>JAVDOI010000049.1:874283-876783 GCA_032191485.1 Leptoclinus maculatus | reverse complement strand
GAGGCGGCGGCCAGCAGCTAGCTCCTCCGGGAGGAGGCGGCGGCCAGCAGCTAGCTCCTCCGGGAGGGAGGCGGCTAACTCGTGTGCTAACCGGCTCTGCTCTCTGTCTTGCAGGACTTAATTGTACTCTGTTGTTAGAGAGTGAGTGTCCGTCTCTGCTGCAGACTCCCTCAGATGAGTCCTGTTGTTTGTGTCCTGATGTCTCTCTGTTCATCGCAGTGTCGTCTGTGGGAAGTCAGCTGCTACCCTTTTGTTTGGTGGTCTCAGTGTTTTCGCTGATTATATTTTCTGTTTGTCTCAAATGAAGCTCCTTCTGTGTATTTGGATGTAGCTTTGCTTCTCTGCTGAATGTGTTTCTCCACTCGCTGACATCCTCACATGACTTGTGTTCATTACCTCCTAAAGGTGGAGGTTGTTGTGGTGCTACAGGGCTGGGTACTGAACACCGCTTTAGTTGTGTTTAGTTGTGTTTAGTGATACGTCTTCTTAACTCAAACTGCAGCTCGTCCTTACTAAACCTGGTGGCATCACTAACCTTAAGACTGAAGTAAAGTGTAGATCAGTGAGGAAACAAGCGTCACAAGCAGCTCAAAACTCTTTGTTGATAAATGTCTTCCTGTTTTCTTTATGTCTGCATGTATGGAACATCATTTGAATCTACTTAGCGTAGGTCATTCGTGCTTTTTATATATTTATATAATATCTATGTAAATACCTTTTTTTTGTCCGTCACTACTTGTGTACATAGTCCTGTCTGTCCTCTGCTCTTATTTGTCCAGCTTGGTTTTTCTTGTTAATGGCTGTTTTTTAGTTTTTTTTAATATTTCGTCCTTTTACAATACTCTTTAACATATATATATATATATATATATATTATATATATATATATTTAGGTCAAATGCAGTACTGCTTTAAAGTAGTACAGGTACCCAGCCCAAAGTACTGGAGAGATAATCTGAGATTAAAACATCCTCATGTGTTCAGCACTAAGAAGAGTCCAGCACTGAACCGTGTGTGTGTGTGTGTGTGTGTGTGTGTGTGTGTGTGTGTGTGTGTGTGTGTGTGTGTGTGTGTGTGTGTGTGTGTGTGTGTGTGTGTGTGTGTGTGTAGATGCGGGGTACCCTCTGTCCCGGCCGGTCCCGGAGGAGGAGAAGCCGTTCAGTGAGGAGTTTCTTCAGAGCGTCGTGAAGAACATCCAGAGGAACGACGTCAGCCGGCCGATGACTCAGCTGCTGCAGCTGCTGAGTCAGACGCTCGGGGTCAAAAGGCAACGGTCAGAACCGACTCATCACGAGTATTGATTCACTTAAACCCCCCCCCCCCGCTATGCCTGCTAGTCTCCATGCCGGTCACATGACTGAGAACTATGACTTGAAACAGTAGAAACATAAATGACCTTCTCTCCTTTTCTCAGGAGCTTGTACAGAGACGTGCTCTTCCTCTCTCTGGTGGCTCTGGGAAAAGATAACATTGATATCGGTGAGTCATCGTTTTATGTTGTGATTATCGGTGAGTCATCGTTTTATGTTGTGATTATCGGTGAGTCATCGTTTTATGTTGTGATTATCGGTGAGTCATCGTTTTATGTTGTGATTATCGGTGAGTCATCGTTTTATGTTGTGATTATCGGTGAGTCATCGTTTTATGTTGTGATTATCGGTGAGTCATCGTTTTATGTTGTGATTATCGGTGAGTCATCGTTTTATGTTGTGATTATCGGTGAGTCATCGTTTTATGTTGTGATTATCGGTGAGTCATCGTTTTATGTTGTGATTATCGGTGAGTCATCGTTTTATGTTGTGATTATCGGTGAGTCATCGTTTTATGTTGTGATTATCGGTGAGTCATCGTTTTATGTTGTGATTATCGGTGAGTCATCGTTTTATGTTGTGATTATCGGTGTCATTGGTTTGATTTGTTGTTTACTGTTGATCTAAATCAAAACAACTTTAAGAATTGGTTTTAAAAATGTGTGTTTTTACAATGTTTTATTTGGCCACAAGGGGGCAGAATAAACACACATCCAGCAGTTACAGAGCAACATGTATACAGTATATATCTATATATATATATATCTATATATTATTTGGTATAAATAATACCAAAGCGATGAGCTAAACGACACTAAAGCCGAGGGGAACTGTTGATTTCTGTGTATTTGTCACAGCGAGCATCATTTGGTCTCTTAATGACTTTAAAGCTTTAAGGAATATAAATAATATTAACGGGTTATGTATTTATTAATGTTCACGTCTCTTCTCTTCTCCCCTCAGACGCCTTCGATCGCGAGTACAAGTTGGCGTACGACCGCCTGGTGCCGAGCCTGGTGAAGCTGACCCACAACTGTGACCGTCCTCCCAGCACCGGGGTCATGGAGTGCCGCCGGACGTTTGGAGAGCCTTACCTGTGACACACACACACACACCTGAACTCTCACACCCCCCACACACACACACACACACACACCTGAACTCTCACCCCCCCCCCCCCACACACACAC
>JAVDOI010000049.1:834283-871783 GCA_032191485.1 Leptoclinus maculatus | reverse complement strand
CGGATTCTGGTGAAATCTGGTGTCGTGGACAGACCCAGATCCTCCAGCAGAGACCGGTCCACCGTGGACGGACCCAGATCCTCCGGCAGAGACCGGTCCACCGTGGACGGACCCAGATCCTCCGGCAGAGACCGGTCCACCGTGGACGGACCCAGATCCTCCGGCAGAGACCGGTCCACCGTGGACGGACCCAGATCCTCCGGCAGAGACCGGTCCACCGTGGACGGACCCAGATCCTCCGGCAGAGACCGGTCCACCGTGGACGGACCCAGGTCCGGCTTCACCTGCAGCCTTGGACCTGCAGTCGGAGCTCCGGAGGGAGGAGGAGAGCTCAGCTCCCGGCAGCAGCAGCGTCTCCTCCTCCTCCTCCTCCTCCTCCTCCTCCTCCTCCTCCACCAGAGGGGCAGACTGTCAGACTCTGCTGCAGTAACATGAGAGGTTTTCTAAAGAGACTCTGGTGAAACACTACCACGTTAGTCCACAGGGGGGCGACAGAATCAACACAAAATAAGTTCTTTGTAGTAACTTTATGTACAAATTTAAAGATACTTGTACTTTACTTATTATCATCTAATATACTTTTGTAAATATGATGATCTTATAGAATATGATGCATTGCTGTAGATTAAACAGGATATAAAGGAGTTAAAATGCAACATTATTGCAGCAGTAATATTAATCCAGAAACATCAGATATAACAGTAAAACACTTTACTGACCAATCAATACTTTTACTTTAAGTACATTAAGTACATTTTGCTGATACATACTTCTACCTAAAGTAATGTTTTGAATGCAGGACTTTTATTTTCACAGAGTGGTATTGGTACCTTTACTGCAGTAAAGGCTTAATGAGGCCGTGCTTTAGTGCTACTTTGAGCTACATGCTCACAGCAGGATGCTCATAAAGAACTGTGCTGCTGCTGCATGTAGGTCGTGTTTGTGATGGATCCGTCCTTGAGATGCTGCATGAGTCGTTCTTTGAGTCCTTTGGGCTTTAAGCTCCGCTGCTCCTGGTTCCTCCTCCACTCCTCCATGCTACATCGCATGCAGAGGAGGGCGATGTAGCATGGAGGACGCAGGGTCTCCAAAGGTGTCTTTACCAGCAGCAGCAGCAGGCAGTGTGTTTGTTATTCTGTATGTGCTGAGACCCAGGAGTCCTCCTCCTCCTCCTCCTCCACGTGCAGCATCACAATAACGGATTCATTCTGCATGTATAGTGAAGGTTTGGTCTGGAGGAGTGAAATGCTGCAATGAGCTCATTTTGTCATTAAAGTTACAAGGTTTTTATTTGACAGGGTTGCACAATGAAATGTACATTGTAGTCCCAATTTACTACATAAAAACAACAAACAATAACTATATTAAAAGTATATTATACTAAAGTGTTGGCTGATGTGTTTTAAGTGTTGAGTGGTCATGTTTCACATCACAGAAGGTTCTGCAGAGAAAAGTCAAAGCTTCGTGTGTTAAAGCTGCATTCTCTCTAGTGTCCACCAGGGGGCGACTCCTCTGGTTCTATAGAAGTCTATGAGAAAATGACTCTACTTCTCTCTTGATTTATTACCTCAGTAAACATTGTAAACATGAGTTTATGGTCTCAATCTCTAGTTTCAAGTCTTCTTCAATACAGCATGATGTTCATTTAGTACATTATGGTCCATTTAGAGTCAAACAGACCATAAAGCAGGGGATGCTTTAGGGGCGGGGCTACACTGTGATTGACAGGTCTCTACCAGAGACGTATACGGCGTCTCTACGTCACTCCTCCTCAGTCCAGATATGGTCAGCAGTAAATCCTTTCCCTCTCATTAAGATGAAAGTTCCTTTCTGCAGCGAAAGACGAAACAGTTTCCACAACTTCAAAGTGTTTGAGAGACACACGTCCTCTTCTCAAAGTCCTTCATGCTCGTGGCTCCTCCGGAGGCCCATCAGGGTTCATACATCAAACACCATCACATGTGACATGCTGAGCTAATGGACAGAGACAGAGCTCGACCCACAATGCTCTGCTCTGCGTCGTCTCCTCCGACCAACAAGACGCAACAAGAATCTCAATTTGCACTGGTGGTGGACGGCTGATTGGAGACGGACGAGCTGTCACGCTGTGTGGCAGGTGATGTTTTAGGGAGGAGGGAGAGAAGAAGAAGTGGTTTGTATGCAACGCACACAATGTCTGACTTCTGAGGACGGGATGAAATGTTTCATCTGTGCGGTCATTTCTACACACACACACACACACACACATCATGCCCCACCACCTCTCCTACACAGGAACAAGACACACACTTTATAGATGTTCACTTTCTTTTTGTTGTTGTTTTGTGTCACTTTGTAACTCTTTGGGTCTCTTTGTGGTCATTGTGAGTCTCTTTGTGGTCATTGTGAGTCTCTTTGAGGTCATTGTGAGTCTCTTTGAGGTCATTGTGAGTCTCTTTGAGGTCATTGTGAGTCTCTTTGAGGTCATTGTGAGTCTCTTTGAGGTCATTGTGAGTCTCTTTGTGGTCATTGTGAGTCTCTTTGAGGTCATTGTGAGTCTCTTTGTGGTCATCGTGAGTCTCTTTGAGGTCATTGTGAGTCTCTTTGTGGTCATTGTGAGTCTCTTTGAGGTCATCGTGAGTCTCTTTGAGGTCATTGTGAGTCTCTTTGTGGTCATTGTGAGTCTCTTTGAGGTCATCGTGAGTCTCTTTGAGGTCATTGTGAGTCTCTTTGAGGTCATTGTGAGTCTCTTTGTGGTCATTGTGAGTCTCTTTGTGGTCATTGTGAGTCTCTTTGTGGTCATTGTGAGTCTCTTTGTGGTCATTGTGAGTCTCTTTGAGGTCATTGTGAGTCTCTTTGAGGTCATTGTGAGTCTCTTTGAGGTCATCGTGAGTCTCTTTGAGGTCATTGTGAGTCTCTTTGTGGTCATTGTGAGTCTCTTTGAGGTCATTGTGAGTCTCTTTGAGGTCATCGTGAGTCTCTTTGAGGTCATTGTGAGTCTCTTTGAGGTCATTGTGCGTCTCTTTGTGGTCATTGTGAGTCTCTTTGAGGTCATTGTGAGTCTCTTTGAGGTCATTGTGAGTCTCTTTGTGGTCATTGTGAGTCTCTTTGAGGTCATTGTGAGTCTCTTTGAGGTCATTGTGAGTCTCTTTGTGGTCATTGTGAGTCTCTTTGAGGTCATTGTGAGTCTCTTTGTGGTCATTGTGAGTCTCTTTGAGGTCATTGTGAGTCTCTTTGAGGTCATTGTGAGTCTCTTTGTGGTCATTGTGAGTCTCTTTGTGGTCATTGTGAGTCTCTTTGAGGTCATTGTGAGTCTCTTTGTGGTCATTGTGAGTCTCTTTGAGGTCATTGTGAGTCTCTTTGTGGTCATTGTGAGTCTCTTTGAGGTCATTGTGAGTCTCTTTGTGGTCATTGTGAGTCTCTTTGAGGTCATTGTGAGTCTCTTTGTGGTCATTGTGAGTCTCTTTGAGGTCATTGTGAGTCTCTTTGTGGTCATTGTGAGTCTCTTTGTGGTCATTGTGAGTCTCTTTGAGGTCATTGTGAGTCTCTTTGAGGTCATTGTGAGTCTCTTTGAGGTCATCGTGAGTCTCTTTGAGGTCATTGTGAGTCTCTTTGTGGTCATCGTGAGTCTCTTTGTGGTCATCGTGAGTCTCTTTGTGGTCATTGTGAGTCTCTTTGAGGTTGTGTCGTATCTTTGTAGTTGTGTCTCTTTGGGATCATTTTCTATCTCTTTTAGTTGTTTCATTTTTTCTTTGATATCATTTTGTTCGTCTTTGTTGGTGTTTTTCTTTCTTGAAGGTTATGTTGTGTCTCTTTGTAGCTGTTTTATGTTTCCTTGTGGTCATTTCGAGTCTCTTTGAGTGACTCTTTAGGTGAAGTCCAGCGGAGTGGCTCTTAAACCTTTAGTCCCTTTGTGCCGTGTTCTTCAGTAATCCATGACACATATACACACATTTCCACAGTCTCTGATGTCTGTAACATAAAAATGTATCTTTTTGTTTTTGTGGAAGAGTTTAAGTATTTTAAGTGACGTTTCCTCAAAAGAAGCCGCTGCAGCCTTTGTACTTCCAGAGAAAGTCGTTAAACGCTGCAGATGACTCCCTGAGATGTGTTGTGGTTCCCCCGCTGTGACTGGCTTCCTCACCCACTGTGACAGCGGGACGTCTGCTGCATTATTTAAAAAATCACCCTCCCGGTCTCGGCCTCTAAACCTCTACAGGTCGAGCAGAAAACAAAGCCGTTAATCTGTGTTTCTGTAGACGAGGAGAGAAGGGAAACTAAAGATGTGGATGTCAGTTGGACCACACATGATGGAGAAGGCTCCCCTCATCTTCATCGCTTTCCCCTCAACCGACTGGAGCTCCCTGGTGTCCTGCACACATTCTGCCAGATGGTGTTCTTCTGTCGGTGGAGGGAACAGAGGTTTTCACAGCTCGGCAGCAGGAGGATGACTCTCTCTGCAGCTACACTCAGCTGTGTGGGACGCATCCTAAAAACAACACCTTCACGAAAGAATACCCAGCGGGGTCGTTGAAACACAACGTGTTCTTCAGGAAGAAGCAGTCGTGTTGACTGCACGAAGCAAAGGAAGAAATAATAATAAGATGCAAAATAACGTTTAAACAAATAGTTAAAAGGTGGCAAATGCAACATTAAAATACAATAAAACAAGATAGAATTACAGTAATTATAGGATTTTAAAATAGATTACTTGAAATGCAAAATACTCTTAAATCACGATTAAAAAGATGTATGGACGCGTTAACCCTTTCAGGACAAATGAGACAGACTTTAAAGAGTTCAGTCTGAGATGAGTCTGTTTTTAGAATCAGCACCAGAAACAATGATTCCGGTTTCATCTTCAAACGATTGAAATAAACTGAGCTTCATAGAAAGCATCAAACAGGAGGAGGTCACCTTCCCCAGAGCTCCACCGAGTGGAGAGGACAGAGGACTCCGTGTGTCAAAGCTTTCTCTCTTTATTTCTGCCCTCGTTTTATATTCCTCGGCTGTCTTCATGCAGCGTGTGAGTGAAGGCGTCCCACGTTTAGCATTCTTAGATCAGGAGAAGAGAAAAGTGTGCATGAATTCTCAAGAGGTCACCGTGTAGTGCATTATGTTTAAAGGTTTGGTTTGTGAACTAAGGGAGAATGCTGAGTGACTATTTCACATCAGACACTCAGAACAGATCAGTTAAAGTTAAAGGAAGTATTAAGTACTAAGTACTTGAGTACACATTTTAGATATTTTCATTGTTTACTACTTCATATTTCTACTTTTTAGATTTTACAAACTAAACATATGATGTATTTTTAATATATATTACATTATAGTTCAAATGTGCTCCACCTCCACCGGCTGATCATTTCAAATGCTGCTTATGTTTTAAAGCATTAGTAATCATATTTAACAGGGAGCCTACTTTTACTACTTTTACTTTAATACTTGTTTTTGTTGTCAATACTGTTTTACTTTTACTTCATAAACATTTGAATGCAGTAGTTTGTAACAGAGTATTTTGATAGAGCACTATTGATAATTTTACTTGCGTATCCTACAAGTCTTCGACCATAATACATAATCGGAATTAAAAACACATGAAACATGAAACTTGTTCCGGAAGTCATTTTATTCTGAAATACTCAACCGGAAGCTAGTGTGTAGTTTGCGGCCTGGCTTGACGGTGGTTCAAATGGGAACGTAAACGTGACCAGCAGCTCACATCGAGGAACCAACAGAAGTCAGCCGGAGCCGTGAAGGCTGATGGTGAGAGTTTGTTCCATTATTAGTTCGTCTGGAGTCAAATCTGCTTCACTTGTTCCACCGATAAACGAGACATTTTGGAGAAAGAAGCTCATCTCTCAGCGGTAAGTCACAGCAGTTCATACTTACCGTAAAGGTTTAATATTTACCGTAATGGTTTAATATTTACCGTAAAGGTTTAATATTTACCGTAATGGTTAGAGCAGCTTCACAGGATTCACTAAACAGTTCAGTGTTGGTTTGTGAGCGTTAAAACTTAAACATTTGGTTTAAAACAGTGACAGAAAGCAGTAAAATAACCCTTTACAACCATTAAAACTGTAACATTAAATGTGAAGGCTAATGTGGACGGAAGAGATTATTCAGGCTATTTTTAAATCATTTTAACTATACGTCACTAGCTATTATATATTTCAGGTGTTACAGTGTCAGAATGTCAATAATATAAAGTTGTAAAATGAATATATATTTATTTATATTTTGACATATTTATTTATATTTGTATACATATTTATTTACATATATATTTATATATACATATATTTTTATATATAAACATTTTTTTATTTTTAAATAAATATATATATAAATATATATTTATTTATATTTTTATATTTATTTATATATATATATTTATTTATTTATTTATATATATATATATATATATATTTATACATATAAAAGTGCCTGTCATGATTTCCTAAAATTCAAGGGTTTTAGTAAAAGAAGCTGCTTGTTTAGTTCTAAAGTCTGTTTCTCTGTCACATCACAACAATCTTTACTTTGAAAGATCTAGAATTTAGAAATGTTTTTGTTTTGTGTCTTGAAAGATGGATAAATGATGAAGAGTTGCAGATTAATCGTCTGTTGTTTTATATATTGTGACCAATGTTTGCACTCTATATATCTAAAATATCTAAAATCATGAACAGAGAATGCATTAGTATCAATAAATATAGAGTCTAAAACCACAAATATATATTGCTGCAAAGTCCCGTAAAGACCGTGAAAGTCAGTCACAGTAAAACTAACGTAGAGTCCGACCAGACATTTGGGATATTATAGTATTCAGAGCAGTGTCGGCCCGTCCGTGTCCGTATCTGTGCAGTCAACCTCGTCCATTGTTGACAATCCACCAGCCGGCTTTATCTTTAGAGCAACATAACACAACTCTGAACAAATGAGAGTTGATTAACTGGCGCGGCGACCAGTCGAGCAGCCAAACCAGCATTTGGCTGCTGGTGCTTTCTCTCACTGACCCTCTCCGTCATCTTGTTTTCCTGCTGAGAGCTTCAGCTGCCAGACTGTGACCCAGACTCCCTGTTCCTTCATGTTCTGTGTGAAGTTTTCTCTGCGTTGTGTATGTAAGAGTTTGGCACATTAATGAGCACCATCTGCATTAAATCTAATGTTCATCGGCAGTGCCAGCAAGGAGACGTGTTCCATGTCTTACATGTTCACATAATGAGGCAAATGTTATTAAAAGGGAAAATACACCATATAGACACGTTACGCAGTGTTTCTGGATCGTTTAGTGTATTCTTTATGCCTGAAACTGCAGATTATGTTCAATAATGCTCAATCTGTTGTTTCATTTTATATAATTGTGAAGTGTTTAGTCTATAAAATGTCAGAAAATACTAAAAATAAATGTCCATTGTGAATCCTCAGAGTCCAATGTGATGTTTGCAATAGTCTAACTGAAGAATATCAGATTTAAAATGCATCACATTCACATGTTTAGCTGCTAGCTGGACACTGTTGATCTCACTGGTGATCCTCTGACTTTTCCTCTTAACGCCACCATGAGGTTAATATTTGAGTTTTTTTAGTAAAATATCTCCTCAACTATCGGCTGCATTGCTGTGAAATTTAGTTCCAACATTCATGTTCCCCTCAGGATGAATTTAAAGAACGTTGTGATCCTCTGACGTTTCATCTAGTGACCTCATCTCAATCTTTAACGTGTCCGATACTTCACGTTCATGATGACGTTTCAATCCGTCTATTTCTACTTTGTGTTTACAATTATTGACTAATGTTAGCATGCTACGCTAAGATTAGTGAAAACGGTTAACATCAGCATCAGGCGGTAACCTCTGGTTCTGCAGAGTGAATCCAAAGCTTCATGTGTTAAAGCTGCATTCTCTCTAGTGTCCACCAGGGGGCGACTCCTCTGGTTGTATAGAAGTCTATGAGAAAATGACTCTACTTCTCTCTTGATTTATTACCTCAGTAAACATTGTAAACATGAGTTTATGGTCTCAATCTCTAGTTTCAAGTCTTCTTCAATACAGCATGATGTTCATTTAGTACATTATGGTCCATTTAGAGTCAAACAGACCATAAAGCAGGGGATGCTTTAGGGGCGGGGCTACACGGTGACGGTAAAACGCTGCTGGTTGGACGCAGGTGGAGCTCTGACAAACAGAGACCTGAGACGTCTGTCGGGGATTCTTTATTCAGTCAAAGCTAAAGCACTTTGATTGGTGTTAGTGCAAAAATAATTCATATTTTCTTCATCCGTTAATCTACCAAATGGTTTTCTTGATTCCTTGTTTAGTCTGTTCAATAGTCAGAGAAATGTGTCCGCAGTAGTCGATCAGAAAAACAATCATCTGAGAACGTCGCTTTAGGCTCAAGAATACTTTTGACTTTTTTGATTGGACGAAACAAGCAGCTGGAAGGTGATTTTTTTAAAATAATGGATGAAAGAATATCAATAATTTAGATACAGATTTAAAGACAATAGTTGCATTTGGTTTTGTCCAGAAGAAGCCGTGAAACTAACTTGAATTTGATTTATTTGAAACCAGTTTTTCTGTTTATGATCCCCTAAAATCTAAATGAGCAAAGTGAATTTTACGTCTAGGATTTGTGTTTGAAGGAACAGATGTTTTTCTTTAATCACGTGTCGACTCGTCCGCTCATGAGAAGTTTGTGACAACGAGTCAATCTGTTAAAAAGGAAGAAGGTCGTCTCTCTGATTCGTTGATTAAATCACGAGCCTTCAACACAAACTATTCTCCTCAAACCGGCTGCGGACACATAACGCTCCCTCAAAGCCGTCTAGTTGTAACCAGATTAAACTCGGTCAAAGTGAATTAAAAAGCAGATGGTCGGCCCTCAGCAGAGCGACCCCCCCGACCCCCAAATCTGCTCCGTCACAGCGAGACGGGCTTTTTCTTTTCTGAGTGGAGTTCCTGTCTTCACAATGACTCGTCTGTTGCCAACATGCAACGCACATATCTACCACGATGCCTCTAAAAGGGTCTCGATGATGAGTAAAATACATAGCGTTGTTAAATCTGTGAGTTGTTAGCAGTAAGTGTCCGCTCTCGACTTCTCAGAGATAAAGATAAAGAGATCATAACCAACATGTCACCTACAAATCTAAACGAAGAGCTTTCCTTCTTTCCTCTCTCATTAATCATCTCACCAACCTTCAGATGTATCTCAGATAACGTGAATCAAATGTCATGGTAATGAATCCAAGAGAGAAACCACAAACAAGGAAAAGTCAGAAGATTTTAAATTTAGTTTTAAATATTTTTGAAAAAGTGTGTTGGCAGAATATCCAAGCAGCAGGAGGATGACTTCAGATGTTGTATAATGTCTTCTAGGCTTCTCAGGTCGATTGAATGAAATTGTGTCATGATATTTGAATGGATGTTATTCAGAGATGGGGACAACACAGATCCTGTGGTTGGTGTGGAGGCACTGACTTAAAGACTTTGTCTTTAAATAGTGAACAGCAGCTCTGGAAAGTGAACTGCTTTTGTTTGTACATCTGCAGCAGCTTTAATATGCTTGTTTGTATATTATTATTTGTACAACTTTTATGAAGATGGATTTTTGTTTGGTTTAATATGTGATAGGAACTATTGTTACGTCTTATGTTGCTCTGGGGACATATTTAGTCGGTGCCAGTGTTGGCAACTTTGCGACTTTCTCGCTAAATCTGGTGACTTTCCAAACCCTCATGGAGACTTTTATTGTCAAAAGCTACTAGCGACAAATCTAGAGACTTGTTCTGGTGTTGTTGGAGACTTGTTCTGGTGTTGTTGGAGACTTGTTCTGGTGTTGTTGGAGACTTGTTCTGGTGTTGTTGGAGACTTGTTCTGGTGTTGTTGGAGACTTGTTCTGGTGTTGTTGGAGACTTGTTCTGGTGTTATTGGAGACTTGTTCTGGTGTTGTTGGAGACTTGTTCTGGTGTTGTTGGAGACTTGTTCTGGTGTTATTGGAGACTTATTCTGGTGATGTTGGAGACTTGTTCTGGTGTTGTTGGAGACTTGTTCTGGTGTTGTTGGAGACTTGTTCTGGTGTAGACTTGTTCTGGTGTTGTTGGAGACTTGTTCTGGTGTTATTGGAGACTTGTTCTGGTGTTGTTGGAGACTTGTCTGGTGTTTTGACTCAATGACGTTAAAACACGTACGTTCTACAGTTACTGTGGTAACGAGCAGCGGGTGCTGCCGTGAGCCCCTCCTCCGCCCCAAAGCACTCACAGTTACTCTCACAGAAGAGGAGACGCTGCAGTCAGAGCAGAGAGGAGACGCACTCTCAGCGTATTCTCTACAGTTACTGTATTTATAGGTGTTGAGCTTCATTTTTACACGAAACAAATAATAACCGTAGCTGTGTTTCAGCTGCAGGACAGCAGTGAAGGCCCAGGTATACAATGCACGGCCCGCCACTGCTTCTGGGAGGCTAAACTAGCTTAACAAACAATAACTCCGCCCATGACGGTATGCTTCATAATCACAAGAACCAGTCACATATATTCATATGACAACAGAGCAACAAATCAATCCAGCACAACACACTCGAGGGCCATTCAGATATTAGATGTAAAAAAACAAACCAGTTCACTTAACAAATGCTGTTCACTTAAAGACAAAGTCCATCCTCCTTTCTTTGTTGACAAAGAGTTTAATCCCACGGTTAAATCCCAATTTACAAATCCGTTTCTCCTCCTTCAGCCATTGAGTGTTAAAAAAACAAAGCTAGGTACAAAAATAAATAAACTACACCAAGCAAAATGCAAAAAATTTCATAATTTCTTCCATATCTTTCATTTTAACTCTTATTACTCCGACTAAGCCTCTGATGGCTACTTTAAGTTTTGTTTCACAATAGTGAAACGAAATTAGGTCTTTGGTTTGTCCTCAAATGCGCTGACAACTCTCAAAAGGCACTAAAGGCGCTGAAGCGTGGGCAGCAATTGGGAATAATTCTCATTTCATCACATCTCCCATCAGGAGTGAAGCTATTCTTTAGATTTTGAAAGCAATCAGATAACAGCTTTGTAGTTCGGGGACCGGCGCTCGACGGCGTGTTGGAGCTCGATGTTCAGAGTCGAGTGTGTTGGTGGTTGTCAGGTTTTTTAACCCTCCGGCTAGATTTCATACGCAGCTTTGGTGGAGTTTTAATAGAAGATCATTACTTCTGCAAAGGTGGTTTTCAGCTCGGTTTGTCTGTGTGTCAGCAGGATTACAGGAAAAACTGCTGTTGTGTAGGTAGTGGAGCAACGGATCAGATCAGCACAAAATACAAGAGAGCAAATATAACTGTTAGATCTCTGATCACTTGTTTTTGCCACTGATACTAATTATTGATCATTAATGATCCATATTAATAGATACAGATCCCTTTGTTGTTTGGTTGTATCAGCTGGTCTACAAGGATCAAGACTATTGTAGTAAGTCAATAAACCATCAATGATTCTAAATGTTGTACTTTTACTTTGTCATAGTAATTTATAGTGTTTTTTTATCTTGTCGTGAAAACATCTTCAAACTACTGGATTTATTCAAGTTTATCACCAAAACTACATTTTACAGATTACATATGAACACATCATGATAATGTTATAATGTACCTTCAGCCAGTACTCATGTTCACTGAGCAGAGCCTGAAGGCATCATAATGTACCTGAAGTGAACCTCCGTTGGTTAGCCGTTAGCGGTGCTGCTAACGTTACTAGCTCTCCTCCTGTTGGTTAGCCGTTAGCGGTGCTGCTAACGTTACTAGCTCTCCTCCTGTTGGTTAGCCGTTAGCGGTGCTGCTAACGTTACTAGCTCTCCTCCTGTTGGTTTAAACACTGATTGGTTGTTTACAATGAAACATTATCAGAGATCAGAGACTAGAAACACAAGTTCTACTGAATATTGGAGGAGAACCATCGTCAGTACAACTTTATTTAACACTGTGATGGTTAACGTTAAAACTTTATTTAACACTGTGATGGTTAACGTTAAAACTTTATTTAACACTGTGATGGTTAATGTTAAAACTTTATTTAACACTGTGATGGTTAATGTTAAAACTTTATTTAACACTGTGATGGTTAATGTTAAAACTTTATTTAACACTGTGATGGTTAACGGTAAAACTTTATTTAACACTGTGATGGTTAATGTTAAAACTTTATTTAACACTGTGATGGTTAACGTTAAAACTTTATTTACACTGTGATGGTTAACGTTACAACTTTATTTAACACTGTGATGGTTAACGTTAAAACTTTATTTACACTGTGATGGTTAACGTTAAAACTTTATTTAACACTGTGATGGTTAACGGTAAACTGTGTTGAAAAGCTGCTATAAACTGACTGACTGATGTTATGAAGCCTCGAGTTCACCATCTTGGATTGCGCCCGTCGCAATGTTGTGTTTTTGCTACCAGTGAACAGGAAGTGACCATATTAGGACTATGAGGAGGAGTGACGTAGAGACCTGTCAATCACAGTAATCCCCGCCCCTAAAGCATCCCCTGCTTTATGGTCTGTTTGACTCTAAATGGACCATAATGTACTAAATGTATTGAAGAAGACTTGAAACTAGAGATTGAGACCGTAAACTCATGTTTACAATGTTTACTGAGGTAATAAATCAAGAGAGAAGTAGAGTCATTTTCTCATAGACTTCTATACAACCAGAGGAGTCGCCCCCTGGTGGACACTAGAGAGAATGCAGGAGGTCGGGGGGGCTAATACACAAATATTTTGTCACCTCCGTTAACGTTGCGAGATGATGCGCGGCCTTTGGCCGGATGTCTGCGCTCTCCGAGTGCTCTTTTTAGACTTGTTCTTTTGGAGTTGGTCACTTCTACAAACGTTCATGAAATGTTCACTGGAGCAGAAATTTGTGTCAACTGTGAATCTGTTGATGCGGACATGAAAAAGTCAGGAGCAGGCGTCTGCTTTGAACCAGCTTTCAACACTTTTGAGTTCAGGTTCGTTTGATGGAAAACATATATATAGATGTATATATATATATATATATCCCTATAAAGCATTCAGCTGTTGCAGCATTAGTCATCATCTCACCTCATCTGCACATGAATGTGATTTTCTTTCTTCGTTCGAGTGAGTAAGACTCGGGGAGAAGGGCTTGTGGCTGTGTGGGCAGCGGCTGCTGTCAACAGATTATGAAGGTCCGCCACATCCGTGAGTCATGTGCCTTCTGTTTGAAAAGAACTGCTTCATCTGCACAGCTGCCAACACAAACCTTTACATCACAATGTCCTGCTGCTGAAATCTTCCATTGTTCAACCACAGCTGTAGTCGGATTACATCCACTGAGGGGTTCCTCCTACGATGCTCCTCACTGCAGAATGACCAGCAGCGATACAGCATGCAGTACAAGTACACGGTTTATACTACATGTAAAGTAAAAGTGTCTTCTGTGGCTGCTGTCTCTGGTCACGTGACCTTTCACTCTTATGTCGTAGCGCTCACACGCTAGTTAGCTAGTAGCACAGATGAAGAGGAAGCTAGCTCTCTCCAAACACAAGAATAACTTGAACTGAAGACATGAATCTAACTGACGTTGTATGTTTACATGTTGAGACCAACATTGATATTTGAGAATTAAAAGAAAATCTAAAAATCGGTGTCGACATTCACTTTTTAAATATAATTCATCACATTTTCTATTAAGATCTCTTAAACTTTTGAAAGAATTGTGACACAGATGTGTAGCAGGTGTTTTTATAGAGCTGTCTGCTGGATGTAGAACTACCAGAAATATCTATTCTCTAATTACTTAAGCATACACAACATTAATCACTACAGCAATAGTATTATACTGGCTCTAGTTGGTTGGAAGTGGGCGGGGTTTAGTTGGAGAGAGGTGATGCAATGCATACGGGCACCAATCAGGATTCAGCTAAATTTGAGTATTTTGCTGATGTTTTCAGGCCGCTTACAATGAAATACGGTAGAGATGGAGGAACATTCTCATGCAGCAGTTTGCAGTTTAAAGAAGGAAAACGTGCAAATACAAATAATATAATATTTATTATCAAAAAAGGTGCAAATACTTAATGTAAACAGGTTAACAGTAAATGTCATGAATGAACCTGATCATGTGCTACAGAGAAAAACGTAATAATAGACGTTGGAGTCAGTGATCTGAATCCTATTATAAGACCTCTGCATCCTGAAGCTGCATCCTGAAGCTGCGTGTTTCTAGTTTTTGTTTGTTTGATCCAGAACGAGCTGCAGACAATCGCCCGGTCATCAGCTCCCACGGATCAATACGTCGTCGCCCACGGCACAGCGGTCCTGTTGAATATCAAACAAAAGGCTTTGTCATCCGTGAAAACCCCCGAACAAAAGAGCAGCTAAGTACCGACGGATTAGTTTGTGCACTTTTAATTTGGCTGCAGTGAGTTTAACTTAGTCCTCTCTCTCTTCGTGCGTCTGCATGAACGTGACGAATAGTTCTGCAGTTTTTAGTCACAAAACAAACAAAAAGAAAACGTGAATCACGCCACACAAACACACATGAATCACTTCTTTTGATGTGCTTTAAAAACGTTTGAATCACGGCTCCAGGAATGTGTTACGAGACACTTGAATGAGGCCTGCAGACCAAACACTGCATCTTCTCAGCGTGGAGTATTTTCAGTAACAACTAATGTTAACAGTGACTCCTCCCACAGTGACTCCTCCCACAGTGACTCCTCCCACAGTGACTCCTCTGTGTTCTCTTCTCTGCAGCTCATGTGAAGCCGTCTGGAGGTCAGAGGTCAAAGACTGCCGCTCTCTCTGCTACATTTGAACCCGAGAGTCATTAAACAGGTACAGATGGTACGATAAGCGTCTCTTGTTGCTCCTCAGTCACTGCATTCTCTCTAGTGTCCACCAGGGGGCGACTCCTCTGGTCCTATAGAAGTCTATGAGAAAATGACTCTACTTCTCTCTTGATTTATTACCTCAGTAAACATTGTAAACATGAGTTTATGGTCTCAATCTCTAGTTTCAAGTCTTCTTCAATACAGCATGATGTTCATTTAGTACATTATGGTCCATTTAGAGTCAAACAGACCATAAAGCAGGGGATGCTTTAGGGGCGGGGCTACACAGTGATTGACAGGTCTCTACCAGAGACGTCACTCCTCCTCAGTCCAGATATGGTCACTTCCTGTTCACTGGTTGCAAAAAAACAACATGGCGACGGCCGTAATCCAAGATGGCGACGGCCAAATCGCAGAACTCAAGGCTTCATAACATCAGTCCACAAACTTCAGGTTTATTTTTCTCCACAGAAAAATAAACGCTGCTATCAGCTAAACAATTTCTGTTATTAATATTAATGTGTGCAGCTGAATTGGAAGTAAACAGTCTGTGTTCTTTCAAGTAAATATTTTATCTTTGATGCATTTTTCTGTCTCAAAGTAATTCTTTTTTTATTTAGTTGTTGTTGTTGTTGTTGTGGCGTACAAACTTTGTTGTGGTTTTCATCGTTCCACTGATGGAATTCAAGCCGCTCAGTGCAGACGGAGTAATGAGTGTGAATCACTGAGGTCAGACCGATCCAATGAAGTCAAATCAAAACGTATTCACGCCGTCAGATGTCTTTGATGTTCAGGAGCTTCAGTAGAAAAGTTTCTCTCCTCGCTGTGTTTGCTGCGTAGACTAAACCAACACACACACACACACACACACACACACACACACACACACACACACACACAGATGGTGAGCTGGACTCTTCAGTCAGATTGTTTCACTGTTTATTTTCCTTCATCATTAACGCTCATCAGATGTCATAACCACATATTTATCGTATATTTTATTAATAGTTAAAATGTTTGTTGTATTCAGAGACTGTTGAACAGCAGATGAAGGAGGGACAGTAGTGATGTGTAGAAGTGTGGTTGTGTGAGGTTCTTCTCTATAATAATCTATCAGTTTAAGTTTACACTTTATTTAGAATGTTTTATTACCTTTCTGAGGGGAACTGAAGCTGATCTCTACAAAGACACCAGACTATTCATAAAACAGTGATTCTACCTCTCAGAGCACAGGAGCTGCTGCTCTACTGCTGCCTCCATCTGTTACTGTGTTTTAAAGGGTTAATTCAGATTCACCGAAATCACACAAACACACAGTAACAGACGGAGGCAGCAGTAGAGCAGCAGCTCCTGTGCTCTGAGAGGTAGAATCCCTGTTTCATGAATGAAGTCGTGTCTCTGTGGAGATCAAAGATAACAGCTTCATAAAACTACTTCGAAACAATCCGAACTGTCCCTTTAATTCAAAGTAGCAACGCAGAGACTTTAAAGTCCTGCATTCTCAGTAAAGGTACAAAATGATCGACGCATGGAGTATAAAATACCTCCCTCTGAGATGTAGAGGTAGTAATTAGCATACAGATGAAATATTAGCTAAGAGTACGTAAAAGCACCTCGGTACTTTAAATACTGTTGAAGCTCCTGACTGTGAACATGTCTTCTCATCTTCTCATGATTAAGACACATAAATGACCTTTTGAAGCAAACCTCAGTTGGACCGACAGACAGAAGACGAAGACGTCCTCACGTCAACATTAAACCAGCTCTGAACTAACAGACGAGAGTCGAGCAGTACTTTTAGGAACGTCTTAAATAATTAAATGACTTTCAAACTCTATTTTAGGATACAAGTTGTCCGAATGTGCACAGTCAGCACAAGTCATTACATCACCGTCCCCTCGTGAACGTCATGTTCACTTTGTCACAAAGCGTGACTCGGCTTCACGTTTCATCACGACAGCTGTTTGTTTCAACGATAACTTTCATTTTGATCTAATTACATTTAATTCACAAACAACCCTTTGAATACGATGTGGACCTTCAGCTCTTGTGTGGTATTATAGTATTTATTACTATAAAAACTCTACTGTAGATGTAACAATAGAGGAATGAGGCTCATGTATTCACAGTGAACCATTAAATAATAATCAATAACTCTGTGGAGAGAGGCTACAGACCAGACTCTTTAAACAGGTCAGCCAGTGGACAGCTCCTGGTGCTGAAACGAGGTCAAAACTTAACCAGATAAATGCCGTAATGATCTGAATATAAGACGAATCAAAGCTTCTCCAACACCTGCTTTTGGAAATTAGACTTTTTAAAGCTACAGACCACTCGCAGACTGTTTGACCAGAAGAGTCCTCGTGGCTCTAGAGATGTCTCTATATGATGGAGAAACTGCTTTAAGAAGTTATTCAAAAGAGATGATAGGTTATAATGTGAACTAGTAGTGAAATGATAACGTATGCATGTGTTAGTCAGCAGCAGAGAGTCCCGGCTGCTCTTCGGTCTTCATGGCGGTAACTCCTCCACTGCAGCTAATAAAGAAGGACGTGAGACTTTATTGACCCAAACCGGTTGGAGAGCCTCATCGTAGAAGTCCATGATTTGGTTAATTCCACTGAAATTGCAGGTGACCCCTTGAGAGCGCTTTCCTCCACTCCACGTGTTTAGCATTCAGTCCGTACGGACCTCCGAAGAGAATTACAGCAGCGCCCCCTCTTACGTATTCTCCATCCTCCCGCTCGTGTTTGGTATGCACATCAGAGCCGTTACAAAGTCACCGTGTGTGAGAGGAGATCATTCGATGTCTGCTCCGCTCTATTTGTGCTTGTGAGGCACGTTGGCGGCCTCACAAAGGGAGGAAGTGTCCGTCGGACTGCTTTCCATAACGGGCATCGTTCAGAGAGGATAATTAGCTCTTTGACAAACGCTCCCCCGACACATTCATCGTCTCCAGTCTTCCTCGTCCACCTTCATCCGGTTACATCAGAACTGAGATGTAATCGAGTGTAACGGACTTCTAACGGACCGAACAGGAGATCTGATTCAGAGCTGAACTGAGAGATTCGAGAATGTGGATTCCATCAAGATTCACCATTAAATTTGTAGATTTTAAAAAGTAAAGCTCCCTTTTTAGGTTGTTTTTAAAGCTGCTTTAATACATTTCTGGAAACCTGTGTGTGTGTGTGGGGGGGGGGGGGGGGGGTCAGGACAATAACTCCTGTTTATTAAAGGACACGTCTGGTGTTATTACATAATTCAACAACTCCAAAGAAAAGATCTCTCAATACTTCCTGACTTCCTGCCGGAGGCTCTCCGCTCTACTCTCATCGGTTCTTCATACGTCAATCACACAAATATATATTTACATGTTTTAAAGAAAAAGTCTCATTAACTTCCTAAAACTATCAGACGTATCACTTTACAGCCCCGACGTGTGTCGTCATCATAACTAACAACAACCTCCATTTCTCCTTTGTACCGCTCAAATAAACACAGAAACAGTCCCGTCCTCCTGCTGCTCTTCTGTCTATGGTTTACATCAGTACCAGTCTCCTGCTGCTCTTCTGTCTATGGTTTACATCAGTACCAGTCTCCTGCTGCTCTTCTGTCTATGGTTTACATCAGTACCAGTCTCCTGCTGCTCTTCTGTCTATGGTTTACATCAGTACCAGTCTCCTGCTGCTCTTCTGTCTATGGTTTACATCAGTACCAGCCTCCTGCTGCTCTTCTGTCTATGGTTTACATCAGTACCAGTCTCCTGCTGCTCTTCTGTCTATGGTTTACATCAGTACCAGTCTCCTGCTGCTCTTCTGTCTATGGTTTACATCAGTACCAGTCTCCTCCTCTCCCATTACTGCCGCCCGGATGCAGAAGGACCGACTCCTCTGGGACTCGTCCCTCTGTCCTCGTTCACTGCTGCACAGCTCTGATGGATGACGGTAATCAGGCCCGCCGCCTCTGCAGCTCTGAGGAGACGCACTTCTGTGTGCGCTGCACTTTCCTTCCAGCGCTCTCTGACTCTGTGATTTATTGGACCGGAGCGTCTCGTCACCGGCGGGTAATCTCTGCAGCAGCGGTTACACGGTGAAGCCGGAGGATTCACGCTGGGATCTAGTTTCACCGCCGCAATGTGCTGACTGTGCATTCCTCCCAGCGCCGCGGGCCGGTGGTTTGCATTGTAAATGCTAGTGAAGGTGTTGCATGATGATGAGTGGAAGTAAACATTAATGTCTTTATTTTGATATTCAAAGTCGACCTTTTGATGTTTAGGACATCAAACTTCCTTCTTGAAGCTCAGAGACTCCAAACTGTTGAACTGTGAGCACAGGTCCTTCTAAACCAACCGGTGCTGACATCTGAAGGATTCACACTTAAAGTAAATGATTTTAATATTTGTTCTACTCCCATTAGTCACACAACACACAGCTTCAGGGTGACAATCACCAACTCTCACAGTAAATGACATGTTGCTGGAGAACATTCACTGTGTGTGTGTGTGTGTGTGTGTGTGTGTGTGTGTGTGTGTGTGTGTGTGTGTGTGTGTTCATCACCATCGTGGTACAGATTGGTTCTTAAAATGTCTTTAATTCAAATGTACGAATCTTAAGTCACTTTATTTCTTAAATCTGAATCCACAATATAATCATTTCTATACGAGCTTTTTTTATTTAGTAAGAAGAAATAAAAGTCATTTAAATCACAAAAAGGACTTTTTCTTCCTTTGTTTTCAACCCTTTCGCTGTAAGAAGACTCTCGTTGCAGACGTCTCCTGCTGAGCTGAGGACTAAATTACACACTTCCACCAAACGAAACAAAAAGCCCGTCAGTCTTCATGTTTGAAGCTTCAGAACGTTTCTGTGATTGAAGCTGTTTAAACAGCGTCTCCTCCGATAGCAGCCAGCTGAATCCAGGTGATTCCACCTGTAGTAATCATGACTGATTACATCGTGATCACTTGTATTTGTGACGGCTGTGATGGTTTAAATCCTCTGTGTTGTTGCAGTGAACGTGACTGAGATCATGTGTTACTCTGATGCGTAATTGTTCATCGTGCTGACATCAGTGATTTACAAAGATGTGCTAATAATGCTGAGTGCATGTGCAGACAAATCCCCAACACATTCCCCTTTTTTATTTCATTAACTCTGACCTCCACCAAAGACGCAGCAATTACCCAGAGTGCACCGGCAGTCACAAGCCCCTGCGTTTAATTGAGCACCGCGGCGGTTTACTCCATTAAAGTAAAAGCTCCGCACGGAGACGCCAAATTAGCAGTAAATACACATTTACACAGCGGAGAGCTCGCCGCAGTCGGACAAAGAGCGAGATGGTAAACGAGCAGGAGTTACTGGTGGGAGCATCACAGGACAGTGTTCCTTTATCTCAGAGACCTCAGAACCACCAGGTTGTTTACATTGTGCTTTTTTTAAACAGACAAAATCTAAATACATACAGAAGACATTTCACAAAGATTGGGGGAATGTGAGCAATAGTACAAAGGCCAGTAAAGGTGGATGGATGGTTAGTTTATTAGATGGATGGTCCCTTTAGCTTTTGCCTACACCACATTCTCTCTAGTGTCCACCAGGGGGCGACTCCTCTGGTTCTATAGAAGTCTATGAGAAAATGACTCTACTTCTCTCTTGATTTATTACCTCAGTAAACATTGTAAACATGAGTTTATGGTCTCAATCTCTAGTTTCAAGTCTTCTTCAATACAGCATGATGTTCATTTAGTACATGATGGTCCATTTAGAGTCAAACAGACCATAAAGCAGGGGATGCTTTAGGGGCGGGGCTACACAGTGATTGACAGGTCTCTACCAGAGACGTATACGGCGTCTCTACGTCACTCCTCCTCAGTCCAGATGTGGTCACTTCCTGACATGACGACTACTGCCACGTCCTCCGACTTACAGACTTTGACTTTTAGCTAAAATGAGCTTCACTGTTGTTCCTTCCTTAAATGTGGATTCATCCGCCGCTGAAAATAGTCCCCAACAGATGCAACATTTCCTGCTGTTTGTTTGATAGAAACTACACTAACCAGCTGTTTCAGAGAACACAGACAGGAAGTCAAAGAGTTTTTAAAGACGGACTAACACGTTGCTCGTTTTGGTCTTTTTCATTTAAAAAGCTTAAGTTGGACAAAATAAATGAGACCATGAGTACTTGTGCTCTTAGAATAAAGTGTGCACTTCTTAAGATGGGACAGGTGGCTGCATGTTAGTTTCACTGGTAAACACCATCAGGGACCATAAGTGCACAGTTGGTCCTCTTCACACCCCCACCGGCGGCCCTCGCTCACACCGACGTGTCCTCCGTGTGTCGAAGGATCCCACGGGGACAAGCTGTCGGCGTCGCGTCCTCACGACTCCACTCGCACTGTGAGCGGCGATGAGTCGACGGGCTTCTTCTCTGTGCTGAGTTATACATCAACATCTTCAGTGGCTTCATGCTGCGTAACGTTACACTACTGGATTCCTTTATATCTATTCATTTATTTATTATTTATAGGTTTTCATTCGTATCAATTCATCTGCAGATTGTTTTCTGGATTCATTGATTAATCATTTTGTCTATAAAATGTCAGAAATCTGGAAAACAAACATGCTCATCACAATATCTTAGAGCTCAATGTAACATGTTATAAAGATATAAAACACAGAAAGTCTAAAATAACATTCATTCGCCAACAAATCATTAGTTGAAAAGTGATTAAAACTAACAAGCAGTAAACCAGGCGGTGACCTCCGGTTCTGAAGTGTGTTAAAGCTGCATTCTCTGTTATTGTGTTATTGTGACTAACAGGAGTGTGTGTGTGTGTGTGTGTGTGTGTGTGTGTGTGTTTACAGGGGCAGGAGGAGGTCTCAGCTCGAGGCTCGGCCATGGAGGGGGACTGCCTCAGCTGTATGAAGTACCTCATGTTCATCTTCAACTTCTTCATCTTTGTGAGTTCACCGGTTCCTCTGCTTTTCTTCTTCTGTGGTTTCACATCGGACTGAAGTCAAAGGAGACCAGAAAACAACCCTATGAACTTATAATAACTATGAATCAGCACTGAGTGAAAGCAAATGTAATGTGTTCTCTTCAGTCACTTTAATGATTCTGACGAAGATTTCAAGGAAAACTACAGTTCATTACAGTTGAAGTTGGGGGAATGTCTCTCTACTCACTGAAGTCACTGCTGCTCCAACAAATAAAAACCTAAGAGGAGTAAGACAGGAGGTGGGAGTGTTGCTGATCCGACCCCTCTTCTTCCTCAGTAAACATCTGAAGTAGAAGAACTCACAGACTTTGAGGCTCCCGTAAAGTCCGTGAGGGTTCAGTTCTGTCCGTCTGATGATCATTTTGAGTCCTTTATGAACCCTTTCCTTAAGTCAGCATTAGATGCAGACTTTGCCCAAGAGAATTACCCACAATTCATTGCAGTGGGGCGTGAAACACGGGGTAACCAGTGGACGCAGTGGTCGTATTCTATTCACTCAGAAACATTACGGATAAAAACACATGAAATCAGAGGATTTTTATTTATTTATTCATCAAATATTTGATTTATTCATTGAAGCTGTTTTGACAAAAACAAGTAAATATAATATTTTAAATGCCCTCTCATCATCTCGTGAGGAAAGAGCCTGAAAGAATAAAAGTAAAAAATATAAAATAAATTGTACGTCATATCTTTGACATGATGTGTTGCAGCAAAGTGCTGAATCGTCGTATTTACACCATTTCAAGCCCTCCGTCTCTCACACTCAACCAAGGGTTCAGGGTTTAAGGCCTTAAGGGGGACACTGGGATCTGGTCTAACTGATGGTTTGACCCTCTCTCTCCCTCCCAGCTGGGCGGCTCCTTCCTGCTGGGCGTCGGCGTTTGGGTGCTGCTGGACCCGATGGGCTTCAGGGAGATCGTGGCGGCCAACCCGGTGCTGTTCACGGGGGTCTACGTGGTCCTGGCCATGGGCAGCATGCTGTTCCTGCTGGGCTTCCTGGGCTGCTGCGGAGCCATCCGGGAGAACAAGTGCCTCCTGTTCTTTGTGAGTCTGACCAGAGAGATTTAGTAGTTTTATTATAATATCAATAATTATAATCCAGTAAATAATGTAATATACATCATTCTGAAATGAGCCTTTCGGTACTTTAATCATATTTTGATGCTGAAGCTTTAGAATCCAGGACTTTAACGGAGTATTTCTACACTGCAGTACTTTTACTTCAAGCTACGACAAGGAACTTTCATTTATTAACACTAAAGCGATCTGAGCACCAGACTCCCTTTAGAAAACCTCTCATTCTACTGCAGCAGGGTCTGACAGGCTGCCCCTCTCAGTCCTGGTTCTGGTTCTCCCGTGTCTCCCTTCCCTCCAGCGGGTCCAGCAATACGTCCTGGGTCTCCAGCATGAGTTCATCTGGTTTCACCAGAATCCGACCCGGTGGCTCCGATGACGAGCATCAAGAATAACTCTATAGAAACAGACCATCTTCTCTCTGATGGTCTCTCTACTGATGGAGGTCTGATAGAGGATCAGGACTACACTGAGACTGGGTCACATAGAGGATCAGGACTGGACTGAGACTGGTTCATACAGAGGATCAGGACTACACTGAGACTGGTTCATATAGAGGATCAGGACTACACTGAGACTGGTTCATATAGAGGACCAGGTCTAGACTGAGACTGGTTCATACAGAGGATCAGGACTAGACTGAGACTGGTTCATACAGAGGATCAGGTCTAGACTGAGACTGGTTCATACAGAGGATCAGGTCTAGACTGAGACTGGTTCATACAGAGGATCAGGTCTAGACTGAGACTGGTTCATACAGAGGATCAGGTCTAGACTGAGACTGGTTCATACAGAGGATCAGGACTAGACTGAGACTGGTTCATACAGAGGATCAGGACTAGACTGAGACTGGTTCATATAGAGGATCAGGTCTAGACTGAGACTGGTTCACATAGACATATAGAGGATCAGGTCTAGACTGAGACTGGTTCACATAGAGGACCAGGTCTTGTCCTAGCGACACTATTTAAACAGGTTTCTGTCTCTAGCAGCTCGTTAACAAGTGAAATCAGATACAAACACATTGAGTTAAACAGAATTAGTGAATCGATTACATTCGTGTTAATGTTGAATTTTAATTAACGCGTTGTTGCTTTTTATGGATCTCAGGTCCATCACAGCATTTAATCCAGAGTTGTGTAACGCTGTAGTTCTTAAAGACCTTAATGAGTTAATGCTTTATTTAATACATCTTCATTCATTTTAATTTAGTTCTGAGACATCTGTCATGTACAGTGATTGTTTTTGTGCTGTCAATGTGTGGCTTTGTGGTTTGTATATTTAAAAAACCAATAACATAGAAATACAAAACCATACAGCACACACACACACGCACACACACACACACACACACACACACACACACACACACACACACACACACACACACACCTATACTTCATGTTTTTACTATAGTATAAATAACTCTGGTATGAATTGGTCCAGGCTGTTAAAGGCCGTGTCCTCGTATCAGCTTGGTATTTATTATATATAATATCTAAGTGTATAAAGTCTCTCCTGTACGTTATGTAACAGTAGACGTTGGTCTAATGATGGACTTTCATTTAGTTCATTGTATTCAGTGTTTTCACTCAAATCCACTAATGTCTGGAGTCAGAATGTTTGTTTCGAGTCATATTTGGAGTATTATTCTGAGCTCCCTGCTGTCGTCTGTCCTGCTCTCAGTTCTTCATGCTCATCCTCTTCATCTTCCTGGCCGAGCTGGCAGCTGCTACTCTGGCGTTCCTGTTCAGGGAGCATGTGAGTAAACCTTCAGTTCATGAACGTCAATGAAGCTACAGGTCAAGCCGTGCAGAGGTCAAAGGTCGTGCTGTGACCAGATAGACAATAAATGTAACCCCGTTTATTTTATTTTATATAGTTATTTTAAATTTTGTTTAATTTTATTTATTTATTTGTATTTGTTAATTTATCTTATGCTTTTATTTTCCTCCTGCTTTGTTTGCCTTTGATCTTATATTCCTACCTCCATCGCCTGAATATATATATATATATATATACAGATATATACATGTAGACTGTGAGACTGTTTATGTTTTAAATTGAGATGCATGTGTTTGTGAGATAGAAATGATTCCTTTCCTTAGTTGGGTGAAGTATTCCTTAAAGCGTTGGATGGATCCTTGGTTCCTTGGTTCCTTGGTTCCTTGGTTCCTTGGATCCTTGGTTCCTTGGATCCTTGGTTCCTGAGCTGTCTTTGTGTCTCTGTCCAGTTAACCAGAGAGTATTTCAGCCGCGAGCTGAAGCGTCACTACCAAGGTCACAACAACACGGACGTCTTCACCTCCACGTGGAACGCCATCATGACCACGGTGAAGCATCCCGTTACCACCGCTGCACTGTCCTGTAAGTCGACCCAGTGTTCTAACAACACATCGTATCTCTGCTGCAGTTCGACTGCTGTGGCGTCAGCGGCCCCGAGGACTTCGAGGAGAGCCTCTTCAGGCTCCTCAGCCCCAGCAAGATGGTCCCCGAGGCCTGTTGCCAGAGGAACGATTACCCCGGAGACGTCGGCGTGGAGCAGTGTGTGAGCGGCAGCATGGTCTTCAGACACAACAAGGTCATCACAGGAAACACGCACACACACACACACACACACACACACACACACACACGAGAAATGTACACAAAAGAAAACCTTTCCTTCCTCAAAATAAATGCTGCTTTCAGACTACAGACTCTCATCACGTGACCATGTTCAGCTGCAGTGCTCGTGTACACTCCCGTACTCTTCACGCTGTGTAGGCAGCCATAAAGAATAAACCTCCTCCGGCCTGTATATCTTTACTAAACTCTTCCCCAAACTGCTACTATTCTCCTACTTTCATGTATGTTTAAATCTAACTATAGCTGTGTGTGTGAGGGGACATTTGGCATGTATATTTAAAATATGACCTCGTCATGAACTCAGAACACAACTGAAGCCCTGAACATCCCCCGTAGTATCTCGATTCAGAAGAATCACGCGTTGGTAACAGTAAACCTATAAACAATCATGTTACATCTTCATCTGGGAAGTAACAGTAGTGATAGTTCTGAAGTCCAGCAACATGTTCTGAATATAAATGTAAACTTTCAATTAAAATAGAAGTACAACTTCCTCAAAAATTATGAATTAGACAACTAAATATCTCCAAGTAATAAGATTTACATTTATTTTATTTAGTTTATAGTTATTTAGAATAACTGAGTTGTCTTCACATCTGTGTGTGTTTGACCCTCACAGGGCTGTTACTCTTCACATCTGTGTGTGTTTGACTCTCACAGGGCTGTTGTCTTCACATCTGTGTGTGTTTGACCCTCACAGGGCTGTTACTCTTCACATCTGTGTGTGTTTGACTCTCACAGGGCTGTTACTCTTCACATCTGTGTGTGTTTGACTCTCACAGGGCTGTTACTCTTCACATCTGTGTGTGTTTGACTCTCACAGGGCTGTTACTCTTCACATCTGTGTGTGTTTGACTCTCACAGGGCTGTTACTCTTCACATCTGTGTGTGTTTGACTCTCACAGGGCTGTTACTCTTCACATCTGTGTGTGTTTGACTCTCACAGGGCTGTTACTCTGCGATGGTCGACTACTTTGAAATGTACATTTACACAGCAGGAGCTCTGGCCATCGTGGTGCTGACGATTGAAGTATGTGCTGTGTTTTCTTACTCCTTTATATTTAAATACTGAATCAAATATTGCTTTTTGTTTCTTCATGTGAGGGATTCAGGACAGCCGTGTCGATTTGTTTTTACTTGACTAGAAAACATGTAAACTGAGGTTGAAAATATCAACATTATATCTAAGAATGGAACATTTCTACAACAAAGTAATCGAGTACATGTGTTTTAATGAAGCCTGTGTTTTACCTAGCGAAGGAGCTGTACTCACTCATGTGTCATTCAAAATCAGCTTTTATTCAAGTTTGGAGATATCCTGTCAATACCAGGACGTGTATCCCTTGTTGAACTAGAGTACGACCCTTTGACCACTCACTGTGGAATGCATGTAGAGCACTGAATGGAAACCTCCTTCAGAAGGACAAATGTCGTGTTTTAAAGGCTCATTATGTTCTAGAAATATTGAGACTGGTCTCGTTCTCTCCGCAGCTCTTCGCTATGGTGTTCGCCATGTGTCTGTTCAGAGGCATCCAGTAACGGCTGCGTCCGCACGCAGCATCGCCGCTGGCCGTCGGAGAGGCACCAGCAGAAGGAAAACAAAAACTGTAAAATATGGAATGTATTGGTACAGCGATAGTTTATGTGTCTCATTGGTCTTGTGACGTCATCTTGTACTTCACAGCAGCAGCAGCAGCGTTTGAGGTACTGCTTTGGGCACAATAGACACACACAGGACCTGAGGTTCAAGACTAACTCTGGTGCTGAGAGGTTCTACAAGCTGAACACGGAGGGCAAACTGACTTATCGGTCGTCCCTTCAGTCCAGGACCAATGGAAGTCCTGGAAAACACACGATTATAACGTTGATTTGGCCACGATGATAAGTAATCGAGTTCAGGTACAAACAGCACACGGTAACCTGCAGGAAGCCTCAGAAAGGTCACAGAAAGGTCACAGCTGTCAGGATTATTAGGACAAAAAGGTGAATCAACAACAGGAACCAGAACCCCGTTGGGCCTCATGCAAGAACATCTTTGTATTCTCATCCTAAACCTCTCTTTTCTTTTTTTACTGTGAGGTTTTATTGTTCCAAAACTTCACTAATGTTGTCGTTAATCGCTCGTTTGGACTTGATGAACGTCTCCTGTTCGTGAGTAGAATCAAAATGGCTTCATAAGGCCACAAAGATATCATACGAGACTAAAAACAAGAATCTCACACGGACAGAGATCAGCAGACGAAGACGTTAGAGCAGAGCCGCACTGTAAATTATATAATATAAAATAATCCTTTATTAGTCCCACAGTGGGGACATCTGAAGGGTTACAGCAGCATATAGTATAGTGCAAACAAACAAACAAGAGACATAGGAAGAAAAACAAGTATAATAGACACAAAACATGAAATGGTCCGACTGAATGGTTAGTGTTGCACAGAGGATTGAACAGATTATTTATATTTCACAGTGTATACATTGTATACATATTGTTATAGCCGTGAAGTGGATCCAGACTCAAACATCATCCAGAAAGGCTCCTGCTAAACAGGTTCCTGCTAGATTATTCCTCTAATAGGGTTCCTGCACATTTTCCTTTTGAAAAATCCAGATGCTCCAAATGCCACGAGAAACACAAATATGTTTACATACTGTCTTTTTTTTACACTTATTCTGAAAATCAAATTCCATATATGGAAAAACCTGGAAAATGAGAAGAAATTTTTTTTAAATATCCTGGAAAATGAGATCAACATTCTCCCTAAAGTGAGAATAAACTAAGTTATTAATCAAAAATGGAAACATTGCCGTCTGAAAGGACGAAGTTCACCATCATATTAATGTTAAAGGGGAGTTTATGGACGACAGTATTTTCATTATGTTGAAACGCTGTGAACACACAAAACTCTAAATGCTATAACATTTATAAAATGCAACAAATTCTCTTGTTGGTACAAGACGTTCTTGAATGAGGCTCAGTTTCAACAGCACAAGTCATAAATCATTAAACGAGTCTCTTCACAGTCGGGACTTATAAATAATGTGAGTCCGTACACTCGTGCAGAGTTCAGTGTAAAGTATTAAAGAATGTTCGGTATTTAAGTTTGTGGAGGAGCTCCTGTTAATGAATGAATGAATTGTGTTTATATGTAAATATGTGCCGGTGTACAGTGAGTGTGATGATGTCCTCAGTAGTTACATAAAGATAACATTTTACTGTGATTTGAAAACCAGTTGATTTGTATAAATGGCTCTGATTGATATTAAACTGGTTTCTGTGATTTTAGTGTTGTGACGTTTAATTTATCTTTTCTCTTATTATTACCGTTTATTAAATGTTTAATATGTAACTTTTCCACATTAAAATGTCTAAAAAAAACTAAAACCTTTGTTGTGTATTTTGAGGAGTTGTGTTCTTACATTATCCTAAATCTGTCCAACAATTTTCAAACCTGAGAAATCTGTAATTTGAATGGATGTAACAGTTTAATTTGGTCGCGTGTTAACAGCGTCACATCGTCAGCGTGGAGGTTGTTAAACTGACTTTTAATACACTTTTTTTTTAAGGTCTTGGAGTTTTTTTAACCGGATGAAGGATTTTAGTCACCGGACATCTGGATCTTAAGTCATCAGAGCTAACGTTAGCATCTTTAGCTCGTCTCTCAGCTCCTCCAAGACGTCCACATTTTAAATGTGAAGCTGCTTCATTCAGTGTTTTAATCAGAAGAGAAGAACGATGAACACTGAAGGAATCCTAACAGGGAGAAAAGGACATATGGTGCGTTCACAGGTGAAGGCCTCAGCGTGGACACGACTGGTGAGTAGATTTTTCATTTTATTTGAATGATTTTTAGGCCCTTGAAGATGTGAACATATTCAGTATTTCATTTTTTTTTTAACTAGAAAGTTGCACTCAGTAGAATGTCTGATTACATGAACACAACCCACAACTGGCTAAGCTTCCATCTAACTTTAACAAATATTATGCAGGATGAGAGACATCGAGGTGCACTTTCACTCACTCACAGACAGAAGCTTTCCAGTTTCATTCCTATCTATATTCTGATAGGAAAATATATATACTATATATATATATATATATATATATATATATATATATATATATATATATATAGAGAGAGAGAGAGAGAGAGAGAGAGAGAGAGAGAGAGAGAGAGAGAGAGAGAGAGAGAGAGATTATATAGAGATTGTGTCACTCCTGTAAAAAAAAAAAAAAAGTTTGAAATCTTATCCTCATTTCTGTGGTTGCTTTTTGTGACTGTTTATTTAGCGTCTTGTGCTTTTATTTTGAAAGTTTGGGGTTCAATATCCTTCCGAGGCCGACCTTCTCTGTGCCTACTTCTCATTGGATGATTGAAAATGATTCAGCCATCTTGAGGCGAGTGTATGTGGGCTGTTTCTGCCGACTCACTCTGTGAAACTCTTCTGGTTGCTCAGTTATTATAAAACAAAAACACAAAACACGGCATCACATGACAAGGAGTCTTGTGATGCCTGGCAACCACAGAGTCAGCTTGTCATCTGATATAACTGTGAAAACAGAAGTGATAGAAGGCCGGCGTGGGTTCTGGACTTTGTGCTGCAGGTTCTTGATATTCCCGAACGATGTTCATGTGTTCAAGAGTTTGAACCTGTGGACCAAATGAGGAGAACATCTCTGGACCAGACGGGCACGGCTCTGTACCTCGGACTGGTCCTGTCACATTTGGTCGGAGAAGGTGCGTTCAATGACACAAAGAATCAGGTGTAATTTAACATGTTGAGATGCACTTTTTTAGATAAAAGTATCAAACTGTATATCGGGGATCAATTTCCTTTTTCACAAGAACTGACTGGCTTCAATTTTGTTATTCTGTAAAACATCTCAGAGGTACATATTGTACTTTTTGCTGTACTTCATCTGGTAGGTAAATATTGTACTTTTTACTGTACTACATCTCAGAGGTTTATATTGTACTTTTTACTACATCGCATAGGTAAATATTGTACTTTCTAATATGGTACATTTGTCTGATAGCTTCAGTTACTTTTCAGATGACTTTTTCATCCCCTCTAGTGGGAGAAGTTGCGTTTAATGACACAAAGATTCAGCATAACATGTAGAGAGTGTCTTTTTGGGACCAGAACCAGGACTGAGAGGGGCAGACTGTCAGACCCTGCTGCAGTAAAAGGTTTTTTTAAAGGGACTCTGGCACTCAGAAACACTACCACTTTAGTCCACAGGCGGCGACAGAATCAACACAAAATGAAAGTTCCTTGTAGTAGCTTTAAATACTTTAAATACATTTTGCTGGTATACTTTTACTTAAGTGAGGTTTTGAATGCAGGACTTATTTGTAGTGGAATTATTCTCATACTATTAAAAGAGGCTAAAAAGCAGCGCGTGGCTGCAGAGTTAGAGATACTTCTGAGTGTTTTTGTCTCTACCAATGACCTCTCTGACCCTCTGTCACCAGGCAGCGTTGTGAAGGTGCTCTGCCGGCCTGGTCAGCGGGTCACTTTGCCGTGTTTGTACCACTATGAGGACCACGCTCACATCTCTCAGCTGTCCGTTCAGTGGAGGAGCCCCAACAACGAGCTGCTGTGTCACTACATCAAACACAAGGCCTACCAGAACTGCACGGCGGGGTACGCCATCACCTACAGCCCCGGCAGCATCACGCTCACCGTCCAACGCGTCGACGCGCGGGACTTCGGGGCTCACGTTTGTTCCGTCAGCAAACCGCACGAGTTCTCCGATTACAGCGTGGAGCTAGCCAGGATGTCAGGTGAGAGTGACAGGTGAGGGGGCGGGACGTTTGTGTGAGCTGTGAGGTAACAGGAAGTGTTTGTTTTTTCTTTAGAGTCGGTCACTTCAGCACCAAAGAGTGGAGGGAATCAGTCACAGTCAGGTGAGTTTCTCTGTACTCTGCAAACGTATCAGTGTTAAAGGGCTTTTTCACCCACATTTCACACATCAAGTTATTGTCCTTTTAGTTTAATGCAGGCGACAACCTTCGGTTCTTTCGCATTGGTGTCACTTTTCAGAACCGGTGGTTAAACATAGCGGCGCATTTAGCAGCTAAAGAGACAGATATTTCCCTCAGGAGGTGGTGGAGACCAAAAACAGAACTAAAAGAGGGAAAACATCGGACATTGTGACACAAAAAACAAAAACTCAGAATTAATGATCACGTTGCTGCTGGATTTGTAAATATGCAACTTCAAATATCAACTTAAAAGGTGATGATGATGTGTCAAGTTTCACAACAGGTCACAGGTTTAATCACAGCAGGGCTTTGAGATGGATGGAAAGTTATCACAATCCATCCAATAGTTGTTGAGACATTTTGGTCTGAACGGACCGACATCCAGAGAGCTGAAGAAGGCTCAGTAATAACAATTACTCAAACAGGACGAAATGTTGCGTCTGTTGGCACAGATGATTACGATATATATCAGGACTTGATGCACACATAATAGTTGATGCATTCATTGTTGGTTTGTGATTTTTACTTTATTGACAATAAAGAAATATACAATAATGTCAGATTTACCTTTTAAGAAGTCTTGATTTCCTTGTGAGAGTTGTTTGTCCATAAAACATTCAATCATTTATTAAAGAATTTTAAAAAAGCTTTCACTGAACATAATGTGTACAAACTAAATATGTACTTTTATCTTTTCAGGTGTCACCCGGACACTCGTTCTCCTCCTCACGTTGTCACTGTTTGTTTGCATGTAGAGATGAACAGTAGAAACATATTTACAGTATTTATTCAATGAATGTTGAAGTTATATAGAAATTTAAAAGAAAAATACTGTAAATCTATACAGAAGCTACACATGTCTTAAATAAATAAAATCTGTGATGGAATGAGATGTTGGGTTAAATATATGTGTGTGTGTGTGTGTGTGTGTGTGTGTGTGTGTGTGTGTGTGTGTGTGTGTGTGTGTGTGTGTGTGTGTGTGTGTGATGACACAGATGCAGTCTCTCACATGTCTGCACATGAATAGCGCGTCGTTGTTTCCGTGGAAACATCAGGGGAATTCAGAGCTTCCTATTGGACAGTTTGTGTTTATGTAAGCATGTTTAGGTGTGTGTGTGTGTGTGTGTGTGTGTGTGTGTGTGTGTGTGTGTGTGTGTGTGTGTGTGTGTGTGTGTGTTGTGTAAGCGGACAGACGGCGGTATCCTGGTGTTTGTTGGACCCACCACGTTTTTACGTCGGCCACCATAGTTCTCTGACACACAGGAGAAGTTTCCGTTGTTTGCAATCTGCCACGTCACCACTAGATGGCCCCAAAGTTAAAACAACGCTCAAGACGTTTTACATGAAATACTACCGGTTTGTCAACCGGTAGTTTCTCCACCATCACATGTCTAGAAAACACAGGTTTTAAAGTCACTTCTAAACTGTAATACCAAAAGGATCCTCGTCACAGTCTGCTCCTGAGAACCTGAAGCAGTCAGACAATGAAAAGCAGATGAAGGGGAACAGAACATTAAAGCTGAGGAGGATGCAGTAAATCAGCTGCTTGGTCTGTTTAGTCACAAAAAGATAGAAGACAAATCATCCAGATGTCTCATTAATACGTAAATAAGTAATGTTCAGGTTCAGATATTACTTACTGAGTCAACCGAGTCGACATTTACTTAAAATAAACTAGTGCACCGTTACACTTTCCTTTTTGTCAACAAATCCAAAAAGACCAAAAGAAGAAATGTGTTGATCAGTGAAGCTCATTGATGTGTTTTAATGGAGCTCTGTGGAGCAGAGGAAGAACATATACCAGGCTGTGATACACACAATACTTGTTATCAGATAAATTCACTGTTGGTTTCTGGATTTAACAACAATAAGATATTTATCACCAGACGTTTCCCCTCAAAGCTGCATTCATTTATGTTTCTGTCCACTAGGTGGCAGACAAACATCAAGACAAACAAGCTTCCACCACGTTATTGTGTAACTCTGTGAGTTCATCATGACCTCTTTTCACACTTTAATCAATGTTACCATCAAACATATGGATTAATGAGAAGCCTCATTTAGTCTCATTCAGGGTCAACACAACTCTCCACAGTGATGTAAACATTAACAAGCATCAAACAGGGATTCTGCTCTTCATCACACATGTTGGATACATAAACAAAAAACTGACCAACGTCTTCAAACGTAAAACAATTTGAGATATTGTACAGAAATCTGTTGATTTGTCAAAATAATGTTTTCACTGCAACAACATTGTGAAAGTGGGGCGGTATTTACAGTAAATATGACAACCTTAACCACTTATTCTAACAAATTTAAGGAACAATTTGCAGTTACTTAAAGTTGGAGGACTTGCAAAAGACAGATTTTTTTTTAAGAAGTATCATCTATTTTAGGTCAAGCTTAAAAATATCCTACATTTCCCATAATGCACATTTAAGCATTTTGTTCCAGTTTTACCAGCTGACAAGAGTTGCAGCACAAACAGCAGCGGCATATAAAGAGAATCGTTTGGATCGGTTTAATATGTCACTAGTTTTACATATGTGAGAACTTAGACACACACACACACACACACACACACACACACACACACACCAATCAAAAGAAGAATGGTGTGTCTTGACAAAGTTATAGCTGCTGTCACGATAAGGCTTGTAAAAGAACAACCGTCTCTGTGGGTCTGGATCAGGTCTGTGTGTTCCATTTATCTGCGTCTGCAGAGCCCAAGTCGTGGCACGATAAACAGACTTATGTCAGCAGCAGTATGCGGGGTTTCCTGAGGACGACCTGGACGCAGGCCAGAGCTGTGAGCAAAACCTCGTGTTATATATATACAGAGCAGCATACCGCCGAGTGTTTCAGGTCAAATGAGGCGAGTCCAACGGTTTATGTCCCAGAGTCACGTTTAGTTTTTCTGGGAAAAGATTAAGTGAAATTAAGGGATGTATTTTTTTGTGCTGTACAGAGAGCAGAGGCCTCATGTGAACTTTGTCAGGCTGCAGCATGTATATGGATAGGGTTTCTGCTGTGTCCTCTTTCAAAAATGTACTTTTTATTTACTTAATACTTTGACTACATTTCAGATGTAAGTGTTGTATTATTTGTTCCATTATATTTATCTGACAACTAAGAAAACATTGGATCAACTTAAACGATAAGAGAATCCTTTATTTGTCCCACAGCGGGGATATTTGCAGTATTACAGCAGCAAAGAGAATAGTAATCTAGACATCAATAAAACAACTAAAAAAGTATAATTAATAAGTATTCAACCAGTTAAGATATAAGAAATAAGTAAACTGTAAAACTAACAACAACTAATGGTTGAGTTGCACATATAGAATAGGAAAAATGTAATGTTGATATTGCACATGAATTAATTAATAATTTGCCAGTTTTTTAATAAAATATAGTTACATTAGCTTACATAACGCAAAGTTAACGTTACCTTAGCTAACGTTACACCAAGTTAAAGTTACGCTAAGTTAACGATACATTAGCTAATGATACCCTAAGTTAATGTGACGTTAGCTAACGTTGCGCTAATTTAAAGTTACGCTAAATTAACGTTACGTTATCTTACATAACGCTAAGTTAACGTTACGTAAGCTAATGATAATTATTTGTTGATAATATTTCAGATTAATAATCTGAATCTTTAAAGTAACTAGTAACTACATTTATTAGATAAATTCAGTGGAGTAAAAAGAACAATACTTCTCTCTGAGTTATAGAACTATAAAGTAGGAGAAAATGGAAATACTCAAGCAACGTGCCGCAAATACTTAAGTACAGCACTTGGATACATGTACTTTGCACCACTGACAAGAGTGAATCCAGTTGCGTCTGTTTTTCTCTGTGCATGTTGAGGCCTGAGCTCCAGCTCATTTTACTGCACTGAGACGGTTTGTTTTTTAAACACTGAACAGAATGCTAATCAGCGAGTTTTACAGGATTCAGTGTCTCGTATTTATCACAAGCGATAACATGTTAACACAGCAGCTTCACAGCAAGGCATGTCCCATCTTTCCCCTCGTCTTTTATCTGTTGTTGTTTATCACCTAAAGCTCGTCCCTGGTGTCACTGCCGTCTTTTGCCAGATTTCACCATGAATTAGTCAGAGAAATGACTAATGTAGAAGGTGATTAATAATTATCCTTCTTCTCTCCTAATGAATTATGGCCTCAGCCCATTGGCTGTCTCTGTGACGGTGTTGAAAAGAAATATCCTCATTTACCTAAAAGTCTACAACTTCGAACGAATAAATCACACATATGTCTGACTCTCTTATTAACCTGCCATAAATAAAGTGCTTGGAGCACTTTGAGTTCAGTGCACTGTTTAGCTGAGGACGCCGAGGTCACGTCCTCATCTTGTGCCTCAGTATTTGAGATGGGGGTTGGGTCAGGTAGACAGCTAGAGAAGCTGAAACAATAACAGAAGTATTTATAGCGACCGGTGCTGTAATGTTTGATTTAATTAATATGAACCACAGTTGAGCCCTTCCCTAAGCCCCGCCCCCCCATGCTGCTGCTACTCCGTCAAGCTGTCAGAGCTACGTTACCATAGCTAACATAACGCTAAGTTAACAGTACCTTAGCTAATGTTACACTAAGTTAAAGTTACACTAAGTTAACGATACGTTAGCTAATGTTACCCTAAGTTAATGTGATGTTGGCTTACATAACACTTAGGTAACGTTGTGTTAGCTTACATTACGCTAAGTTGACGTTACCTTAGCTAACGTTACGCTAAGTTAATGTGACGTTAGCTTACATAACGCTAGGTTAACGTTACGTTAGCTTACATAACGCAAAGTTAACGTTACGTTAGCTTACATAGTGCACTTAGCTGCAAGCTAAAGATCACCGGAAGTTCTGGGTAATTTTATCTGAATTGAGCAACTTTCATGGGAATGATTGAAGCGCCTCTTCCAACGCTGTATACAGTTCTCTTCATACATTCATGGCTTATTAATGCTTCGAGACATTTTTTTTGACAATATGCATGTGAATATGAAGGTTGATGCCCAATAAAAAGGCACTGAATAAATATATTTATCTACATTTTGCAACTTATCCAGAGACTGGCTCTCCCTTCCCTTTTTGCCCAGCATCTGGGAAGCAAGAACTTCTAGGGTATTGAGGAGTATTTTTGGACATTTCTGTACATTTACTGCTTCCTCGCCAACACCTGTTTGCCCTGAGCTAAATCACGGCTAAGCAGCACATGCAGCTAAAACAAGTATTGTGTTGACATGAAACCTTTGTGTTTCCACGTCTCACTGTCATACTGATATCTGTGACTGATATAGTTCTGTTATATGTGTGCAGTGGGGGGAAAAAAGAAAGAAATGTGGCTTCTCTCCTGTCTGTTTGGAGCAGGGAGGGCAGGACGCTCAAGGACACTTCATATTTAGTCTGAGTTTTCTATCATCCAGCACAACAAACCAGACAAACAAACTGGTGCAAAGGTTCTGGGGAAAAAGCGACAATCTGCTGAAAAACCAGCCAGTTTAACCCGAGTTGAAGAATATAAGTTCTCCCTTTAAAAAAATAAATTCAAACACTTTAGTTAACTAATCTATCGGTGAATAATCGTGCAAAAATACCAAATGTTCACTGGTTCTAATTTGTCCATTTTAAGGCATTCGACTGTCAGATAAAACGGTTTTAAAGACGTTTCATTGGGTCCTCTGGATTTTTTTTCCGATATATTGATTTTACAGACTAAACAATCAGTATATTTTCAGAGAGAGATAAATCGGTCATGCTTTAACCAAAAGGTTGGTGGTTCGATCCCCAGCTCCTCCTGTCCTTTGAGCGAGATGCTGAACCGCTAACGTCGGCGTGTGAATATGTGAATGAGTCCGATAAGGTCGGGGAGACACATTGGATAGCTTAATACCAACAGACAATAGTAACGTTTCCATCCAAACGCAGTGCAAAGCTACAGCTGTTTTACCTTCATTCCAGACGTCTC
>JAVDOI010000049.1:619283-829283 GCA_032191485.1 Leptoclinus maculatus | reverse complement strand
CAAACCTTTTGCAGAATTAGGTTCATTATGTTCCACCGGTGGCTGCGGAGGATTGTTTCAGACGTGATCCAAACATCTCAAATAACTCCCAAAAAGAACAACATGTTCTTATTTGGCGATTTATTCGGCTTCAGTCCATGTTTGTTGCCGTTTAGCTTTCCGAAACAACTCCATGTTCACAGCGGTTCAATTGATTTAAATCATTTAATCCTGTGAATCATTTTATTTGAATTGAGGATTTAGTTCGAGGGTGTTTTTGATATGATGACAGACATTCAAAGCTTCATCTCTGAACCTCATTAGAAGCTTTGAATGTTAAAAACATGAATACATTTGGTCACATTTCACTTTGTTATCTTATCTTATCCTCTGTATCTATTATTCTAACATATATTCCAAATCACAGAGAGCTGCATGAAGCTCTACAGTGTCATCTTGGTTTTACAAAGTTTAAACCCAAAGAGAGCAAAGCAAACCGTTTACTCTGAATTGAGAGCGTTTACATGCGTTTATAGCATTGATTGGATCATTTCAACATTCCCGCCGCTCTCTCGTTCACTGCAGACCAGTTGAACTGTGACACAGTTGGCAGCGGAGCCACAAAACAGGAAATGGGTCACGTCTCCGCACCTCTTCCTCCATTCAGGTCTGAAAATGGCCCAGTGGGCAGACGAGTCCCTGTGGTACAGCACCGGTGCAGGGAGGACACAAAGGTTGTCTCTGCAGAGACACCAACGATGTCTTCAGCCCTAATAACATGACGGGCCCATGTTGAAGCACCTAATGAAGACTAATGAAGCACTTTATATATTGCATATCAGAGATTTAGATCAATAACACTTGATCCTTAACAAGGCACCGATCTTCTGAATTCAAGTACTTTACTATGTTCTGTACGTTAGTCTTCCTCTACATCTATTTGATAACTTTAGTTATTTTCCAGATTTAGATTCACAATACAAAATACATAAAATAAATGATGATATCACTATATCAAGAAGATTTCTGTACTTTTAAAATCATTTTACATAAAAAACGTTTACTTGCAACTTTGTGCGTCTCACAGTTAATAAGGAAAACAGATATGAAATAAATAAGAAAAAGAACAGAAAGGGGGAAAGAATTGGGTCCAAAATTGAGAATGATCTCGTTACATTTCTTCAACTTTATTGGGGACAAAAAGAATCAATTAAATTCATTCCAAACATTTCTGAAAGTAGTTGAGACACTAAGACAAGCTGCTATAATGAGAGACAGCAATGTAGTGGATAACGTACTCTTTAATGCTGAGAGGTATCTCTGCTGGATAAACTCTTTAATACATTAATAACACACATTTAAAAGTTATATACTATAAAATAAAGAATTACATTTAAAACCAAGTAATTTGTCAAATATGTAAATGTATATTTTTATTTATTTATTTTTAAATTAACCTACATATCTATTGGATAATTAATGCTTTTATAAATGATATATATTTAATTTATTGAGTCATTTATATATTTATTGTTTTTTGTAATGTCATCTTTAGTCCTCCGTATCATTTAGAAGTAGACACCTTTATTAATAGGGTCTTATTTCTTTTTTAAATACCACATGCTGATTGTTCGATAACAAACACGTGTTCGTGAGGAGCTCTTCTTATAATGCGTCTATTTAAATAACGGATATTTCCAGGATGTCCTTTAACGCAGCCTTAATTAGACCCTGCTCCTCGTCACGTGCTGCAGTGCGACTCCCGACCCAATGAGAGAGCTTAATTGAAGGAACACGGGCAGGTTGACGTCATGACGTGATCACGTGTGTATATATATATTTTAAAGTGCATCCCAACTGTTTTATTTATTTTTCCACGATAGTTTACGTTTATGTGTGTGTGTGTGTGTGTGTGTGTGTGAGGAGCTCCAGACCGGCGGGGGGGGGGGGGGGGTGGGTTGTGGCCCCGCCTCTCGCGGACACGTTGCCCAGGGAGAGGCTGCACGCGCTGACTCCTGCGTCTGCTGCGTTCATGGTTTCACTCCATCATCATCATCATCAGTCGGCTCGGTCCATCAGCGCGTCTGCACCGGACGGGAAACACACGGTTCACTTCTGGTAAGTGACTGTCTGCTGCTCACACACACACACACACACACACACACACACACACACACGTGCACAACTCACCTGGGTTCCTTACATACAGGGCGTTATTATGAGGGTGAGGGTCGTTGCGCGGAGCTGAGAGGCTGCAGCGCGTAAAATTGAAAAGCCGAATTTTGTCCCAGTGTTGGCGGATTGAAACGCGGCTCTGCACCGGGCTGAACGGGCAGCTCCGGTCCTCCGCTTCCAGCATTTGGTATTAACTACCGCATGTTCCTGAATGTACTCTGGTGGTGGTTTTTATATGTTGAAGTTGAGAAAATAAACGCGTGGGTGAATCTGAGCGTCACTTGGATCAGCAGCGCGTGTGTGCATGTGAACTGACAGGCGCGAGGGGGGGTGTGGGGGGGGGGGGGGGGTCAGGTCCATGTGTTTTTTTTCTTACATAATGTTGGACGACCTGCCCATTTGGAAGAGGAGAGGGGTTATTTAATCTACCGGCCATGAATATCCAGTCACAGCGCTGCGCTCTGTACGCTCCCTGCAGCTGGATCCAAGCCAGGTGTACTGGGTGTGTACTGGGTGTACTGGCTTTACTGGGTGTACTGGCTTCACTAGGTTTACTGGGTGTACTGGGGGTTTACTGGGTGTGTACTGGGTTTACTGGCTTTACTGGGTGTACTGGCTTCATTGGGTTTACTGGGTGTACTGAGTTTACTGGGTGTGTACTGGTTTTGCTGGGTGTACTGGGTTTACTGGGTGTGTACTGGTTTTGCTGGGTGTACTGGTTTTGCTGGGTGTACTGGGTGTGTACTGGTTTTGCTGGGTGTACTGGGATTTTAAAACCAATGGCTCCAGCTGACACCAGAGCAGTGGCAGCACATCTGCTTATTGTCAAGCCACCAACAAGTCCGTGAAGTTGTATGTTGATCCTCGTTTTATTAATAGCCTGCATGTGATGGTCTGAAAGCATTTTAATAACTGACTAAGATTTGTTTTCTAAGCCAACCGTAGTCTGGTGCAAGCTACTTTAATATGAATATTTGCTTGTTTGTGTATTTGGTTTGTAGCATGAACGTAAAAGACTGTTGACCCCTAGGGGCTCCGTGGAGGTACTGCAGGGGGGTCGTGACATTTTTGGTTGATTAAACAATTTTTCACATTCTTTTTATATTAAACATTTTTTTTTAAATTGTTTCCCCCCAAACATGAATGTGTCCATTATTTTAATAGTTCAGTATTGTATGTAAGATAACAGGTATGTTGATGCATGGCAGTGGCACTAATAGGCCATCACTCATTCTCGTTTCCACATTTATGTTTAAAATAAAAATGTCAATTTGAATAGCTTGTATGCATGATTGTCATGCAATTAACAGACAATGTTGATATTGGCATTGGTATCAGTTGACAAGGTATGTTTATGAATGTCAGTGGCACATGTTTAAAATAAAAACATGAATATATGAACCTGTGTATTATTTGAATAGCTTAGTATTGAATGCACAATAAAGAGGTATGTTAATACATGGCACTAGGCCCAGTTTAATATAAAACACAATGTTATACAATATATATATTCGGGGGTCCCTGCTCCATCTCTATCAGTTTGGGGGTCCTTGGCCTGACAAACGTTGAAGACCCCTGGTCTAGAATATTAATGCATTTATTTTACAGAGCTCAAGGTTTAAACTAACCATCTAAAAGCCAAAGATGTTTCATTTGAATTCATATTTAAAAAAAGGAGAAATTTAAGACATTTGACTTTTTTCATATTTACAGACGGAGAGGACGTGACTGTCGCTGTCTTAAACTACATGTAGTTAAACCTGTGAACAAAGAACTTTAATGTTGTTTAAATCCTCTTATCCTTCCCTGTCTGACAGTTTAAATTCAATTCTGTATGAGATATATATATATATATATGTATATATATATATATATTAGTGCTGGGCAAGTTAACGCATTCATTAATTAACGCCGACAATTATTTTATCGCGCGTTAACGCAGTTTTTTTTTATTATTAAGCGGACATTTTTAACACAAGAACCGTCAGCGAGCGGTGAACAGCTGTTTGTGTGGCGTCACTTCCGTCTCTTCCTGTTTCCTTCACCTACAGTCCCCTGGGTCCTAAGTCCCTCCATGTACAGCTTCTTATCACCCTCTATGTACCAACGTACATTTATAACAAATAACACACATTACGGTAATCAGCGTTAAATATGTGTTTGACCAAAATACCAAAAAAGCAAAAAATAAATGATTCATTTAAATAATGTTTTTAGGTTTTTTAAAGTGTTTTTGTTTGTAATATGTATAATAAGCATCATTTAGTTATCACTACTCAGAATTTAACAAACATAAAAACATGACGTAGATAGGTTTACAGTTTTCAAGAAGTATATTTAAATATCATCTCTTACACATGAAGATAAAGTTATGAACACCGGCTGAATATCTATTATCAGAATCATTATAACTGTGTTATAACTGCTACTGTGTAAAGGGAATACTGCTGTTAAACAGAACCTGATGTGTTTAAAGTGTTTGCAAACCAAATGTTATTGCCCTTTTGTTCATATAGCAGTACTTTAAAATGAAAGTGCACAATACACTACTTTAGAATTCATTATTGAACTTTGCGCATAACAATGAGATTAATCGCGATTAAAAATTGTAATCGTTATATATATAAATATATATTTATGTGAGAGAAACATTGAAGCACAAGACTCGTTGTTCTTAAGTTGCACAAACAACATTTAATGCAAATATTCTCGATGTCTCGTGCATCGTTTTACACACATTCTCTCCAAATATTAAGCTCATATTTCTCTTTGTAAAGTTTGGGATCTACACTTGAGATTGAAATAAAGTTCTGTAAATTTGAACAAAGTCAGTGGGGTTTAAAGAGGTTAAAATATTTATTTAAAAACCCCAAATGTCTCTTTTGTTGTGTGTGTGCTCATCAGGTCCGTGATGCTCTCTGCTGGCTGAGCGTTGAGCTCCAACATGTCCACCTCAGACTCTGATTACTCCATCGACTGGCTCGCCAGCGATGAGGACGACTACGACGACGACAGCAGCCCAAAGAGATTAAGTCCTCAGCGCGCCGAGGAGTCTCCTCCAACTCCACCTCCACCTCCACCACCACCATCATCATCATCCTTAAGGGAATCCCCTACGAGCTGCTTCCACTCCCAGAGGAAGAAGAGGAGGAGGAGTGACTACGGCGACTGTAAAGATGGAGGCCGCCGTGGGGTCGACGCCGACTCTCCCGTCGGTCCACTTCAGGGATTTACTCCGGTGAGCGAGCAGCTCTCTGCGGAGTCCAAGCATCAGTCGAGCGGACTCTGTGAAAAGACTCCAGCAGACTCTGAACATGAACTATTCTCACGGAAGGTGAGAGGTTTTTCTCTCTTGCACAGTTTTCAGTGAGCGGCTCACATTAACACACACTTTACATCACTGAACACAATGTGTTGTTCCTTGTGTTTCCTTTAGTGGTGTTGGTGTAGACTTCAGGTTGGGGGTCACATGACGGGACTCACACATCTGATGACTTGACTCGACCTTTAGCACCAAAGACCTGTGACCTCACTTGGACTTTGTTATTTCCAAAAACATTCTCCCTTTGTTTGAACCGACCCGACAAGCATCCAATCACGTCGCAGGAAGAAAACCGCGAAGAAGAAAACGTTACGTTGCTGAGCGACAGTTATACCAAAAGATCATTTCATTCACGTACAAAAACTACACGGTGGTCAACTTAAAAACACTAACGTGGAAAATTACAGACGTAAACCGATGTGACATACAAGCTGTGTTCTCACTAAATTAAGATTAATTTACTAGAACACACTAATGAGATCATACGTACCAAACGTATAATTATAGTTGTGTTATTTTTGAGAAAATATTGAGATTCTTTTATCGCGTTACAGCCTAAAAGTGTTGAGATACTATTTATATATTTATATACGGCCACAAGGAGAGAAAGAAATACCACGATCGGTTACTTAAAGTGAAATAATTTAACTTTTAAAAGAGAAAATATGACGTTTCTGAATTAATGAGCAATAAAACGCATCCTCGCTCAACTTGACCCACTCATGTTGGTTTCTTCTTCACTCTCATTATTTATGTAGTTTTGCTGACTTCATAACTGTAATTGTGCTTCGGTTACACTTTGTTTTTAGCGTTTACTATCATCCCTTAATTGTCACTTAATCGCATAATCCGACGGTAAAATCCGAAGGTAAAAGTTCAGCAATCAGAAGTTGACTTTATTAAACAGCAAAATATATATTTAAGAGAAAGTACACAGAACTGTGTCCTCCAGAGGTTTGTTATTATTTATTTAACATTATTAAAAACTACATTAACATGTCAAACTGGACTTATTGTAATAACCTCTTCATCTACAACAGTGACTCATCATTTATAAATCAATAATGTTCTGAATGTTTCTCTCAGATACATTTAGTGGAGTAGAAATTACAATATTTGTTTCCGAAATGAAGTAAAACTAGTTTTAAAAAGGAAACGCACAAGTAGCTCAAATTGTAATTAAAGTTGACTTTTAAATTCTAAATCCACATTTCAATAACGTTTATTGACGAATAATCCACATGTGTTGTCGTTTAATCAAGTTGTACTCGTTAAAGAAAGACTGAACACGAAGTCTTTTCATCTGATGAATCATTTGTTTTCCAATTAATTCAAAAGGTTTAGTTTGAAGATTTGTTTTCTCGTTTTAGGGCGATGAAGTCATAAAATATGAAGACATACATTCAAAGCTTCATTGAAACTTTGAATGTAAAGAAATGAACATTCGGTACAACGATGGACGAGATCACTGTGATCGTCTTCAGATCCAACGTACGTCCAGCTGACAGTGACGGTCTTTCCCCAAACTCTCTACAATGTCGGAAGCTCATTATTGTCTAAATTATAATGTTATATTGTAAGATAAAGATTGGCGGACAGGACAGAACCGGAGTGTCCACATACCTTTGGCCATATCCACCAAGAAGTTCCTGGTCGTCTTACCATGAAAACCTTTCATGGGACTAAATTGTCTCCATACTGTGTGCTGCTGGTGGCTGCTGGGTAATCACAGCTCAGTGCTTCGTCTCAAAAAACACGTAGAAACAAATAAAAACCTTGTTTTTTATTGTCACTGCGACGGCGTTTACTGCCGCCTGGGATCTACTGGTGCACGTTGTAATGAATGACGATGAAAGGAGCTTCTGTCTCTAGAGAAAACCATCTGCTGAGTGTTTGACGGTTATTTGTTTGTGCTTTTGAGACGCCAGACAATCGGAAAAATAACTGTTTATCCTCTCGTTCAGATCAACGCCACGCTGTCTCTTCGTTAACTACCTTTTAATGTTACCAAACAGAGAAATGCTCTCCACTCGTCCTAAAAGTGGTGCTAAATCAACACGAGAGGACTGCTGCTCTTTTATGAATGAAGCGGTTAGAGGTGCAACGGATCATAAAACTCTCGGTTCGGATCACAGATCTAACTTTTAGATCCTTGATTACCTTTATTTGCCGCTGATAATAATTACTGATCATTGATGATCCATATTAACAGATACAGATCCCTTTGTTGTTTTGTTATAGCAGCTGGTCTACAAGGATCCAGACTATATTTCTTTGTCATCGTCTGAAGTCAGTAAACCATCAAAAATACTAAATGTTATACTCTTACTTTGTTATAGTAATTTATAGTGTTTTTTTTCTTAAAAACACACAATTCAAATACTTAGGAAATATAATATTGTATTTTTATTGATAAAAACATCTCATCATTATCGTTTTAATGCTGTATAATGCATAAAACTACATTTTACAGATGACATGTGAACACATCATGATAACGTTATAATGTACCTTCAGCCAGTACTCCTGTTCACTGAGCAGAGCCTGAAGGCATCATGATGTAACTGAAGTGAACCTCCGTTGGTTAGCCGTTAGCGGTGCTGCTAACGTTACTAGCTCTCCTCCTGTTGGTCTAAACACTGGTTGGTTGTTTACAATGAAACATGATCAGAGATCAGAGACTAGAAACACAAGTTCTACTGAGTCAGTACAACTTTATTTACACTGTGATGGTTAACGGTAAACTTTATTTACACTGTGATGGTTAACGGTAAACTTTATTTACACTGTGATGGTTAACGGTAAACTTTATTTACACTGTGATGGTTAACGGTAAACTTTATTTACACTGTGATGGTTAACGGTAAACTTTATTTACACTGTGATGGTTAACGGTAAACAGTGGAATTGATCTGAGGTTCATGTGCGTGATGAACCATGAGGGGGATCAGTACGATCAATGATCCACAGTGATCCGTTACACCACTAGAAGCGGTACACGAGTGTGTTTGACCAATCAGCAGCAGTCATCCCTGCAAACCAAACAGAAAGTATCACCCCCTGACCAGGGCCTTTGTTTTAAAGGTGTAAAATGTCCCCAAAATGACCATTGACCCTGGTCCCTCAAAAGGTCCCTCCTCCCTTAAGATAGGTCCTGAGAGCAGAGGGCACAGGCAGCAGGATGCATGTCCAGCAGTCTGTTTCAACAACGTGTGTTCTTGGAAATCAATAACAGAAATGTAAGGAGCTGTAAGAAGAGCAGCTGCAGGGAGGCATCAAACGCTCGGCCTGGTGTTATCAAACGGTGTAAGAGGATCCGCCGGTGCCGGTTTTCACGGTAGTCTTGGTGCTGCCGGGGTCTCACGTATCCGTGTTTGAGGCGAGTCACGTGTGAAGCTGTCGATTGCGATCAGTTTCTCCGTTAGCCTCCGTCAGCTGTTGATTGCGGCCTCACGTTGAAGCGCCTGTGTACATCTACACCGACTAATGGCATCAAACAGGGGCGCTTGTAAATGGGTTATCAGTCACTTAGCCGTAAATCAATAAGTCCTGGACCAAATGAGAGATTGAAGAAATTCAGATAAGCTGTAAATCATGCAGCAAAACACACACACACACACACACACACACACACAAACACGCACACTACTCATTAAATTAACTGAGGTCTTGGTGATTATGTGACTTATTTTAGGAGAAGCTATAAACAGGGCTCTCTGCTTAGCTTAAGTAGCTATTAAAAAAGCACTTTACGTGGTGCAGCGCTGATAGCGTGAATGCTAACTCACTTATCTGTCCCACACAGTGCGCCGAGCTGCAGCGCTACATCCAGCCTCTGTCTTCCATCCTGCAGGGCCTGAGATCAGGCAGGTACTCTGAACGTAAGTGTCTAATCCCAGCTTTCACCCTCCCTGCAGGTTCGTTAATGGACACGTTCTGTGCAGATCACACTGCTAAAGATAGACTCTTCATGTGAGGATGGTTTGACGCAAAAAAAGTGATTAAAAGGGGTGATTAGCAAAGCGTTTCCCTGGATGTTCTCCTGAATTAGACCCAGACAACATAAGATATTTAAACTTAAATTAAATATTGTCTCGGCTTTACTTTGAGATTAATATCAGAGGAGAAATAAACAACATTCAACATTCAGAGCATTAATATAGCAGCAAATAACTACCATATATGTAAAGATATAGTGGAGTAATGTCTAAACCGTAGACTGTAAATAAGAAGTGGACGTAGTCATCGCAACGTCACTCGTTGCTTTGTGGCCATTTTGAAGCCTCGAGTTTGACGAGTTCGTTATCTCGCCATCTTGGATTACGGCCGTCGCCATGTTGTTTTTTTGGCAACCAGTGAACAGGAAGTGACCATATCTGGACTGAGGAGGAGTGACATAGAGACGCCGTATACGTCTCTGGTAGAGACCTGTCAATCACTGTGTAGCCCCGCCCCTAAAGCATCCCCTGCTTTATGGTCTGTTTGACTCTAAATGGACCATAATGTACTAAATGAACATCATGCTGTATTGAAGAAGACTTGAAACTAGAGATTGAGACCATAAACTCATGTTTACAATGTTTACTGAGGTAATAAATCAAGAGAGAAGTAGAGTCATTTTCTCATAGACTTCTATAGAACCAGAGGAGTCGCCCCCTGGTGGACACTAGAGAGAATGCAGCTTTAAGACATGAAGCATCGGATTCACTCGGCAGAACGGGAGGTTGCCGCCTGGATTAAACACTGCTAGCTAGCTCTGTCAGCACTGTTAGTGCACGATAACTGTTGCTGTTAGCTGCTAGCTGCTAGCTGTTAGCTGCCCGCTCAGCCATCACCTGGTTGAGAGCCGTTAACAGGCAATAGAAGTGCTCACAATCTCGTATTTAGCACCTTTAATCCAAACACCAACGGAAATGTATGAACTGTTTTAGTGAGAGTTATTTGCTGGAACCATTTTTTTGATTAACCAAGATTTGAACTCACCATGATAACGTTATAATTTAACTTTTCCCAATATTCATTTTTTTCTGAATAGAGCTTGAACGCAGCATGATGCAATTCACTGCAACCGCCGTTAACTTTAAGAGTTGTCTCTCCGTTATTTAGCCAAGCAGGACTGTGCTGCTAACGGCTAACGTTAGCTAGCTCTCTTCCTGCTGATTTCAACACGGATGTTTTGTTCACAATGTAGCATCATCAGCGTCCCCTCGGGTTTATTAACGTCACCCTTGTTAAGCGTTTTCTCTCTCTCGCCCCATGACTCCTAAACTGAAACATGAAAAACCTTACATTGTCACAGAGGTATCCAACAACTAGGAGCCGGTTCTCAACGGGAACCCATTCTTAATCCCCATTCCGATGCCTCCCCCTTTATCGTCCCCCTGCACATGTTAACTAAAGATGCTTAATATATGTCATAATTAGATACAGAATTCATTAGATAACGTTTTTGTCATGGAAAGCTTCGGATGCTGAATGGCATTATAATATTCCTTTGATTCAGTAATTGATTCAGAAAATGTTCATCTCTTAATGAATGCGTGTTCATTGAGATATAATTGAAACTGAATGTCCACAATAAAAGACTCGGAGCGGCAGAAGACTGAATATTACAGCTGCAGAACAAAAAACAGACGGATCAAAGGCCTCACGAGTCATTTAACATCCTTTTAAACTAAAACTGATTCAGAGATGAAAGACGGGAGCTCTGTTGTGAGATACGAGCTTCAGAACGGCTGTTTGCACTCAAATATGAGAGCGATAAAGTTTCTAGATACAGTCCGGCACCACATCTCTCTAGCACATCACAATATGCATCATGTACCATAAGGGATCATCATCATAAGATGCTCACCTAAAATCACCAAAACTACAATCCAATCTTCATTTTGTACATTTATTTCGTGTACTAAATCAAACCACTGCAGCAATGTGACGCTCATTTTTTACCTCTATAGTAACATTTCTCTCTAGTTTTAAGCCTTCAATACAGCATGATGTTCATTTAGTACATTATGGTCCATTTAGAGTCAAACAGACCATAAAGCAGGGGATGCTTTAGGGGCGGGGCTACACAGTGATTGACAGGTCTCTACCACCAGTCTGGGAGTTGTTGTTGTGTAATAGTATGTTATTAAAAATGAAAAGACTTTAGGCTTAAACTTTAATTTGAATCTCCATATTCGTTGTACATTGATGACATTTCATCTTTACATCTGAGCAACACATCAGCGTGTACACATGGACAGCATTCAACCGGCAACAAGCCTCTTTGTTCATCATAGTACAGTTTTCACAGTACAGGAAGTACTTCCTCTGTTGTTCTTTTTTATGATGAGGCAGCTAATCGTGAACCGTGCGCATCATGTTACACTTCATTCACGATACGGTGCTGGTGTTCTGTGGTCGAGCTTGTTCCTTTGTTTGACATCGTACCTGGTTTATGTACACGTGTAGAGTTAACGTGAGGCGGCAGCCTTTACAGAATAGTTAAGAGAGTAAAAAATAAAGGATGTTGATCGATTCAGAGCGGTAGAGCCAAGTGCCCCCATGACAGACTTCTTCTTTTCTTACTGCAGGTCTCAGCAGTTTCCAGGAGAACGTTGCAACGGACCGGATCCAGAGAATAATGGGGGTCCTTCAGAATCCAAACGCGGGGTAAATAAATACCTTGTGCACCTGAAACGACCCGTTCATCCTGATCAGATTAGGAAATAGTGTCTACATGTCTGATGAACAACAGTTGGAAGCACAGTGGTGGGCCGTCTGCTGGCCGAAACAGAATCACAAAGTTATAGCTATTTTATAATTTTATATCTTTTCTTAAATACACTTGTTGGGGTCAGAAAATCTAAATGAATATCATATGTGTGTTTTGGTGTCCTCATGAGAAATTTCATGACCTGCATATGTGTGAACTTGCTCTGACATCAGACATGTATTATAATTTATTATAATATTTTTCCCATTATCTTATTTTCTCATTGCACAGCTACTGTCTTCCTCAGTTGCTCTGCTTCCAGTGCAGCTTGTTTTAAGTAGAGCTTTTATCCAATCAGATTTCACCTCTGTGTCTCTAGGTAGAACAGAGGCCCGAGGCCTGCAGACTCACAAGTGAATCCATGTGCAGTTTAAGTGAATGGGGACGATATTGTTGATTGTCATCGAGTTCAACCAATCAGATCTTTAGTTTGACATGTTGGGCGTATTCTTTGAGTGTCAGCGCCTGCTAGCTGGCCTACAACTATGTCAGCGTTAACGTGCAGCTCAGTTTTCAGGAGCAGCTCTGCAGTGAGGTGCAGCGTGAGCTGTGATTGGTCAGTGGGCGAGCACGTGACTATCGTGAAATGAAATTTAAGGAAGCTGTCAAAGCTTAGTCTGAGTAGTAAGAGTTCAAATTGAAAGATATGGAAGAAATTATTTTTTGCATTTTGCTTGGTGTAGATTATTATTTTTTTACCTAGCTTTGTTTTTTTAACACTCAATGGCTGAAGGAGGAGAAACAGATTTGTGATTTAATCGTGGGATTAAACTCTTTGTCAACAAAGAAAGGAGGATGGACTTTGTCTTTAAGTGAACAGCATTTGGTAAGTCAACTGGTTTGTTTTTACATCTAATATCTGAATGGCCCTCGAGTGTGTAGCAGAATGCGTGTTGCTGCTGCTGGTTTCCCGTTAAGCTAGTTTAGCGTAGCCTCGTGCGGTCCCTCAGCTGTTTTGTTTTTGTTCCGGTTCAGAGGTCACACAGCCAGTTGTCTCCTACATGAACATTATAACATTATATTTCCTACAATTTAAGCTGTGGCGCCATCATGAGGTCATTAGGAGATGTTTCAGCAGTGAAGGCCCAGGTATAAAATGCACGGCCCGCCACTGTGGAAGCATGAGTGGGCTGATTGAATAGTTAATAAAAAGAGAGATTTCATACACACTCATTTATTCCTCCTGGACTCAGTACGACCTCCAGTAACGTCACAGACGTGAAGTATTACGAAAAAATAAAAAAAAAATATGACTGACAAGGGTACGTTCTACACGTTGAGTACAAATCGTGATTTGTGTTACGATTTGTAACACAAATGTTACAGAGCCGGTTTCCAGCTGGCGTCCGTCGACGTTCTGTGATTTACAGCTTACGTTACTGTATGAGGACCGTACAGATAAAAACAAATGGCAGTGAATTATATTCCAGTAAATCTAAGCGCCTGTGAAGGTTTGTTTTTTTTGACGCTGAGCTCTTTATTGGCAAAATATTTGCAACGTCAAACATTGACAGTTACAAAAAACAAGATGAAGTGTGTTTGATTCATTCATACTTATTGGACGTGTGGATGTCCAGCTTTCCTCCAAGAACAACATCTCTTCAAAAATGATTCAACAAATTTGATGAAAAAGTCAGTAAAGTATGTCATAAAAATGGTAAAAGTATAGTAAAAAGTCATGGTTTAGTATTTCATAAAATATAACAAGTTATAAAACATGTCATAAAATATAACAAGTTATAAAACATGTCATAAAATATAACAAAAGTTATAATCTAATATATATATAAATATAATAAAGTCATAGTATATTATAAATATATAGTAAAAAGTCATTGTATATGTCATAAAAATATATTTTTATTAACACCTGGTGTTTTTATTGGACTGTAGTTTCACAGTACAGATGTTTATTTTAGTTATTCGTGTGTGTGTGTGTGTGTGTGTGTGTGTGTGTGATGCTGTGAGCGGTGGGCGGGGCCTCGGTGGGCGGGGCCTCTGTGAGCTTACTGCTCTATTTATAGCCTGTGAATGGAACGAGGTCCTTCTCCTGCTGCCACGTGTGTGTGTGTGTGCGTGCGTGGTCACATGTGGACCTGAACATGCTCTACTTGTCCTCACACGTCATGTGACGCTTGTATGTTGCCGTCAGATAGCATCACAGATGGAGAGGAATGTGGATGTACTAAGATTAGCCCCCCCCCCCTCCCCCCCAGCTTTCTATTTATTCAGTCTTTGTGCCGTTTCATGCCGTCCACCAATCAGATGAAGCCCCTCAGCCGATGTGTTGGCAGAGGCTTTATGAGGCTTATGTAACGTCCATTGGCGAGACGTCCGTAAGCCATCTGAGCTGCAGGGCTCCAACTCTGTAATCTGCAGCTGGAAACTCCTCCAATGTCACATTCATTCACCTGCTCACCAAGTGCTCCGGTACTGTTACTTTACTGGATTCTTCATCGGGACATTTCAAAGTCACAACGTTTTCCTTTACTCCGCTGTATTCATCAGACCGCTGTAGTTCGTTCTGACTGTAAAGAGACAGATCGGATGTTTAGTAGTGTGTTCTTCTCTACAGTCAGAGTTCTACTGCAGTAGAGTTTATAGAAACACACAGATCAATGTACTGCTGAGGACATATTCGAGACTCTAAAGAATCTATATCAGTTTAAGTTTTAAGCTTTATTTAGTCATATATATGTCAGACAGACCTTTGATCTCTACGAAGACACCAGACTTCATTGATAAAACTGATTCTACCTCTCAGAACTCAGTTTCTGCTCTACTGCTGCCTCCATCTGTTAGTCTGTTGTTTTAAAGAGTTCGTTCAGATTCACCAAAGTCACACAATAACACAAACGTACTGATTTAACCGCCCAACAGTGTATTTATAGTTCAAACTGGCTCCGCCTCAAACAGCGACAACCTAATGTTGAGCTACTTTACAGATTCATGTCAATACAAAATCCTCTAGAACTAATATGCAAAAGCAATGAACTGATACATTCTGATGTATTATTATCAGTCTGTAACATTTAAGTGATGAACACATTAAAGCATCAAAGTATTTATTCATTATTCTGCGTCATGATGGCTTTAACGTTTTAGTTTTAGGAAAAAGATCAGAAGTATTTCAGAAATATGTACTTCATCCACAAAATGATTGTTTTTATAGAAGTTACTCTCCGTGTTGCCTTCAATTCCAGAAGGAAACTTTAGCTTTTCTCTCTCGTCTCCACGATGAAACCAGACTTTAAAGGGTTTCTTCTAGAATTCAAGGTAATAAAAGACGATGAACCGAAGTACAAACGGTCATTTAATGAATCTTTCACTTGTATTTCTACTTTTACTTCCTGTGGCGTTACTTTAACTTTAGTGTTCATCGTGTTTACTAACTCCGTCTTCTTCTTCTGTCTGTGTGGAATAAACAACGATTAGTTTCATCCATTGAATCCGTTTCCTCTACTATGACGTGTAGAAATGTCTGCCGAGTCCTCGAGTCCTTTCCTTAACCCGTGTTTCCTCTCTCCCTCTCCTCCAGCGGATGCTTCCTCAGCATTATACTGAAGATAGAAGAAATGCTTCACAGCTGGTTCCCTCACATCAGACCAGAGCCGACGGACGGCGGCGCTCCGGCTAAGAGGCAGAAGGTGAAGAAGTTAAAGATTAATAACACCGTCGAGTAGCGGTCGGTTGAGTCTTCAGTGCAGAATAAGAGTTATGAACAATGCCATGAATCATAAAACAGCTCAATATGTAAGTTTCATTTCTTTGATCATTTATTTCACTAAACAAACGGAGGCTCCTGTTCAGCAGCATGAAGCTCATCTGGTTAAAGTGAACGCTTCATTAGAGAGATTTATGAGAACATGAAGAGTAAAATGTTTTTGTTTTATTATAGAAGCGTTTGTCACACGTGATGTGTTCAAGGACCGTCGGAACGATGTAAATCCGACGATAAATACAGTATTTAGTCATGTTTAAAATGTGAAACTGTTCCTTTAAGACGGTAAAACAAATGTTTGAGTTTTGACCTGTTGAAAACGTCCCAATGAGCTCGGAGAACGTTTCATAAAAGATCCTTTGAAGAATAAAATCAGCATCTTTTGGAGGCAGCCCTGAAATAAACGAGAGTAAGAGAAGAACCCTGAACGCTGAAGGTAATCTAGTGATGATGGTCTCTGAGGAAGAGGAGCACATTATGTAACAGAACGATGAGTTCATGGTTTCATAAGAGTAGAAGTCACACGATGAGGGGAAAACCAGAGCGGCCTCTCTCAACCGTCTGTGGAGTAAACTCATCCATCCAGAGTCTACTGGAGGAGACTGCTGCTCTCAGATCAGCACCAGAAATCAATTCTTTGTTTGTTTGTTGAACGATTAGACGCTTTACATTTCTGATCTTTCTGTTCGTAACCGTTATTGCGTTTACTTTTCTTTGAGTTGATAAAGTCACGTATTCTTTTGAACGTTATTTTACTGAAGACGGGATTATTTGGGTTCATCAATCTTTGATCTCAGATAGTTGGGTCGATTTATTTAAATGTGCTGATACAACATATGTGGTTCAATAATTATGTTAATTCAGTTTGAGTTTCGTCCCGTTTGTCTTCCACCAGGAACATAATTCTGTGGTTTTAATTGTGTTTAAGTCGTTTGAATGACTGATCTCAATGGGACCTACCTGGTTAGAGAACGGTTCAATAATAATTATATTAATAATGATAATACGCAATTTAAAACAATTGACTAAAACAATGTTGTTGGTTATCGTTGACAGTCTTTAGTGAAAGGCTTGTTGCTAAACATCTTAACATTTAAACAATTGATTTAAAGGGACAGTGTGTAGGCTGTGGTGACATCTAGTGGTGAGGTTGCAGAAAACGCCTCCGCTCACTCCTCCCTTCAGAAGACGTGTAACGTGAGCCCGCCGAGGGTAAAGCCGCGGTAACGGTACGCTCGGAGGCCATCCATCCCATAATAACACCACTTTAGGAACAACGGCGGTCAGCCGGCGGCTCCGCGGCTTTAAACTCTGCAGCTCACGTTACCTCAGTTTTCAAAGAGAACTACGGTGGCCTTCAGGTGACATAACAACATGAGACTCTTCGTTTGGTTTGTCCGTTCTGGGCTTCTGTAGAAACATGGCGGTGCAGCATGGCGGACTCCGCCTCCCGCTCCGTATGTAGATATGAAGGGCTCATGCTAGGCTACAGAGAACACAACGATTCTTAGTTTCAGGTGATTCTACACTAAAGAAAACCTAAATATGATATCACTGATGGATCCTCTGAACGCTGTGGTACTGATGTGATTTTCTCTCCTGCAGCATCACGGCGGCTCTTCCTCTCCTCCATCCTCTGCGGCGGCGCTCTGCTCCTCCGACTCCTCCAGGCGGCGCCACGCGTCGACCTCCCTGAAGACGCCCGAACCGACACCCGGCCGGCACGCCGCCTCATCATCCGCCCCCACCTCCACTCCGCCCGCACGCCGCAGCATCAGCAGCCAGGAAGTGACCCAGGACGCCGCCGTCTCCTCCAGCACCGACTCGCACTCGGGGCCGCCACCGCGCCGCCGCCTCGGCAGGGCGCCGCCATCGCCGCCGCCGTCCTTCAAGATCCGCTTGCCGTGTCTGGAGAGACTCCTGCAGACCAAGGAGAGCATCGTCTCTCCTCAGGACCGCGGGAGACGGAGGCTGGTGGTCCTGAGAGAGGACTCCTCGTGATCTGAGAGAGACCGGATCCACAGAACAAACTACAAGGCCTTAAAAAAAAAAAGCATGTTTCAAAGTCTTCTACATCTTTTGTGTTTGTTTCTTAATTGACGCTCAGATTTCAAGTTCTCCAGCAGAAGAGAGTCTGAGTGTGACGAAGACGTGAACGACGGGTCAGAAAACAAACGTTAAACGTCTTCACTAATAGTTGAGTTCATCTTCTAATGAGGTCAGAGGTTAAAACTATGATGGCAGATCTATTTCACGAGATGAAGGCTTCTTCTCTTTGACACCTTGGTTGATCTGCTTCTCTTTAGGTTTTTTTAAACATTCCTCTACCTCATGCTGACAGAAACAACACCGTCAGGACACCGTCACCGTCGGGTCAGAACAAACTAGACTCAGCTTTATTTACAGAAGATACCATGATGTGGAACCAAGTCCTTTCTTTTTCATTAGCTTGGAATCTGCAGTTTTTTTTTTAAAGGTGCAACGTTTCTCGAACAATTGGAACCTTCAACACCTAAAGACTTTGATCGCTTCGATCGGTTCGTCTTCTTTCAGGCTGCTGAACAGAATCCGTTATATTCAATGCTGGTGTTTTGGTGAGACTTTGGTTTAACAGAGCGAGGACTCAAACGGTACCAAGAGTTGAGCTGTTTGACAAAAACATCAGAATAAAATACATTGACGTGAATGAATAGAGTGTAAAGTCTTTCAGAGGACGTGAGTATTGATAGAAATCAAACCCTTTCCTTGAACCGGAGCAGCCGGTCTGGACACTAAACTTAGACGTGTAGAAGTTCTTTCCTCCGTGTGAATACTTTTCTCCTCATGAGCGACGGCCTTTGTGATATTTTGTACTTCTGAAATAAACGTGACGTCTGAGAGGAAACGTTCGTCTTTCTTTAACAAACAAACCGACAGCAGATCAGTTGTGCAGCATTTATTGTTGTTGTTTAATGCTTCGGGAAACTCGGCATCGGCAATGAACACAATAAATATGGATATTATGCAAAACATTTTCCGAATGAAGCATTTTACACAATGTACAATATTCTTCTCTTCCGCCGCCTGCTTGAATATTTTATACACATTTCCAAACGAATAAACAAACCTCCATGCAGAAACCCTGAAAATGGGATGTGGAGTAATGAGCAACCAAAGAGTTAACACTACACACACTTCTCGTGTGGATTGTTGTGTCATTTAAAAACTGCTAATAAACCACCAGGAGAAATTAAACTCTGTGCTGTTAAAGTACATCAAATGGATTTTTAAAAAGTGGCCCGCCTGCTCGGGAGTTTTCCTTCGACTGGTGCAGCGATGGTGTTCAGATAATACAGTCACCCGTCACTCGTGGGTTATAAATGTGTGTGTGTGTGTGTGTGTCAGTAGTCCGTGTCGGAGCCCTCCGCGTTGTCCACGTTCCTGGACAGCATGTAGTTGTCCATGTCGATGGAGCGGCAGTTGTTGATGGCGTAGCGCAGCCGCTCGGCCATGACGGCCTGGCTGGAGTACGGAGGCAGACGCAGCTGGAAGAAGCAGGTCTGAGAGGTCGGCAGGCTGTCGTACGGCTGTGGAGGAAACATTGATGTTTAAAATGTCAAATCAAGCGCTTCCTGTCTGCATCTTTACCGTCTTATTTAATAAAAAACATGCAAAGAAAAGCAACGGTGTGTTTGTGTTCTTCCTCAACATGTTGATACGTGAGTAACCGATGCATTAAACGTGACTCACCCGGTCCACCTTCATGATCTGAAACCTCTGGGAGATGTCGGCCGTGTTGGCGGGCAGCCGGGAGCGTCCGGAGACGAAGCGCATGAAGAGGACCCGCTCCTCGTTGGAGAACTCCTCCAGCGTCTGCCAGAACCACTGCACCAGGGAGTGCTGCTCGTCCACCTCCCTGTAGCGCACCACCTTCTTCAGCACGTCGCAGCAGATCTCCGGCATGCCGCACACCATCTGCTCCAGCTGCTTGGCCGTCAGCAGGGAGAGCAGCGGCACCGGCACGATCCACGACATGCCCTCACGCACCGCCGCCACCTGGGGGGGGGGGGGTTAAGTCTGAGGTCATACAGGGTCGGTCCACACAAGTTATGAAAAGACAACGGAGGTGGATTTACATTCTCGAGGTGCTCAAAGAAAAGCTTTGAAGTAAAATATCTTCGTAACCGTTGGTCTATAAATGTCAGAACACACGGTGACGTCTTCAGATCATAAGCTACAGATATTTAATTTACTATCTTGGAAATAAGAAGCTGAAACTCTGGAGAACGATTAGTTGAACGATTAGTTGAACGATTAGTTGATAACTACTTTCAAAGACTCGTGAATGAATCCTCATGTTTGTAGCTCTGGTTCTCACAGTGAGAACACAAACCGTCGCTGAAGGAACAGAAGTGTTGAAGGAACCAGGACGTTCTCTCTGGAGGAACAACTTGAAATACATTTTTTTTTAAATAAATAGATGTAATTCTGGACAAAATGATCAACAGAATGTGAAGACGTTACAGTTCTGAAGTTACGTCAAAGACGTCTTTGTTCTGTTGCGGAGTTATCGACTGAAATTTGTAAGCTAAGCGGCTAACCGGCTCACCGGCTAACCAGCTCACTGACTAACCAGCTCACCGACTAACCGACTAACCAGTTAACCGACTAACCAGCTCACCGACTAACCAGTTAACCGACTAACCAGCTAACTGACTAACCAGCTCACCGACTAACCAGTTAACCGACTAACCAGCTAACTGACTAACCAGCTCACCGACTAACCAGTTAACCGACTAACCAGCTAACTGACTAACCAGCTCACCGGCTAACCAGCTAACTGACTAACCAGCTCACCGGCTAACCAGCTAACCGACTAACCAGCTCACCAACTAACCAGTTAACGGGCTAACCAGCTCACCGACTAACCAGCTAACCGACTAACCAGCTCACCAACTAACCGACTAACCAGTTAACGGGCTAACCAGTTAACGGGCTAACCAGCTCACCGGCTAACCAGCTCACTGACTAACCAGCTCACCGACTAACCAGTTAACCAACTAACCAGCTAACTGACTAACCAGCTCACCGACTAACCAGCTAACTGACTAACCAGCTCACCGACTAACCAGCTCACCGACTAACCAGCTCACCGCGGCCCCGTCCTGTCTTGTGATACCACTTCCTGATCGCGGCCGACATCACCGTCTTTACTTTGCAGATTAATAATTGAAAATATAATAATAGGTTACAGTAATATTACGATCAGACCGTATTGATCCTACGTATAAACACAAAACACTAAGTACACAATCTATAAATATATATAAGCTCCATCTTTACCAGCTGCAACATGAAAGTGATGAACACATGAATGCATCAATAATTATAATAAATATAATGTATTTTTTCTCTCTGCATCACGAGTATTAGAGTACTAGTACTCTTGTACTGCAGTACCATCTTTGCTGAAGTACAAGTACACAGACTGCGTACCTGTCGGTCGAGCTCATGCAGCCGGTACTCGATGGCTCGCTCCACGTACTCCTTCCTGTTGGAGAAGGTGAGCGGGATGCTGTTTCCTCCGGGGATGATGGGAACCATCTTTCCATCGGCACTCTGCCCGACGAAGGAATCCAGAGGAATCATCTGAGAGGCAGAGAGCAGCGTTACACGTTTCACTATTCATCGTGATGACACAACAATGACTTCATGGCTCGTTTGTGCAAACAGACGACGACAGCATCACATATCTCTCCAGCTGTAGATGTATTTAAGGATTATATGGTTTTATTTCATTTCAACATTATGAACATCCGGACCTCTCTTCAAAACTGAACAGAGAAGCAGCATCCAGGTTGAATGATTTATATGTTATTGGTCTTTGGTCAGTACGTTCAGTCTCTCTACTGTCAGACAGAAACCAAAAGTTTCATGGAATTGTTGAATAATCAGTCAACGAGAGCATGTCTCCTCTTCGACTGAATGAACGATTCAACAGATCGGTTACAAACCCTCAGATTCAATCACGTATTCACTGTTCTGTCAACAACAGATTATAATATCATGAGGAGACGTTTGACAGAATTTGGCAGAATTCAATCCAAAGATGCAGAGGAGCAGCTTCTCCTCCCCCCCCCCCCCCCCCCTCCCTCCCTCCCTCCCTCCCTCCCTCCCCCCCTGAGAGTCTGGGAGCGGGGCCAGGTCTCCAGCAGGATATGCTGCATGGACAGCAGCGCCGAGGGCTTCACAGTGGAGGGGTTGTGTGAGGTGAGTCTGGACAGAAGAGGGGCTCCGGGGGATACGTTGGCTTTCTGTGTGTGTGTGTGTGTGTGTGTGTGTGTGTGCTCTGGTGTTTAAGAAGCTCATCCAGCAGGGCTCACATCCAGCTCTCACAAGGCTTCACACGTGTCTGGTCCGGTTCGGAGTCTGAGATGTGAGCGTGGATTCGGGCCAACGTTGTGTCGGTGATTGTTCGACTGCGTCAGCTGTTAACAGGATTAACTGGTGCTCACTGGGTGTGGTGCAGCGTGTGTGTTTAAAAGGTTAAATATGTAGCTTTTCCACATTATGTCTAAAAACAGAGGTCTATGTTGTTCTAAATGTTTCCAACATCTAAACTGGAGAAATGTGCAGTTGTAATCGAGGTACCGGTGCGTTTCATGTGGCGTCATATCCTCTTTGTGCAGCGTCATAAGTGGACTTGTTATCCAGTTTTAAGCCACTTTTTAAAGATGGATCATTAGATCGTTTTCATTTTCAACTCGATGAAGGATTTTAGTCATCAGAGAAACCAGCTGAGCTAACGTTAGCATCATTAGCTCGTCTCACGTCCTGCGTCGGAGAAACACAGATGTTTAAACCTCTGTGGTAAATAAAACGCCTGAGCGATGAACACTGAAGGATGAAGACAACAGCTCCCATGATCCCACGCTGCTTCACCACGTCACCATTTTGACTTTGAAACCCGTGAACCGGCTGCTCGTCGTCTGTGTGTGATTCTGATGAATGGCTGAAGAAGAGGAACCGATCATCAGTCTCCCTGTGAGCCTTCAGGACGTTAACGTCGACGCGTTATTGTTTTCAGGTGTAGTTTAAATACAGAGTGATGAGAGAGGAAGCTGAGGGGCGGCGGTGTGTCACCGGTATTTACTGCCGAGGCCTGCAGGAGATTTATATGCAATAAAATGTGAGTCATGAATCTGACTCAGCGTCATGAATCTGACTGTGTGCAGCTGTGAAAACATGTCACCTTCTCCCTCCTTTAACAACCTCCTCTGTGGTTAGAAGAAGTGACGACTTCAATGTCCCTTCAAAGTAAAGTATCGCAACATTCTGACTTTAATTAAACAAACATTATATATATATATATATATATATACACACACACACACACACACACACACACACACACACACACACACACACATATGTCCACTCTATCCCAGTATGAGAATCAAGAAAGTAACTTCCCACCTCATGGAAGTTCTCCTCGGTGATGCCGCTGTCTTCAATGTGAAGAATGCTTTTGAGCGTCTGCACATAGAGGAGGTCCACCTCCTCCAGGTCCTCCAGCATCAGCGGGATGCAGCACAGCTGTTTCCACACCAGCGGGGCCAGGTGGAGGTCCAGGGGCTTCTTGGTGCGGATGGCCACGCCCATCAGGATGCCCAGGAACCTGAACTGGAGCATGTGTTCGTCCAGACAGGAGGACGGGTTGAAGAGGAACCTGAGCAGATCAACGGGAGACGGAAGTATAAAGTTCTGTTCGTCACAAAGGTCCTGAGGTACCATCACTGGTTCCTCAATGGAGTCTGGTGTGTTTGTAGAGAGCAAAGATAACTTCAGTCCACTAAATATCACGCACTTTAAGGTAGACATGTTTATATTATACTGATATCAACAGCGAGGAACACTTAGAGTCTACTCTCAGTAGATCCTCAGCGGTGACCTCACCTGTCTCTGTTGTAGCCGACCTCGGCCGTGGCGTTGGGGGAGGGGATGAGCAGGTCGACCACTCCCGTCTCCAGCTCCTACAAACACACAGGACGAAGACGGTGAGTCATCCGCTAAACTCCTCTCGTCTCATCGAGAACCAGCCACACGGATCCGTCCATACCTGACACATCTCCGTGATGGTGTCGTCAAACACCCCCCCAGCGTCGTCGGCCCCCTCGCCCACCAGCTTCACCTTCCAGGCCCTGGAGGGCAGGCGGAGGTCCGAGGCGTTCAGCTTCACCACCTGACGGGCGATCTGCACGAAGATCGGTTTACACTTACGCCCCCTGTGGAGAGTTAGAGAGCACCACACCATGACGTCACCAGGTTCTTATTAACCACCAGGTTCTTCATCTTCTTTTACTTTCTTATTATTTCACCATCTGAACATTAAAACACGCCGGTTTTCTTTAAACAATTGTTAAAACTACTCCGCTTATCAGAGCCAGAAGTTAAAAAAAACTAACGTTATCGTCAGATTTCACTCCGACGGTCCTTGTGGGGAGGAGAGGAGAGGGGAGGAGAGGGGATGAGAAGAGAAGAGGAGAGGAGAGGAGAGGGGAGGAGAAGAGAAGAGGAGAGAGAGGAGAGGAGAGGAGAGAGAGGAGAGGGAGGAGAGGGGATGAGAAGAGAAGAGGAGAGGAGAGGGGAGGAGAAGAGAAGAGGAGAGGAGAGAGAGGAGAGGAGAGAGAGGAGAGAAGAGGAGAGGGGAGGAGAAGAGAAGAGGAGAGAGAGGAGAGAAGAGGAGAGGAGAGAGAGGAGAGGAGAGAAGAGGAGAGGAGAGGGGATGAGAAGAGAAGAGGAGAGGAGAGGAGAGGGGAGGAGAAGAGAAGAGGAGAGGAGAGGAGAGAGAGGAGAGAGAGGAGAGGAGAGAGAGGAGAGGAGAGAGAGGAGAGGAGAGAGAGGAGAGAGAGGAGAGGAGAGGAGAGGAGAGGGGAGGGGAGAGGGGAGGAGAGAGAGGAGAGAGAGGAGAGGAGAGGAGAGAGAGGAGAGGGGAGGAGAGAGAGGAGAGAGAGGAGAGGAGAGGAGAGAGAGGAGAGGGGAGGAGAGAGAGGAGAGGAGAGGAGAGAGAGGAGAGGAGAGAGAGGAGAGGAGAGAGAGGAGAGGGGAGAAGAGGAGAGGAGAGGGGAGGAGAAGAGAAGAGGAGAGGAGAGGAGAAGAGAAGAGGAGAGAGAGGAGAGGAGAGAGAGGAGAGGAGAGAGAGGAGAGAGAGAGGAGAGGAGAGAGAGAGGAGAGGGGAGGAGAAGAGAAGAGGAGAGGAGAGGAGAGGAGAAGAGGAGAGGAGAAGAGGGAGGAGAGGAGAAGAGGAGAGGAGAGAGAGGAGAGAAGAGGAGAGGAGAGGAGAAGAGGGAGGGGATGAGAAGAGAAGAGGAGAGGAGAGGAGAGGGGAGGAGAAGAGGAGAGAGAGGAGAGGAGAGGAGAGGGAGGAGAGGGGAGGGGAGAGGAGAGGAGAGGAGAGGAGAGGAGAAGAGGGGAGAGAGAGGAGAGGGGAGGGGAGAGGAGAGGAGAGGAGAAGAGGGGAGAGAGAGGAGAGGAGAGGAGAGGGAGGAGAGGGGAGGGGAGAGGAGAGGAGAAGAGGGGAGAGAGAGGAGAGGAGAGGAGAGGAGAGGAGAGGAGAGAGAGGAGAGAGAGGAGAGGAGAGGAGGAGAGAGAGGAGAGGGGAGGGGAGAGGAGAGGAGAGGAGAGGAGAAGAGGGGAGAGAGAGGAGAGGAGAGGAGAGGAGAGAGAGGAGAGAGAGGAGAGGAGAGGAGGAGAGAGAGGAGAGAGAGGAGAGGAGAGAGGAGAGGAGAGGAGAGGGGAGGGGAGAGGAGAGGAGAGGAGGAGAGAGAGGAGAGAGAGGAGAGGAGGAGAGGAGAGAGAGGAGAGGAGAGAGGAGAGGAGAGGAGAGGGGAGGGGAGGGGAGAGGAGAGGAGGAGAGAGAGGAGAGAGAGGAGAGGAGGAGAGGAGAGAGAGGAGAGGAGAGAGGAGGGGAGAGGAGAGGGGAGAGAGAGGAGAGGAGAGGAGAGAGGAGAGGAGAGGAGAGGGGAGGGGAGGGGAGAGGAGAGGGGAGGAGGAGAGAGAGGAGAGGAGGAGAGGAGAGAGAGGAGAGGAGAGGAGAGAGGAGAGGAGAGGAGAGGGGAGGGGAGGGGAGAGGAGAGGGGAGGAGGAGAGAGAGGAGAGGAGGAGAGGAGAGAGAGGAGAGGAGAGGAGAGAGGAGAGGAGAGGAGAGGGGAGGGGAGGGGAGAGGAGAGGGGAGGAGGAGAGAGAGGAGAGGCTGAAAACATGTGAACAGTTTAACATCTGGTCACCTTGGTCTCAGCATGAGGTTCCTCAGGACGTCGTTAAACAAAGACAAAGTCCTGTGTGGTACTGACCGTGTGGAGATCCGTTTGACGGTGATCTGGGGCCCGTAGTTCTTGCCCTGGACCATGGTCTTTCCTATGGAGCGCACCATGGGCAGAGTGTAGACTCTGGGGGCCAACAGGGGCCTCAGCTGGCCCTGAACGATGCCCCAGGTACCGGCGTTGTAGTGCGACGTACAGCTCTGCACAGAAGGAAGTCACCATCATTACGTACGGTGATAGAATGTGTGTTTACTGCCTCAACACAAAGAGGTCAGGTCCTGGAACTGTTGATGAGAACGTCCCGCCTCCAAACTACGTTTTATTATGAAAACACAAGCGAGAAGCGACGCGGGAAATGACGTCATACTATCATGTTTGTTGATGTTTCCACACATCCTTAATATCCTCTCGGTGCAACAACAACTTTGATCCGTGTTGCAAATGAAAGACCAATCACAGGCGACCCCTCCCACCAGGTTTCCCCTCAACCCGAGTGCTGAGCTCTCATTGGCCGACTCGCTTTTGTCGAGGAGATCAAACAAACCGTTGGAAGGTGTAAAATCAGGGCTAAAGTCGTGTGATGTGAACTCGGTATAAGTTACATTTTTTAATTAAAAGCAAGAAAGGCAGTTTGTTCCTTGCCGTTAAACATCACATGAAGTCTTTATGACATAATGAAGCCACCTTCACCTCCTTGTCTAACACCCTCTTGAAGCAAAGACCACCTCCGACCCTTTAACGTGCTCTTCAAGCTTCAAGTCAGGAAACATGATTATTAATGTTTCCTTTGCTCACCTGGTTGTTGGGGCTGAGGTTGAGGAGTCTCCACGAGGAGTACATGAGGTCAGAGAAGTGGTAGAGGAGACGCAGACGAGCCCTCACCGCCTCGATGCTGACCTCTCTGAGTCCGCTGTACTGAGGAGGAACCGCCACGGGGAGACCCAGCTGGAGAGGAACCGAGGAGCCTGAGGAGGAGGAGGAGACATGAAAATAGGAAAATAGGAATGAGGAGCTTACTCGTAAAGGTATTAGTGTGGATGTACCCAGAGACACAGAGAGAGAGAGAGAGAGTCTAACCTGGAGCTCGAGGCGGTACAGAGGGAGCGGACCATGCGGCGCTGTGGCAGCGTCCGGCTGAGATCTGGTGGATGTTTTTCCCCTGCAGCACTGTGGCCACCGTTGGCTCTCTGACGTGGTTGGTGTGGCCCAGACCGAGCTGCACGACACAAGGCTCAGTATTTAAACTCGTGGAAGTTCTCATTTTCACTGAGCAGAGCCTGAACGCATCATAATTCATGGGGGGGGTTCAGCGAGTGCTTACCTGTCCCTCCGAGTTGCTGCCCCAGGTGTAAACGTCTCCCGTGGACGAGAGCACCAGAGTGTGTTCAGCTCCGACGGCCACATCCTGGATGTGGACCCCCGACAGAGCCGGCACCTGCTGGGGCCGGTTGTGGTTCCTGGCCCGGCCTTCAGGTAAACCGATCAGACGGTCTGATAAATATGAAAATTAAACAGTATTTATCATGATTTGACCTTTATTTTTTCATCTGCTCTGTATCTTCTCAACTCATCATTTAGTCTACAAAACATCAGAAAAAAGTGAAATATAGAAGATGATGTCATAAAGCCAAACGTTAGAAATGTTAGTAATATATTAATATATTAAATATTAAATACAACAAATGTTCTTGAAAGATAAATAAATAATGTCCTGGTGATGGATGAATGGTTTCAGTTCTACTCGTTATCACATCATCATCATATAGAAGATGATGTCACCGTACCTTGGCCGAAGGTGAAGACTTTGCCGTCTTTGGTTAAAGCCACAGAGAACTGTGTTCCACACGCCACTTTGTTGATGCCGATTCCACACAACACGTCCACTTTCTGAGGAATCAAGAACTCTAAATAAACCTTCATCACATTCACAGCTGATTATTCTACAGCGAGAATGAAGCAGCGGGCCTCCTAACGGTTCTAAACTCGTTCCATGTGAACTGACCTGAGGTGAGGACTTGGCCGTGGAATTGCCGAGTCCCAGTTTTCCGTAGTCTCCGTCACCAAAAGCCCAAACCATCATCCCGTCGGCGGAGACGACTAAAGTGTGGTTCAAACCACAAGCCACCTGAGGGGGGAGCACACGGCAACATGAACTCATCTAACGTGGGTTTTTAACGACAGCTTCACAATGTTTCAGCTGTCAGAACACAAGAACACAGATGTGAACATGTGGCATTCAAACGGAGCGTCGTAGATCACCGATCCGTACGGATCCATCCTCTAACGTTAACCATCACAGTGTTAAATAAAGTTTTACTGTCAAACATGTGATCAGGACATCAGTTCTACCACTCCTCTGTCCTACCTGTCCCACTTGGTATCCCTCCAGAGCGGTGACCTTCTCCGGAAGCTTCTTGTTCGAGGTGTTTCCCAAACCCAGTCGGCCGTAATCACCGTTTCCAAATGTGAAAAGCTTCCCGTCGGCTGTTACCACCGCCGAGTGTTTGAACCCACAGGACATCTAAAGAGAGAGATCAGAGTGAAGCAGGTTGTGAAAGCACCCGAGCACCAAACGTCCTCATCGGGTTCATTAGAACTCAGACTGACCTGCACCACCTCCTCCCCCTGCAGCGCTTCGATCTGCCTCGGGCGGCGCTGGCGGTCGCTGTTCCCGTGGCCCAGCTTGCCGTAGTCTCCGTCCCCCCAGCTGAACACCTCGCCGCTCTCCGTCAGGGCCATGGAGTGACCGTCGCTGCCGCACGACGTCACCAGCTGAGTCACGACGAACCCTGAAGGGGCAGAGAGACGACCGCGGAGTCAGAAGGACGGTCACTGAAGTAAGAAACTACAATAAAGACGTCTCAGCACTGCTTTGAGTCATTTCATTATTTCTCTTTCACATCCACGCCTCCACTTCTAATGATGTTAAATGTTCTTCTACTACTGGAGGATGTTTGATTCATAGACTGTATACGAGACGCAGACGTCCTGACGTCACACACTGACTTGTGGATTGTCGTTGTGAAGTCTCGAGTTTGGCATTTTGGCCGTCGCCATCTTGGTTATTTGCAAACAGAAGTGACACTAGAGGGCGGAGCTAAGTACAACCGAAGGCTGAAGGAGACATTTTTAGACGACCAAAAAGTTACAATTAACTGTCATGAAGTAAAAACACTCTGTAGAGACCTGTCAATCACAGTAGCCCCGCCCCTAAAGCATCCCCTGCTTTATGGTCTGTTTGACTCTAAATGGACCATAAGTTACTAAATGAACATCATGCTGTATTGAAGAAGACTTGAAACTAGAGATTGAGACCATAAACTCATGTTTACAATGTTTACTGAGGTAATAAATCAAGAGAGAAGTAGAGTCATTTTCTCATAGACTTCTATAGAACCAGAGGAGTCGCCCCCTGGTGGACACTAGAGAGAATGCAGCTTTAACACATGAAGCAGCGGCTTCACTTTTCAGAACTTTCCAGGTTGCCGCCTGGTTTTATTATATTTCCAGTGTTTTTGTGTGACTTTGGTGCTTTAAAGCGTTGCTTCAGGATAAGTCTCTTTAAGCTTATAAAAACGTAATCATTCTGCAGAAGGACCTCCAGTCAGTAAAGAGTAAAGTCAGTAAGCTAGAGCTGTTCTTTCAATGAGTCAGTTCCATATTGAATCAACATTTGCTGGAAAATGTATTAACTTTCTCACGACTCAAAACTGTAGGTTTTAAAATCTCACGACAGTCGTTGAGTCGGAGTTATTCAAACCTCAATAGATTTGATTAAAATCTATTGAACTCCATCAGAGGACACACAGGTGAGCACGTCTTCAAACACAAACATATGAGTGAGTCTTCACAGTGTGTGTGTGTGTGTGTGTGTGAGATAGTTCAGCTCCACCTTGCAGAGCTGAGACGACGGTGAGGACGTGCAGGTCGTCAGAGTTGCCCTGACCCAGGCGGCCGTAGCTTCCCTCCCCGCAGGCCAACACCGTCCCGTTGGGCTGGATCACAAAGGTGCAGTTCTGACCGCACACCACCTGGAGGAAGGAAACACGAGGAGACGGATGATGGGAATAAACAAGGGGAGAAGTAATCACATCACAGAGGGACCATGTTTTAAAAGCTGGTAAAGAACCCGCTACGCACGTCAACATTCAACGTCCATTAACTCAAAGAGGCACTCAGAGGATTTGGTATTATTTACATGAAGTTTGGGGATTCCCACGTGACAAACACTGGACCCTACATCGAATAGTGCCAGATCATAAAGTCAAGTCAAACGTATCAACAAGTTATTATTGTTATTTTCACAGCATTTGTAGAGGAATGATTCTCTTATTGATCCATGTATGATCGGCTGATCACTAGAAGCTGTTCCCACTGTCCTTGTCTCGCAGTAAAGTATGAGAAGATACCAGACGTATCCTGGACTCTTATGTGATGACAGTCACCAGGCTGGGTCAGTTAACAAAGACGCCACACGTTTGTGTACCTGCTGTGCCTGAGAAAAGGACGGGGCAGTTGTGGGCACCAGGATGTTTCTGCCGGCCTCTGCCAGCTGGCCGTGTCGCCCGGCACCCCACAGATACACATCGCACTTCCCCCCGAGGTGCCAGTCCTGCAAACACACACACACACACACACACACACACACACACACACACACACACACACACACACACACACACAAAATAAAGAGTTATTATCGTCACAGTCAGAGTAAACAAGCACACTTATTACAGCTAATCTGGGTCTCAATCTAAACTACCTCTGGTCTGGAGGTGGCCCAGGACATGATCTGTTCATCCAGACCAGACGCCCATTTACTGTTGTCCTGGAAAAACAGAGTGGAACACCGTCATTACATTCAACAGTAGGTGTTAATTAGACGATAAACAGTGGAAGCAGCAGCAGCCTCCCTCACCATGAGCAGAGCCATCTCGTCTTTGGGCACGGGCTCCAGGTCGGGAACGGAGAACGACTCGGAGAAGGAGGCGCCTCGAGCGAGGGCCTCCGCCGCCTTGACCGTCGTAGAGAAGCAGTCCAACCAGGACCACTCGCTGGCGCACCAGACGGCCGTGCCGGACTCCGGCGGGCAGTGTCGGAGGTTGGGCGGCACGGGGGGGCGACACAGGAGCTGGTCCAGGTGGAGCCCCACAGCCAGGGAGGCGAGGCACTGCATGTAAGGGCTGTGGACGAGCTGCTCGCCACACACCACGTGGGGCTGGAGGAGGAGGACGAAACATCAACAACTGGCAAAGATAGAGAATAATCACCCTCGAGTGATGAGAAAATATGTGTGAAAACTGTTCAAATGTTAAGAAAAATACCCGAGAAATATTTGTAAGATATGTGAAAAAAATTATAAATATATTTATAAAAAATATCCCAAGAAATATGGAAAACTACAAGAAGATTGTCAAATATACGTGAAAAATATCCAAATATTATTTGTAAAATATTTTTTTTAAAAGTCCAAAGAACATCTTAAAATTGTGTGTAATTGTAGTAAAATATGTGAAAAACAAATTGTGAACACTGTCAAAAATATATCCAACAAATATCAGAAGATTGTGAAACACATGGGAAACAAATTGGCATTAATGCCATCTGCTGGACGGTCCAGCATTGCCATGACACGTGTGAAAAGGTGCAAGACGGAAATGTTCTAGAGTGTCGTGCATGTGTGAATAATGAACATCACAAGTGATGCCTGACAGATTAACATCTGGAGTATTGTGTGTGAAAGAGGCTTTAGACCTGAGATCCATATTACATGTGCGTACCTTCTCGTAGGCGTACTGCTCCTGCAGCATGACAGGAAGTCTCTCCAGGAAGGCCCTCATGCAGGGCGCCATGTTGAGGCCGACCACTCCCTGCTTCTTCAGAGCGGTGCGACAAGTGGCCAGCACATGGTTGGACGCCATGAACTCTTTGGAGCAGTTCACCACCAGCACGTCCTGGAAGAGAAGCAGACCGGAGAGTAAATACATATTCATCTCATCACAGCGATGCGGCTAGAAACATGGGGGGGGAAACAAAGGTGTACAGATGTGGTACCTTGGACCTGTTGGAGCAGACGGCCACACCAACATCTGGGATCCAGACAATATTCTGGATCGCACCTGAACCGGCAACCACTGTCTGCAGCACCGACCCGTCCTGTTGGAAACACACACGCACACACACACACACACACACACACACACACAACGAACCAGTGTGAGATGAGTGTGTGCACATCTGTGTTACTTCTACCTGCAGTGTTTACATTCATCCTGTGTGAGTTTCTTACCCGCAGGGACCAGATGTTCATGAGGCCTCCCACTCCTCCAGATGCCAGAGCCAGGCCGTCGGGGCTGAAGGCCAGCGTTCTCACCGGGGTGATGTGGCCCTTCAGCTGGAAAACACACGTCGCTCCTCTGCCCGACCACCGGGAGGACTGCAACACAAGGACGGGCAGGTAAGTGGAAGAAGACCGTGTACGTGTGGAGAGAATAAACAGTCATCAATTGGGATGAATCTGCAGGCGTTATGTCCAGGAATTTAAAAATAAACCGCAACCGTGTTTACATTATAACAGCAACATCTTGTAAGTACCATGAATTTAGGTTTGACTTCATTCTCCCACCATCCCTCAGAGGAAGAGGAATCTGGGAAGTTAGAGATGGTTTGAGGAACCGTCCAGACTGAGACGTGGCCGTTCTGGCAGCATCTGTAAAAAGAATAATAATACACAGACGCATGAAAACCTACAGGAAACTCATCTAAAGGATGACTGCAACACGAGTGTGGCGGTGAACGCCTCATGAGTGTAATCAGGTGCGAGTACTTGAGGACCTACATGGCTAACATGCTGAGGGGCTTCGGGCCGCGTCCCAGCAGGCCGCACCAGGCCACGCCGTTCACCGGGGACGGGTGTCGAAGACTCTGCAGGCAGCGCCAGCCGGAGCCCGAGTGACAGTCCGGGCTGGCCCACAGCTTTACCGTCTCCTCTTTGGCACAGGTCAGCAAGATCTGACCGTTAGGACTCCACTTCATGCCGGTGATGGACTCCTGCACAACACAAGACAAAGAGTAGAAATACACTAAACTATACTAGAATACGTTTAAAAACCAAATCAAACGTTGCTGAGTAGAATCCCAGAGAGAGTAGAACTGAGTAGAAACCTTGTGAGCGTCGATGACCACGATGGCTCCTTTTTCTAACGGCTCTTTGGATCCAATCAGCAGCTTTCCATCTGCGTAGCCCACCGCAAACGGCTTGTCCTCACTGTACCAGGCTATGTGCATCACGGCCACTGAGAGGGGAAGGAAGCATTGCTATCAAACGCCCGTGAAGAGTTTCCTCCAAACAACATTTACCACCGAGAACACGGCGCCGCCGGCTCGTACCGTCTTTCCGGTAGCAGTGCTCCAGCTCGGTGCGGTGCATGCTGGAGGTGTCCAGCACCTCGATGAGGCCCAGAGATCCGTCCATCCGTCCCACCAGCAGCATGTCTTTGGGTTCCCCGCACCACAGGGACTCGGCCTCCTCTTTAGGCCACGCCAACGCCGACACCCAGTGAGGCTGCACGTCCAAGAGGCCTTTACCGCCTGAGAGGAGGGGAGGTCACAGGTCAGAGAGGAGCTTTATACTGGTCAGAGAAATCAAATCTACCGCTCAGAAGGTTTGTAATCTGCTGCCACTAAGGACGACTCTATAGGACTCTTTATTAAAAGATGTTCTCTAGCTTTGAACAGACGATGGCTCTGATCACTGCACCGTCCTCTCCACGAACACTTTCTCTTATATAGTGTACATTTTATTTTAGGTGATTGTTTGAGATGTTGTATTTCGTCTTGTATTGACTTCCTGTTGCTGCCTTTTTGGCAAGGTGGTGATTGTAAATGAGAACTTAATAACTAAAGAACAGATCTCTCTGAACAACAGTGGAGTAGAAGACTAGAAGGAACATTTCAAACATTTCCTTTTGATGATTGAAAAGTTGAAAGTAAACTTTTGATGCTCCACATCACTGGATTATAGTTATTGATGCATTTAAGTGCTCATCACTTTAATGTGGGGCTCATTTTAACTACTTTATATACTTCAGAATTAGACATTTACTACTTAATAACACATCATAGTTTGTTTACACTAAACTTCAGGAGCTGAACTACAGCGAGGTGTTTAATGGCCTGTGTGAGCTGAAGGACGGTAACGACAGACAGTCGCGTCTCAAAGGCAGAAGAGAGAAGATGTGCTCATGAACACTGACTCATGGCCGTCGGTCCTGGAGGCGACTGAAAGTGTCCGAGGACAGATGGTCGGTGCTGCAGGGCGTGTGGGGGGGGAGCCAGTGAATAACGATTGGACCACATCCAGAGCATCTATTTTTAACGGGAGCGATAAAATCTTAATGTCGACTCATTCATATTCTGCCGACCTCGCGCACCGACGACGAGCTGAGCCACGGAGCGCATCATTAACACAGCCTCTAATAAAAGAAGGACCCAGTGGAGCCAGTTAAAAACATAAATGCTCACCATTAACCTGCCAGATGTTGACCATTTTCTCCATGGCTGACGCCAGGTATTTCCCAGTGACGCTCCAAGACAGAGGAGACATGCAAGGGTCGCTGGGAGAGCCCAAACCAGACATGCCGTCCTCCGAAGAGCCGTCACTGATGAGAGGAAACACACAACAACACGCATGAGACACTTAAAGCTGCAACGCATTCTTATATATAAAAACATCCGACGTATTATAACCTTATAAAGTTGTTCTGGGAGCACATATCATCACCTCATGAAAAGCTGTTATGAACTGTCAACACTTTACACACATCAACAGAACATTAGGGTTCATTTGAATTAGGGGAGGAACTGACTTTCTAAGGTGTGTATATATTATTATATATGTATAAGGAGAGCATATAGAGCTCCTCTCCAGCATATAGGAGGAGAGGAGAGGAGAGGAGAGAGGAGAGAGGAGAGAGGAGAGAGGAGAGAAGAGAGAGGAGAGAAGAGAGGGGAGGAGAGAGGAGAGGAGAGGAGAGGAGAGAGGAGAGAGGAGAGGAGAGGAGAGAGGAGAGGAGGAGAGGAGAGAGGAGAGAGGAGAGGAGAGAGGAGAGAGGAGAGGGGAGGAGAGAGGAGAGGAGAGGAGAGAGGAGAGGAGAGGAGAGAGGAGAGAGGAGAGAGGAGAGGAGAGAGGAGAGAGGAGAGGAGAGGAGAGAGGAGAGGAGAGGAGAGAGGAGAGAGGAGAGGAGAGAGGAGAGAAGAGAGAAGAGAGAGGAGAGAAGAGAGGGGAGGAGAGAGGAGAGAGGAGAGGAGAGGAGAGAGGAGAGAGGAGAGGAGAGGAGAGAGGAGAGGAGAGAGGAGAGAGGAGAGGAGAGGAGAGAGGAGAGGAGAGAGGAGAGAGGAGAGAAGAGAGAGGAGAGAGAAGAGGAGAGAGGAGAGGAGAGGAGAGGGGAGGAGAGAGGAGAGGAGGAGAGGAGAGGGGGGAGAGGAGAGGAGGAGAGAGAGGGGAGAGGGGGGAGAGGAGAGGAGAGAGGAGAGAGGAGAGGAGAGGGGGGAGAGGAGAGGAGGAGAGGAGAGGAGAGAGAGGGGAGAGGAGAGGAGAGAGGAGAGAGGAGAGGAGAGAGGAGAGAGGAGGGGGGAGAGAGGAGAGGAGAGGAGGAGAGGAGAGGAGAGAGGAGAGGAGAGAGGAGAGAGGAGAGGGGAGAGGAGAGAGGAGAGGAGGAGAGGAGAGAGAGGAGAGAGGAGAGAGGGGAGAGGGGAGAGGAGAGGGGGGAGAGGAGAGGAGGAGAGGAGAGGAGAGAGAGGGGAGAGGGGGGAGAGGAGAGGAGAGGAGAGAGGAGAGGGGGGAGAGGAGAGAGGAGAGGAGAGGAGAGGAGAGAGAGGAGAGGAGAGGAGAGAGGAGAGGAGAGGAGAGAGGAGAGGAGAGAGAGGAGAGAGGAGAGGAGAGAGGAGAGGAGAGAGGAGAGGAGAGAGGAGGAGAGAGGAGAGAGGAGAGAGGAGAGGAGAGAGGAGAGAGGAGAGAGGAGAGGAGAGAGGAGAGGAGAGAGGAGAGGAGAGGGGAGAGAGGAGAGGAGAGGAGAGGAGAGAGGAGAGGAGAGAGGAGAGGAGAGGAGAGAGAGGAGAGAGGAGAGAGGAGAGGGAAGAGGGGAGAGGGGAGGAGAGAGAAGAGGAGAGGAGAGGGAAGAGGGGAGAGGGGAGAGGAGAGGAGAGGGGGGAGAGGAGAGGAGGAGAGGAGAGGAGAGGAGAGAGGAGAGGGGAGAGGAGAGAGGAGAGGAGAGAGAAGAGGAGAGAGAAGAGGAGAGAGAAGAGGAGAGAGAAGAGGAGAGAGAAGAGGAGAGAGGAGAGGAGAGAGGAGAGAGGAGAGAGGAGAGGGAAGAGGGGAGAGGGGAGAGGAGAGAGGAGAGGAGAGGAGAGGGGGGAGAGGAGAGGAGAGGAGAGAGAGGGGAGAGGGGGGAGAGGAGAGGAGAGGAGAGAGAGGGGAGAGGGGGGAGAGGAGAGGAGAGGAGAGGAGGAGAGAGAAGAGGAGAGAGAAGAGGAGAGAGGAGAGGGGAGAGGAGAGAGGAGAGGAGAGGAGGAGAGGAGAGGAGAGAGAGGGGAGAGGGGAGAGGGGAGAGGAGAGAGAGGAGAGGCTGTAGAGATGTTAATAGTTCAGTACATATAACACAGAGAGTTTCCATTTATTCCCAACATTAGTAACACTTGTTGACACTTGTAACATGTTGGATATATAGATTCCATTGTTCACCAATATTTGTAAAATAAAATATCAAATAAATTCAACTTGTGTGTTTTTTCTTTTCTATGATTGATGTCAGTGTAACTGTGTCATTGTTTATTCTGCACTGAAGACATGGTGTAGTTCTCTCTACTTCTAGCCATGATGGTTCTTTAGACTGAGGTGAGACCACAGAGAGGAACTGCTTTGAGTTTAGAGGGTTCAACAAAAAGAACTTGTAAAACATGCTGTAGCTGCAGAAATAAACGAGATCAATACAATGTGTTGATCAGTTCTGTACGACAGCAGGTGGAACGTGTGGATTTGAGGAAGCCTTACTCCTTGTTGAAGATGCAGGTCTGCTGGAGGGTGTACTGGTTCTTGGTTACGTTCCACATCCTCACCGTCCCGTCGTTGCCACTCGTAGCCAACAGGCCTTTCTTACTGCACCAACCGCACGTGATGACCTGAGTGAAACAGACAGTTTGTATTCAAACATTCGGAGCTCAAACCCAGCTGTGGAACACTCCCGATCCCGTGTTGACTCACCCTGCTCTGGTGAGCCTCTAGCTTGATGAAGGAGCACTTCCGCAGGTCCCCCGCCATGTCGGCGAAGGTCTGCGGCCGGCTGTGGTTGTTGTCGCGGTCGTGGGCGGCCAGCGTGCGGACCAGCTGCTGGGCGGCCCACTGGCGGTGCTGCGAGGACAGCCGGGAGGACAGGCAACAGGCCGCCAGAGCGTTGGCCAGCTCCAGAGGCCCTACAGCGGAGGGATTATGGGAAGGGTGGGCATACAAATGCGCAATTAGACCTGCTCGACACGGAACAGAAGGTGACCCGGTGAGTGAGAGGAGGAACAAAAAGGACAAACGGAAAAACAAACTAAAAGTGACCCAAGTGAACAGAGAGAACCAAGGAACAAGAACGAGTCATGAGAGCATGAAAGCTGAACAATTATGAGAACATTCCTCGACATTATATTTGTTGAGAAACACACGACATATTTTCATCTTACCTGTAGTTATTTATCTAGACTGAATTGTTTTGATTGCAAAAAATACATTTGAAAAACTAAACAGCAGAAATCAGTTTCATGTAGGAACTATTTTCTTCTATATTCTCCTCACAGAAGGGAGCGTGCGTCAACATTAATGCAATGTTAGCTAGCTCCGTGGTGCTAGGTGAGCTAGCAGTGTCGAGTGGAGACGCTTCCTTCCGAGCGGTGATACGGCTGGCAGGTGTAGTTTAGCATAAAGAAAATAGTTCCTACGTGAAACATTAAATTACAATAACGTAAGACAAAAGCACGTGATTGGTCTTAAATACTGGAGGCAGTGCCATGTTCAGGATGCTTGATTACTCGAATATGAACATAAAAATTAAACATTATTGATTCAGAGCCCAATGAGACAGTCTACAAACCTCTTTTCTCCATATCAGCCTTGTCATACGCAGGTCTGAGTCGGGCCCCTTTGTCTGCCAGCAGGGCCACCAGAGCCTGAGTCACCACGAAGTTTGGGGAGGTGACGAGCTTGTTCTCCTCGGCGATGCCGCGCAGGAAGCTGGGCAGGAACTTCCTCTGGATGGGGTCGTCCACCGTCGTCAGATTCATGCCGGTCGCTGCAGAGATCAGGTTCTGGAGAGGGAAGAGTCTTCCTTTATAAACATAGTAGTGCTGGGCAACGATTACAATTCTTAATCGCATGATTGTTTTCGTCTGAGACACCTAAAAGACATTTGATGTTTGCCTGTGATGTGTTGACTCGGTCAATCATCAGATACCATACGAGAAGCACCGGTCTGATGAAGAACATGGAGTACCTGAGTGCAGAGCTGCACCAGCAGCTTGGCTGCGTTGGGACTGTTGGAGGCCAAGCAGCCCACCGCGGTGCTGAGGTAAGCCAGACAGGAGATGGGTTTGCTGGCCTTGGCGGCCCCACGGGGCCTTTCGGCGTGACCGGAGCCCGACGTGGGGCTGGTGGACAGACCGGCTCGGCCGGCCGCCGCCAGACACATCAGCCTGACCAGAGTCCTGATGTCAGTTAGACCCAGAGACTCCAGACCGGCTGCAAGGCTGCAGCTCGAGCCGCTGTGTGGGAGGGAAGAGAGAGAAGTCACGTATTACGCAACAGACAGAAACCTGAGTAAAGCCCGCCTCTTGCTTGATTTGATTGGCTGCCTCAGTCAAGTGTGACATTGACAAGCGGTGTTGAGAATATTTTAACTTGCGTGTCTAAAACAAAATCAAAGAAGACGAAGAAGAGGACGAAGAGTACCTGACGGACAGCAGGGACAGGGCTCTCATCACCATGGTCCGGGCCAGCAGCACCTGGGCCGCGGCCGTCACCCTCCTCAGCGCCATCACCCGGTCGTGGGGGTTCTGGAGGGCGGCCGCCTGCTCGCCGAGGGTCACTCTGCCCGATGAACTCTTATCCACTGAGGTCTGACAGCCTGAACAACACACACACAGTCAGTTTACTGCTTCACTCCAGGCCGATACCATCACATGATCCGATATCATCTCGTCCTCACCTATCTGCAGCAGGGTCTCCTCCATGCTGTTGCTGGCCGTCACCATCGCAACGGAGGCCCCCAGCGGGTCGCTGTCGGGGAACTGGACGGCCTCGGGGACGATCCTGCGCTCGCTGAGGCCCAGCGGTCCGGACAAAAGCTCAAACTCTTCCTCCCCCGTCAGCTTCTCGTCTTCGTCGACGTCCAGCATGTCCCAGTCCTCTGCAGCGGGACGGACAGACGCAGAATTAACATCAAGTTACACTTGAACTGACGAAATGTAAACCATACTTTGGTGTTTCACTTTTTACTTCTAAAATGAACCAAAACACTGTCAATGAGGAACATGTTTGGTAGATAATAATGACAATAAATATGAAACAAAGTGTAAATCCTACCCTCTAAACTATAAAAGAAATATCTAGTAACACTGTTCATCACAACACGCCGTACCTTCATAGACACTGTCCTGCTTTCCCAGCAGGTCCGGAGCCTGTCCTTTATACCTGAACACACATCAGAGAATGACATGAGAAGAGTCATTGATGGAGTCTTTTCATGCGTTCCTTCATCTTTAAAAGTCTCCTTAATGCATCAGCACAAACTCAGCTACGAGTCGGACGTCTCATTTTAACGAATGTAAAAGCAGGAACCTCAAAAAATACAAAAAACTATTTACAAATCTTCAGTGATTAGCACTCAACATATTATTATAGAACACTGAGGTTATGAAAAATAATGTTTCACTATTTACACAAATATAGTAGGATGATGTAAGAATTCAAACTGACTTGTGACTAAAGTTGTGTTATTGTAAGTAACACATGCTCGTTATATTCACCAATGAGCAATCTGGCGGTAGGATGTGAGGATGATTGATCACACGACAATAACATGTAACAGAAACAGAATCTCCTGTATTTGTGACAATGATATACAAAGTACTGGCAGGACAGTTTTTATATTTTTTCATTCTACTACTTTTAGTAGTACTATTTATTTATTTTATTATTTATTTTATTTTATTTTATTTCATTCATTTTATTGTATTTGTGTAAACAGGAATATGTTGATTATCATATAACTGATACTGTGTATCTACATAACGTGGGGGCATGTTGTCGTCGTCTGTGTGATTTGACTTTACTCTAAAATAAAGAATCATTTGATCATCGTTCTTGGTTGCTGTTGACACTCGGCCTGTCTCAGGTGTGTGCGTACCTCTCCACGATGGGGACCTTGGCCTTGCTCTTGATGGCCAGGTACTTCTCTCTGCAGCCTCCACACAGCAGGTAGTACGGGTTCCCGCTGCCGCACTCTCCTCCGAACCAGCCGTCCACGTAGGAGCCGTTGCTTCGGTAACCCTGGCGGTTGGCGCTGCGTCCGCAGCCCGGGTGGCTCTTCTTCATGTGCTGGTTAAAGTTGGCCACGTTGGCCTCGCACAACTCGCACACCACCACCTCGTCCCGGTCGTCGGTCTCGCATACGTGCTGCGAAGGGTTGAGGTACAATCACATGAAGACAAACACGACACACACACACACACACACTCATGAGACAAAGTAGTTCAGAAGAGCAGTGAAGCAGCCGTGCATCGTTGAGGTCCAAGCGACAGCCAATTCATTTATTTAGTTATTGAAAAGGTGTTCAGTCTTTCATCCCATGCCAGAGTTAGATCAGTGGGGGGGGGGGGGGGGGGCTTTCAGGGGAAGTGTGTTAGAACTAGAGAGCGTCTTATGAAGCCGGCGTGTCAGCGTGCAGATAAAGAACGAGTTAACCCTCTGAACCCTAAAACCAAAACTACCGTTCATCAACACCAGAAGCTGTGAAAACGGTCAGTTATTGATATCTTTATCTTTCCGACGGTCCTTGAACACATCATGTGTGATGAATGCTTCCGTCAGCTAAAGCAGACAAAACGAGGATTAAGATTGTGATATTTCATCAAAAACATTATATTCTACATGTTCTCATTATAATCTCTCCTCTAATAAAGAGTTCACTTTAACATGATCGTGTTAAAACATTAAAGTGTGAAACTATGAAGAGAAACTATGACGTCATGATGGATTCATCTGAGAACAACAGTCATGTGACAAGAAGAGAGGAGACACTATGAACTACAGGAAGAGGAGAGGAGAGGAGAGGAGAGGAGGAGAGGAGAGGAGAGAGGAAACACTAGGACTGAACTACAGGAAGAGGAGAGGAGAGGAGGAGAGGAGAGGAGAGAGGAAACACTAGGACTGAACTACAGGAAGAGGAGAGGAGAGGAGAGGAGAGGAGAGGAGGGGAGGAGAAGAGAGGAGGAGAGGAGAGGAGAGGAGAGGAGAGGAGAGGAGAGGAGGAGAGCAGAGGAGAGAGGAGAGATAGGAGAGGAGAGGAGACGAGAGGAGAGGAGAGGAGAGGAGAGATAGGAGAGGAGAGGAGAGGAGAGCAGAGGAGAGGAGAGGAGAGCAGAGGAGAGAGGAGAGATAGGAGAGGAGAGGAGAGGAGAGAGGGGAGAGGAGAGGAGAGGAGAGCAGAGGAGAGGAGAGGAGAGGAGAGGAGGAGAGCAGAGGAGAGAGGAGAGGCTGAAACATGTGAATAGTAGATTTATTTTTCATATATCATCAACACCTGTGTGCACTTGGAGAAATATAGATATATAGATTCCATTGTTTTCCAATATTTATAAAAGGAATAATGTTCTTTTTATGATTGATGTCATTGTAGCGGTGTTATTCTACACTAATGACATGTTTGAGTTCCGTCTACTTCTAACCATGACTGTGCAGGACTCTATATGACTGATTGGGGTTCAGAGGGTCGGCTGTGAGTGAGGAGTGATGCAGCGCAGCTAAAGAGCAGAACGGTGATGGCGGCCCTCTGGACATAGCTTAAAGTCACACACACCCATGTTGGCCAGTCCAGTACCTCCGGGATCCACATTCCCAGAATGTCGGTGTCACTGGCGAGGTCCTGGCCGAACATGGCCTCCATGGTCTCCTCGTCCAGGTCCATCTCCAGCTCCTCGTCCAGGTTGAAGTCGTAGAGGGCGCCCGGGTCCTGCTGCTGCTGGAGGGACGAGACCTCTCGGCGCGACTGGCTGTGGTGAGCCTGCACCGAGCGGTACAGTCCGGCTTAGAGAGGCAGAGGAAGTTCCAAATCAAAGTGAGGACGTTGGAGAGACGGATAGAGTGAGAGGAAAGGTTCAAACGCGTGGAATGTTCTTACCCGCGCGGGCCAACAGCGTGCGAGCCGCCAGGTCGAAGCGGTGTTTCCTGCCGACGGCGGAGCGGCCTCTGAGCGGACCGCCGCTGGAGGCCGCCGCACTGTCCTGGTCCAGGCCCTCAGGACTACAAAGTACACATAGACTTTCACAACTGTACCATTGTCTGTCTCAGTATAAAGTAACTGTAAGAGAGTCTCAACATGTTTCTGTCATGTCTAACATCAAAGGGTGCTCCGATTAGGGGAATCACGAGGTTATCACGACACTTTCATTTTAAGACTTCCCGTCTGTACCTCTCGCTGAAGCCCTCCTCCATCTCTGAAGCGTCTGCGCTGGCGATGTCTCCGGGCGAGCACAGGTACGGGCTCCGGTCCACAGATTTGCCTCCAGAAGAGGCCGTTGCACCGGGACAGGACGAGTCGGACCCGTCGACGCCTCCTCTGGGGTGGGGCTCGTCGTGCTCGTCCTCCGTGCCCGGATGCTCTATCATCCACATGGCGAGCACCGTGATGTTCTGAGCGTCTGCTTCTCCTTGAGCGCCTGAGATTAACAGGATTGGATCAGACAATGAGCCGTACCACAATATTCATGAGTCATAACAAGCTGGTTATGACGGACGACCTGCTGTATATATTGAACCTCACGTACTCTAATGAATCTATAACAAAATCAGACCCCTCAGCTCCTTGTGGACAGAAATGTTCCCATTGAAACAAATCAAAACTAAAATCTTAGATCCCACAGCCGTGACAGCGTAACATCTGTATCAGGCTTCAAATCTGTAGTTTGAACTATTTCCCCCATTGAGCCATGTTTCACTATTCTCCTGCACAAGAAATAGAAATGCATCAAAATCAATGTCGTTGACAACTTCAGATTTAAGAAATTGTGACATTTCTATCGATATTATTTTATAGACGAAGAAATAACTCAACGATGAAAGTAATTGTAGGTGTAGAAGGTCCGACTCGCTCTGCTGAGATGCAGATATCAGACTAACTAACGCTACTGAATGAAATGAGGTAAAACAGCAGAGCGGTGAGACGGACCAGTGGCTTCCAGAGCTTTGGTGATCTGTCGCAGAGAGAAGCCCATCTCCAGCAGGGGCACAGCGATGGCAGGAGGAGGAGGAGACGTGGACAGACGGCTGCTGGGGTCCGACAGAGCTGGAGCAAACAACAACAACAACAACAACAACGTTAGAGACATCAGCAGCAAATCTGGGATGGTGGTTTGAATATCGAACTTTGTAATGGGTTTCTATTTTTGGAATCTATACATATTTGTTTCTTAAATATATATCATATCATCTGTCCCAAATGTTCACATCAGACGGAGACCTTCGGTTCTTTAAAGTGAAGTCGTTGCTTCATGTGTTAAAGCTGCATTCTCTCTAGTGTCCACCAGGGGGCGACTCCTCTGGTCCTATAGAAGTCTATGAGAAAATGACTCTACTTCTCTCTTGATTTATTACCTCAGTAAACATTGTAAACATGAGTTTATGGTCTCAATCTCTAGTTTCAAGTCTTCTTCAATACAGCATGATGTTCATTTAGTACATTATGGTCCATTTAGAGTCAAACAGACCATAAAGCAGGGGATGCTTTAGGGGCGGGGCTACTGTGATTGACAGGTCTCTACCAGAGCTGTATACGATGACGTATCTAACGACGTATACGGCGTCTCTACGTCACTCCTCCTCAGTCCAGATATGGTCACTTCCTGTTCACTGGTTGCAAAAAAACAAGATAGCGACGGACAAAATGCCGAACTCAAGGCTTCAACACATCAGTCCACAAACTAATGAGTGACGTCTCGATGACTACGTCCACTTCTTATCAACAGTCTGTGGTTCAGATTCACTTTGTATCCTTCAGCTCTAAGAAAGGTGTTGAATCCATCCTCTTCCTCATGAACCTGCATCGTTTACATCTCTGTTTGACTAAAAACACTCAGTAACTCTGGCCTACATCAACAGCAGAACAGCGATGTTTACATGCATGGCAGTCTGGCAGACTTACAGGTACCCGTTCTGTTCTGAGGTCTGGAGGGTTGGGAGTCGGGGGAGGTGAGACTCTGCCGGCGGCCGACCTCCTCGGAGGGCGAGGTCGGCAGAGACGACACCGGAGGAGTCTGAGCTCGCCGGGTTGGAACCAGGGTGGTGGTCGGGTAGCTGGAGAACATTTGCCTGTCGGATCACAGAGAAGCATTAAAATAATCATCTCACTTTGAATCATTCATGAGAGACAAAAGGCTGGCTTGGCTGCGGCCATCTGCTCTGACCTGAGGAGGCTGAGAGGCATGACCCCCGGAGACTCGGAGGCGGGGACGGTCTCCGTGTCTGTGACGGGCGTGGTGGCGGTCGTGGTGTCCTCCAGCGAGGAGCTCATGAAGGAGGTGGTGCTGGAGGCCGAGGGGCTGGTGGTGATTGGGGTTTGAGCCAACTGCTCGCCCTCCGTGCCTTCCCCCTCACCTTCTGGTTCACTCCTAACTCCTGAGAGAGACGAAAAGCCCCGGGGGGAGAAAGTGAACTTTGTGTGTCGGGTTGCCTCATGCAGCCGTCTGATCGAGCAAGTGACAAATAAATCATTATTATGGGAATCAATCCCACAAATCAGAGAGCTAGTTAACCTTAGCTTTTAGCAGCACAGTCCTGATTGAACATACAATAGATATGAGAGAGGAGATTATGACTTCATTAGCTCCACTACACTATACCACAACCACTATAGATGACAATAACTCAATGATTTGTTGATTGTATGTATTCATTATCATACTTGGAGAAGTCAGTTTGTCTATCTGGCCCAAAGCTCAACGTGGAGCCCTGAGAGACACAAAGCTTTGTCCGTAAGAACTCTCCGGGCATCACGTGGTTCATATTCTCACCCGGCTTGGCCTTTCCTCCGCTGGGCTCCTCCAGCAGCCCGTTCACCACCAGCTTGTAGATCATGGCCTGCGCCCTCTCCAGGTCGGCCAGGCCCAAGGCCCGCTTGATGGGGGAGCGCATCACCGCCCGCTTCACCATGTGGCGCATGAGGAACTGCAGAGCCGCCCGCATCTCCACTTCTTCCTGGCACACCGGCGAGGTGGCAGCTGTGCTTCCTCCGGTGCCGGCGTTCAGATCCGCGTTGTGGCCGCTGGGCGCTGCTTCTGGTGTCACCTTAATGTCAGAGGAGTACACACATGTATCCATATTTAATGATTCTCTTATAGATTTAAACATTTTAATATTATGGTTGAACTATGGATATAGTGGATGTTGTATGAGGTATTTATGCATCGTCAGCGCATAAAAAACTAAACTTTTGTCTTCTCCAAACTCATCTACTGTAGTAGAAGACTGACGATGGAGAAGAACCTCGTGCAACCACACTACTAAACTGAACCCTGTACATTCCCTCCCACCGCTGAGGAGCGTGTGTGTGATTCATCTGCTGTTGTACTCAGTGAGCTCTCATATATATATATATATATATATATATGAGATATCTCTTGTACCTTTGGTATGAGCAGCAGCTCGGCGTACTTGCTGCAGCTCAGCAGGGTGCTGAGGGTCTTCATGGCTCCCAGGTAGAGGTAGGACAGCTGCACCGCGTGGATTTCAGACTGCGTGGCAACAGAGGACTCGTGACCGCGGGATCCGTGCTCGTGGCCTTTCTTCCGGTTCCCCTCGGCGGGAGTGTGAGGAGGCGCGGTGAAGAGGGTCTCGTTCCCGCCGGCCACAGAGGAGATCTCGCTCTCCGACTTCGAGTTGGGCGCCGCGTGTGCTTTCACCTCGTCCAGGCTGTGGGACACCCGCAGGTCAGAGGTCGTGGTGTTTGGAGCCTCTCCGTCGTTATCTTTTTGCTCGTTGCGGTTGTGCCCCTCGCTCTCCGCCTTGTCCTCGTTCCCGGCCGGCTCCTGCCCGGACGAGGCCGCCCCGCGGTGCTTCTTGTCGTGGCGTCGCGAGCTGAGCTTGGCGGCGGTCTCCTCGTGGATGCTGGTGAGGTAGGTGAGGTCCAACAGCAGCGAGGCGGTGAGGCCGCGGAAACGCGCCACGTCGAAGGGCAGCGGCTCGCAGGGCTCCAGGTTGTAAAGCGGAGTGTCACTAGGCGACCAGAAAGTTGGGAAGCTTTAATAGAAGGGAGTGGAGAGTGAAAGGAGACAAGGGAAGGAAACACAAAGTGAGGGAAAGGGCCGGAGAGAAAGAGCACAGCATGCGAGACAAATAAAGAAATGGAGTGTGTGGGTATGGCACGAAAGCATGCCGCTCGGTGAATCATCATGCAGAAGAGTTGTGGATTAATGATGAGTCAATAACTATCGTGAAAACAGTGAATTAGAGCGAGGGGGAAACGGAGGGTGAAAAATAAAACGATGAAGAGGCTAATGCAGAGTGTCAGAGGATGTGAATACAGGCAGTGAAGAATACATGTAATCAGCCATGAGGTCATACGTGTGCTCACGTCACGTCACACGAGCACTAGAGTCTCACACACAGACCATTCTGTGCTGGGTTCAATTCACACGCATTTCAAACCTTATCGACTTCATTTCTAAAAAAGAAAGTGACTAGCGACATATTTACAACTTATTCAGACCATCAGGTGAACACAAGAAATATAGTCACATATATCATATTGACATATATTCCACGCATGCAGGGAGTTAATCAAACATAACATACACACTTTACATTCTAGTAAATAGATTCATTCATAGATTTGTATAAATAAATACATCATTTTAGACGGATAATAAATAGTTGACTCTAAAACAGACGAACAGACATCAGTATATAATGGAATATTTTCTATAATATGTACATTTACAAATCATGTTCATAATTTATGAACATCCAATTACATTTTCCATTTAACGAAAAGTTAAGAGGAAAGTTTGTCTAAACTGTGAATGACGTCTGAATCAGCAGGTCAGACTATTCGGCCAAGAAGAAGACTTTCTATCTGTGCGTCTGATAAATAACCAGAACACCGTGCAGAGCGCTGCTGTTGGACCAACAATCATGTGATGGAAATATGTGCCGACTCAGCACATATGTTTGGATGGAGCAGTGACAGTCAGAGTCTTTACATGGCTGATGTTGTCGAAATAAATTCACAACTTGCTTACAATTTTGTATCTGTAAAATACACCAGCAAATAATATAGCAGCGTATAAAAATGTCAAAGAAAGGTGCCACAAACCCCCCCCCCCCGTACCTGATGGTGATCTCGGCCTCGTCCCACTGCACCTTCGCCGAGGTGCTGCCTTCCTTCACCACGCCCAGCAGCGTGGCGTGCCTCCCGGTCTGCTTGTGCACACATCTCCCGCCGACACGCAGGCCCGCGTCCGCCCCTCCGATCACCGCCAGGACCGGCCACACCTCCGTGCAGAGCGTCCTCAGGTGGTGCTCCGACAGCTCCCCCAGGCCGTGCTGCCGCCCGTGGCGTCCCCGCTCCTCCTCCGTCCTCGTGGGCGTCTCCTGGCTTTCCCTCTGGGCGTCGTGCTCCTCGCGGCTCTGCACCGAGCGACTCTTCTTCAGCCTCTGACCCCCGCCGGCGGACGTGCCGGCGGACTCCCTAAAGCAAGGCTTGATCTTGTGGAGCCGCTCGGTCATGGTCTCATTGATGCGGTGGGTCCAGTGGTCGGTGCGATGCAGGATGCGGATCAGCTGCGTGGTGGCCTCGGCCAGGACGGTGGCCATGGGGCTGCAGACCGGGTCGCCAGGTAAGAGGTCTCGAGGTGTGCCCCTCATCTGCATGTCACAGATCTTAACCTGGAACAAATGAGCAGAATATACATATATAAATGTAATATATACAGAACATATATATAATATATAGAAGGTGGATGTTTATGCGTTACCTTCTCTCCTGGGTTACTGCTGTAGAACATCACACAGGGATAGAGCTCTGTGGCGTCAACGTCCTCGAAGGCCAACTTTGGTTCCTGTTGAATCACAAGTCAGCAGTTAGAGATGATCACAGACCCCGAGGACACGTAGCTCTTTCATGTTTCGTCTTTGTTGTTGAATTGTGTGCGAGTAGATGAATACGCGTGCGTTTCCATGTCCAGACGAGGCCTTCGTAATTTTAGGCCGGTCTAGCAATGATCATGCAGTTTGTGATACGTTAAATTATTTGTATAATATCCAAATCAAACATCCAGCGTGTCTCACCTCTCCGTTCTTGCCGAAGGAGATGGTTCTGGCCTCCATGTCCAGGACGCAGGTGATGAAGTCTCCCTGAGTGAAGCTGCTCAGAGTCAGCGTCTGCTCTCCGTTGTGATAGAGGTTCCCGCTGTACGCCCGGTACAGCCACATGTCAGACGTGGTGCGGTGGTTGAAGTCGTGCACGGGCCATCGTGAAACGCCCACACACGTGCCCTCGTTGCCTCGGTTCTCCTTCACGATGTAAAACTACAGAGCAAATAAAACGGGCAAAAATGTGATCGTTTATATTTCTGTGTAAAACAGTTTCCCATCAATGAATGCTCCGCCTCTACTGTTGTCCTTCTCTAACTATCTGCACATTACTCAGCCCTGGTGTGTACATTCAGCTGGCTTCATAAAGATCTCGAAGATCTTGAAATGTTTAAAAAACAAATGTGTTCCCGACCGGGAAAGTTCCCATGAACCTCAAGTCAGAACAAAAACTATGAAAGACGTTGAACACTTTGTTACAGGACTTGCCGATTGACGTCATATGACTGAGAAAGATGGCGATGACGATGAGAAACGTTGTTATTAATTCATGTATTGCGCATCAGTTTTTTATTTTAAGAGGGTATAAGGTTGTATTTTATTGTGAAAGGTAAGAACAGAAGTAGTGGATCTGGTCTGCGTTGCCTTTGTCAAGGTTGAAAGGATTAATAAAGTTTGCCCTCGTGGTTCAGACTACGGAAGTTGTAACGACTATCAACGAGTTGTTTAAATGCTCTGAGGAATAAAATACAGAAGATCTTCTTTGTAGCTTCCACGACTCGGGGTGTCAGAGCATCCGAGGAGCACGTGGAAGCAGCAGGAGATGAGGTAATAAACAGTACTGTACCTTCCACTGGTAGCATCCAGAGGAGATGCCGGTAGAGGCCAGGCCGTAGCCTTTACCCCCACTGCCATGCGTCAGACCCTGGCCGTTCTCCACCACGCAACACTGAGCCTTCTCCGGGTCAAAGGACACTTCCTGGATGGGAAGGTTCTCGTCCTCCTCCTCCGACTCGCCCTGGGGATCAAAGAAACCGTCATTATTTCATAATAATCAAGACACACGAGTCGGGGGGGGATGGAGGATGATTACTACACCTGCAGTTTGAGTTCCTGAACCTTTTCTTTAATCTGGATCGAGTGTTTGGCTTGAGCAATGGGAGCTTCCCACATGCAGTCGGACAAAAGGGCGAAGAGCCGCTCGACAACCTAGAAGAGAACAAACTGCATCAGCTCACTGGCTGTTATTGAGGAGTTGTACACAAAAAAAAGCAAAGAAAGCAGCAAACCTGTGTCATTTGGTCGTCCTCCATATTGGCCTCACAGGCAGGAAGGACGGCCTCCAGCACATGAAGAGCCAGGAGCCGAGTTCTCAGGTTGCCCACCAGAGGGACCCCTAGAACCACGAGGGGTTAATTAATATCTCAGCTTTGTAACGTGAAGCAGGCGCACATGTTACACGGCGTCGCGTGTCACAACGGCCGGTTGTACCTGAGCAGCATTTCTGCGCCGCGATGTTGAGCAGCACTTCGGTCCATTTAGGGGAGGCCATCTTGGACTGGATGGCCTTAGAGGACACCACCCTCCTGAGGAAGACGAGGAAGTCTCCGAGGTGCAGCTCGGCAGTGTGCTGCTTACGGATCAACGCTGAGGAACGAGACGATAAAAACACAGACACAATTACAGACCGTTGGTTACGTTTCACTTTCACTGTAGGCACAGTAACTAATGCTCTTAAAGGGATCTGTTTTTAACCATTGTTTCAGAGTGAAGTCAATGCTTCACGTCTTAAAGCTGCATTCTCTCTACTGCATTAACCATGCAACCTTCATCACCTCTGAAGTCTTTCTTTTCAGAGTCTGCTCCGTCCTCCTGTTTGCTGTCCTCTTGGTCTTTTCCAGAAGAGAGAAGACTGACTCCCGCCTGAGACAGCAGGTTCTTCAGCTGACTGCAGAGCAGATCCAGCAGCGACTGGACAACCTTGGGACTCAACTTGTCCGCGTACGTCCTGCGAATCAAAAAGACAAAACACAGTTTGATGATATAATCTTTGGGTTTTACAAAGCGCCGATTTCATTCCTCCGGTTTCTAAAGCTCCTAAAGCTCCTAAAGCTCTTACCCGGTGCTGATGGCCAGTATCTGCAGCAGGCGTGTGGAGGCCACCTTGAGGGCGGTGCTGAGCTGAGACACTCCGGGTTTCTGCAGCAGCTGGAGCGGCTGGCCCAGCATCGTCTCCGTCCCGCAGAGCTGGGACAGCACGCTGAGCAGCCCGCTGGAGATGGCCAGGGACACGTCCACCGGCTGGTAGCGGACGCTCAGCGCAAAGACGGTGACCAGCAGGAGGCGCTGCTGGGCTTCTAGGACGGAGAAGAGGTCGAGAGAAAGAGATTAAAGCATCAGACAGGCTGTTAATAAAGCGAAGCGGACACACTGAGGGGGCGTGTTCTATCATGGCCCCCGTCAAAAACCTCCCGAAGTAACTAAAATGTCTGATCCTGATAAATGATGGCGGCTCCAGTGCTGAGGTCGTGCAGCAGTCGTCTCTCTTACCTATGTGGTGCTTGTTTGCCTGCAGTGCTCTCTCCAGGGTGACAGACAGTTGCTGGTAGATCTTATGAACAGCTGTCTGGATTTCCATCTGGAGGCTCCTCTTCGTTGCTTTTACACCATCCTGCAAAAGAGAAAGACGTAAACACACAGTTAACAGGGTCACTACTCAGGCTGCACAACATTACTGACGACCAGGCGGCAACCTCCGGTTCTGAAAAGTGAAGCTAAAGCTTCATGTGTTAAAGCTGCATTCTCTCTAGTGTCCACCAGGGGGCGACTCCTCTGGTTCTATAGAAGTCTATGAGAAAATGACTCTACTTCTCTCTTGATTTATTACCTCAGTAAACATTGTAAACATGAGTTTATGGTCTCAATCTCTAGTTTCAAGTCTTCTTCAATACAGCATGATGTTCATTTAGTACATGATGGTCCATTTAGAGTCAAACAGACCATAAAGCAGGGGATGCTTTAGGGGCGGGGCTACACAGTGATTGACAGGTCTCTACCAGAGACGTATACGGCGTCTAAATCAAGTTACATTTGACATCTACTGTGCAAGCTTTCCATTTGTATCAAAGCAGCAAAAATGTTGCAGCATTACAAGTTTGAGTTAAACTGAACTGTCACTTGACTGTCGAGGCTCATCAGTATCAGTTGACGAGGCTCACACACGTACCTGGTAGTGATGCAGCTGCACGCTCTCCCTCTTCAGCCCTCCGGCGCCCACGGTGCCGAGGCCAAAGCAACCCGCCAGGAACTGCAGCCTGACGGAGGTGAGCAGGGAGGAGGACTGGAAGGCGCCGCCGGATCGATCGGCGTTCCCGGGCTGGCTGCCCTTCTCCTCCATGCCGGAGATCAACACCACAATCTGGTGGAGCGCCTCCAACCGCAGCTGCAGATTAAACACATCCCAGTGGTCCAGTGCATATTCTAACAGCATATGTTTTCTAGATCTTTTAGCTGCACTATTACCAATAATGTGTTACTGTTTTCTGCCTCATTTGTTTGACACTACGTCGTTTTAAAGAATAATCTGGTTATATTCTACCATTTTCTTACTAATAACAAGTATTGTGTGTGTATCAAAGCCTGATATCTCTTCTTCCTCTTGGATTCATTCATTACCATGAACACACAGGGACTGAGTTTGTACATCCATCAATTTCTTTCCTCGCCTCCTCTCCTTGCATCCTAGTGCCTCCCACCTGAGGTGTGAGCGGAGGAGGCGAGGAAGAGACACGAGGAGAGAGGAGTTGAGGAATTTAACTAAATGAGACATCCTTTGCTTCGTGTGGCGAAGCCGTGTGTCACGCCTCTTATTTTATGTCACGGGTCAGAAAAGACTCGTGGCTCTGCACCAATAAGAGTGAATCACTTAGAGTGAGACAGAGACCCAGAGGGGTCCTGAGAGAGCCCCTCACCTCCGCCCTGCTCTGCTGCTGTTCCATGGCCAGGATCGTCGCCTGTGGGCTGGTGGACATACTTTCCTCCGGCTCCTTGAAGGCCGGAGCGAGGCCCACGTCGCCGCTGATGAAGCTGACCATGTTGTCGATGAGAGCGTGGATGCCCAGCGAGCGGCTCAGGTCCAGGTCCGACTCTTCGTAGAACAGTGCCGAGCCGTAGCTCCGCTGGCGGCTCAGTTTGGCCCGGAACCAGGACTCGGCCAGGGAGTCCGGTGAGCTCTGGAGTAAGCCTGAGGACGGGAGGAAGAGAGGAGCCTTTCAGATGTTTAAATGCACAACGTAACGCTTTTGATGGATGGGCCATGTTGCTTTTAAGCACTTAGGAGCTACGCAGGGCAATGCATTATTACTCTATAAGAGCTCATCAAATGGAGAAATGCTGAGTCGTCATGCGGGCACAAGCCTTTATGAGCCATTATGGATTCGTCTATAATGGGCGCACTGAGTTTCAAACACCCACTGAGGGTAAAAATGCTGCAGTTGAGAAGTGAAATGGCAACCGGAGCTCGTGTTTCCATATTCTAACTGAAAGCACTGAAGTTTAAGGATCAGTACTGATGATTCATTTTAAAAGAGACAGTAGAGATGTTTAGTAGTGTGTTCGTATGAGGTTCTTCTCCAGAGTCACAGTTCTACTACAGTCATTTAACCTCTCAGAACACAGGAGTAAAGTCTCTGTTTTTGTGAATGTAGTCTGGTGTCTTTGTAGAGATCAAAGAGAACAGCTTCAGTTCTCTGACATCAAAGTCAAGAGGTGAAAATATTCTAAATAAAGCTTAAAACTTAAACTGATATAGATTCTTCAGCAGTACATTGATCTGTGTGTTTCTATAAACTCTACTGTAGTAGAACTGTGACTCACACAAACACTCTACTAAACATCTCTACATCAGTACGGGTGATTTCTGCGACTGGTAATTCCATGAAAACTCTCACAAATCACAATCGTCACTGGGAACGAGCCTTCGTTGTGCAAAGTAACAGAAGAATGAACTGTTATTTGAACAATGGGCACATCTGTATGGTCTATTGTGTCTTTTTGCTGAAGGTAGACTATGACAGTGTCTTGAAGTGAAGCTCAAAACAAAGCCCTCATCATGAGCGATGAATGGGGGGGGGGGCATCACAGTCATGGAGGAGTGAGCTAACAAGAGGAAGAAACATGCCATCGTGTACTTGCTTGGAGCTCCTCTTGTCTTTGGGGCTCAACTGCCCCAAAAGAAGCAAATAAACTATCCACACAGGAACCAAAAGACAGAGAGACAAGAGTAACGTGTGACTGACGACCTCCATCACCCTCACCCGTCAACATCAGACGGACCGGATCCTGAAAATCATCTTTACCTCTCTTTTTGTGAGAGAACGCCAAGTCCGGGTCAACGTTCCTCCTTCCGCTCTGAAACAGGAAACAGAGACACAGCGTGATGCAGCCTTCACATCTCTACGTCACACAAATACCAGAGCAGTGAGACAGACGGGTAAATATACACATGTACATATATATCTATATATATATATACACATATATGTATGTATGATAGTGTGTGTGTGAGAGAGTGTATGATAGTGTGTGTGTGTGTGTGTGAGAATGTATGATAGTGTGTGTGTGAGAGTGTATGATAGTGTGTGTGTGTGTGTGTGAGAGTGTATGATAGTGTGTGTGTGTGTGTGTGAGAGTGTATGATAGTGTGTGTGTGTGAGAGTGTATGATAGTGTGTGTGTGAGAGAGTGTATGATAGTGTGTGTGTGTGTGTGTGAGAATGTATGATAGTGTGTGTGTGAGAGTGTATGATAGTGTGTGTGTGAGAGTGTATGATAGTGTGTGTGTGTGTGTGTGAGAGTGTATGATAGTGTGTGTGTGAGAGAGTGTATGATAGTGTGTGTGTGTGTGTGTGAGAGTGTATGATAGTGTGTGTGTGTGAGAGTGTATGATAGTGTGTGTGTGTGAGAGTGTATGATAGTGTGTGTGTGTGTGAGAGTGTATGATAGTGTGTGTGTGTGAGAGTGTATGATAGTGTGTGTGTGTGAGAGTGTATGATAGTGTGTGTGTGTGTGTGTGTGTGAAAGTGTATGATAGTGTGTGTGTGTGAGAGTGTATGATAGTGTGTGTGTTAGAGAGTGTATGATAGTGTGTGTGTGTGTGTGTGAGAGTGTATGATAGTGTGTGTGTGTGAGAGTGTATGATAGTGTGTGTGTGAGAGAGTGTATGATAGTGTGTGTGTGTGTGTGTGAGAGTGTATGATAGTGTGTGTGTGTGAGAGTGTATGATAGTGTGTGTGTGAGAGAGAGTGTATGATAGTGTGTGTGTGTGAGAGTGTATGATAGTGTGTGTGTGAGAGAGTGTATGATAGTGTGTGTGGGTGTATGATAGTGTGTGTGTGTGTGTGAGAGTGTATGATAGTGTGTGTGTGTGTATGATAGTGTGTGTATGATAGTGTGTGTGTATGATAGTGCGTGTGTGTGTGTGTGTATATGATAGTGTGTGTGTATGATAGTGCGTGTGTGTGTGTGTATGATAGTGTGTATGTATGATAGTGTGCGTGTGTATATGATAGTGTGTGTATGATAGTGCGTGTGTGTGTATATGATAGTGTGTATATGATAGTGTGTGTATGATAGTGTGTGTGTATGATAGTGCGTGTGTGTGTATATGATAGTGTGTATGTATGATAGTGTGCGTGTGTGTGTGTGTGTATATGATAGTGTGTGTATGATAGTGTGTGTGTATGATAGTGCGTGTGTGTGTGTGTATGATAGTGTGTGTGTATGATAGTGCGTGTGTGTGTGTGTATGATAGTGTGTGTATGATAGTGCGTGTGTGTGTGTATATGATAGTGTGTGTGTATGATAGTGTGTGTATATGATAGTGTGTGTATGATAGTGTGTGTGTATGATAGTGCGTGTGTGTGTGTGTATGATAGTGTGTGTGTATGATAGTGTGTGTGTATGATAGTGTGTGTGTATGATAGTGTGTATGTATGATAGTGTGTGTATATGATAGTGTGTGTATGATAGTGTGTGTGTATGATAGTGCGTGTGTGTGTGTATATGATAGTGTGTGTGTATGATAGTGCGTGTGTGTGTGTATATGATAGTGTGTGTGTATGATAGTGCGTGTGTATGATAGTGTGTATGTATGATAGTGTGTGTATATGATAGTGTGTGTATGATAGTGTGTGTGTATGATAGTGCGTGTGTGTGTGTATATGATAGTGTGTGTGTATGATAGTGCGTGTGTGTGTGTGTATGATAGTGTGTGTGTATGATAGTGTGTGTGTATGATAGTGTGTGTGTATGATAGTGTGTATGTATGATAGTGTGCGTGTGTCCTACCAGAGTGCACCCCTCCTCGTCTGACTCCGGCTGAGAGAGGTCTGACTCGCTCCTGGACTTCATGAGTCTGTAACTCGGGCTGCTCTGCACCGAGCGGCTCTCAGCGCTCAGACTCTCACTCCTTCAGACACAAACACAAACTAATGTTAAAGAAGTAAACATGATGAGGTATAAAAAGATGACTCACCACTTTATATAGTTACTGTTTACTACGTCTCTGGATGTACAGAATATATTTATACTACGCATAAACATGTACTACATTCATGCTAATATTACAGTTTATATATTTAACAATTACTGTACGACTGTCTACTGTACGTCAAACAGTTGGAAATGCGTCATTTTAATCCTTTTATAAAGCCTCAAGTGTCGGTAATATTTAAATGTTAAAATGTCTCGCACACACATGACACCATTGTTAAATCCATTCTAATACGCTTGTTTTTAACATGTGGAAGTATCCTTTAATACGGTTTCATTAGCCTCATTCTACAGTAGAGGGATATTCTAACAGCACATCACCAGTGAAGAGGAACCACCTATTTGAGTTCTGATGGGTCAGCCCCGCCCCCCTTCATAATGAATCTAGGTGCTCAGACCTGGTCATGAAGCTCAGACACTCCTGTGTTCCCGTGGCGGACTGGGTCTGGCCCTCCTCCTCCTGGTTCTGCTTGGTCAGCTCCCCCAGCACAGGGCTCACCCCCAGCAGCAGCAGGGCACAGCGGTGGATCACAGAGTTACAGGCGGCCGTGTACAGGTCCTGGCCTTCTGGGAGACCCTGAGACAGGACGGTGTCCTCCTCTCCTCCTCCTCCTCCTCCTCCTCCTCCTCCTCCGGTCCTGGAGGCCGAGCCAGAGCCCAGTCCTGTGCTGCTGCTGGCCCGCTCTCTGTCCCGACTGCGAGCCACCTCCCGCGCTGAGAGGAAACATTGAAAGATTTCTGTGTGGTGCCAGATGCACATACACAAATAAAACACACACACACACACACACAAGATGCTGGGTTAGAGGACAAGCAGCAGCCGCACAATACACTCAATGTGGATGAGCTGCAAAGATCAGAACCAAAGCTCATACCAACGAAACACATCACAAAACCTCCGAGCACACCGTGGACCTAAATTACAACAAGGATCTTACAGTCAGACATCAACACACAGACATCTACTGCATGTCCACCAGAAACCACTGGCGGGATGAAAAGCATGTTTTCTTTAAACACTCGCTAAAACAACACCGTTCATCAAAGCCAGAAGCTGTGAAAACACAATATTATCGTCAGGTGTTCACCTTTTCGACGGTCCTTGAACACATCACGTGTGACGAACGCTTCTGTCAGATAAGCAGCCAAAACGAAGCTTACATTTTTGATATTTAATCAAAAACATTGTATTCTTATTACCATTTAAAATCTCTACTCAAATAAACCGTTTGCTCTAAAAAACATTAAATTCTGTGCAGGACAAAGAGGCCGTAAAAATGTAAATAGTTCAATATACTGTATATAGCAAGAGGAGCCTCTGTTTATTCTAACAATGGTAACACTTGTGGACGCTAAGACATTCAAATAGCTTTTTACTTTTCTATGATTGATGTCCTAACTGTGTTATTGTGCACTAAAGACATGTTGTAGTTCTCTCTACTTCTAGTCATGATGGTTCTGTTTAATAGAGGACTTTAGATTACTGTGAAGATCTCGGCTACAGAATAAAATGTGAACTGCTTGAGGTTCAAAAGGGTTAACGTAGAAGAAGTCAGAAGCCACATTGAGCAAGACTACACACTGTGAAACCACATTATGTCTCCTTCAATGACACCAACTGGTTCACATGTGTTTGACTACAGAAGCTTCTGAATAACATACTAGTGTTGCACGTTATACCGATACAAGATATCACACCACCCTGCCGCGACAACGGTACACACTTATCGATTATTTTAATAATAGATTAATCTGTCGATAATTTTTTCGATTAATCGATGAATCGGATAAAAAAAAAAGCATTAATTTCCCAAGTCATCAAAACTCATCAAACTCGACAATCAGGAATGAACAGCCTCACGTGACTGAATGAAATTATGATGAATGATGTAAAAAGTATTTTGTCTCTCAGTTCTCTCTCTCTATATATATATATATATATATATATATATATATCTATATATATAGATATCTATATATAAAGGGTTTAGTCTCTCCAGCTCGCTCTGATTTTAATTGTTTCATAATAAAGTTATTGAGGGAAATATCAGATCATGAAAACACAAATCTTTCTAATAAATGAAGAAAGTTGTTTGTGGTCCTTTTGTTGTTCAGACTACAATGAACAATATTTAAACCAGATGTTGAATCAGAAAACTAATCAAATATAAACTAGAGTTTATTCTGTGATCTGTCTTCACTGTTTACATGTTGAAAACAATCTCATCAGTCCGATCGGCTGCAGCGTCCAATCACATCACAGATGAACAATGAGGGGGCGTGTCGGCCGTTAAAACACTTCCTGGAAGTCTGTTTTCGTGGGTCCTCGCTCATGGCTCCTCCGAGGTCCCTCCTCCCTCCTCGATTCACATTAGAGCTTAGGGACGGCCGTCAATATGGCGGCGCAGAACACCGGCGCAGAACACCGGCGCAGAACAATCGGCCGGAAATGACAATTAATTAATCAGCGAGGAAAATGACAATTAAGAGACTTGAGAAGTACTGGTACCAGTACTTCTCAAGTCTCTTAGTTGTCATTTCCTCGATTCCGGTTGAACCGGCTAACCGGAAGTTAAAGGTTCAAGCGAACCGGAAGTTCCGGTTTCAACTTCCGGTTGAAACCAGAAGTTGGAAATGACAAATACGAGACCCGTGTGAGAGGAGAACTTTGAGGAGAAACTTCAGGCCAAAGAGCTGATATCAGATCAGCCTGACTTCACAATCAGACAGCAGACTAGCGGGAAAGGGAAGCAGCACATGAAGCTTCTCTACTAGCTGTACACCGGACAGGTTTGGCTAGCTGGATGACGTCATGCTAATAACTTATTTAGCTTTTTAAAACAACGGGGACAGATCCAGCATGGACAGTTAGGGAGTGAGGGACATGAAGCACCTGTCTGATAAATGGATATATAGTTATAAATATATTATTATATGATCTACATTATTATATTATACTGAATATTATTATATGATATATATATATACATATATTATACTGAATCCTGTGAGGGTGACATTAATAAGATGTCCTGACGTATTTATTCAAAGTGTTATTTACTGCTTTTTTTCATGTTGGAATAAAGGTTAAATATTGAACTGCAAAGTAGTAATACGTGTTTGATACCTTAATTTGTTTGCATTAAATCATTCTGGGATGTTTGCTGAAATTGATTGGATGTGTCACAGCCCTACCTAGAACATGTTCCACCAGCTCCACTGGTGTGAAATGCTCCCACACCTTGGATGACTGAGGTCGTACTGATTTCTCTGCCTCCGCCATGTGTTTCAGAACATCGTTACGGGTCTCCGGTGGTCTTTCCTCGACCTCCGCTCTGCGCTCAACTCAACTTTATTTTTGTTATACTCAAACATCTCCGCGACTTATTGAGTGGCGTAATAGTCGCGCGACACAACGAATCGATAATGAAATTCGTTGCCAACTCTTTTAATAATCGAATTTGATCGATTTTATCGATTCGTTGTTGCAGCCCTAGTACACACCCCATCTTATTAGCACCGTTACTTTAAAAATGACTGTGTGTGTGTGTGTGTGTGTGTGTGTGTGTGTGTGTGTGTGTGTGTGTGTGTGTGTGTGTGTGTGTGTGTGTGTGTGTGTGTGTGTGTGTAGCGCTCTGCTTCAACTCGCTGCAGGCTTAGTGAGCGTGCCAACCGATTTTCTTTTCTTGCAAAAACAAGTACTTGCACAAAACAAAATGGTGCATTAAAGAACTGCAGCCGAGGGTTATGAGCTGTGTCTCTACTCATAATCCAATAACATCACGGAGGCTGCGTCCTCTGAACCAACACGGCAAACTCTTTATTGCTTCCACGTTTTCACCTTTCACAATAAAAGCCCCAGACATACACACTGCATCACTCACTTACGTTCACTCGGAGCATTTCAGTTAACAGCACTGTTAGAACTTATTTTTGCAAGGAATTAAAGTGTCAATCCTTCAGATTTCAGTTCCAAACTAATTTTGTGCGTAGTTCCATTTTTTGTGTATATAATGAAGAAAAACTGTAATACAGCAGATTCTTCCGGGAATGTCACCACAGACACCCAGTTTTTATCACTGCAAATATATAAATATTGCAATACTTTCATTAATGGGCCATATGACTTGAAATTAATCAATGAAAATCTTCCAATTGTCACTTTAAACGGTCATAAGCAGCAGTGTGACGTGTGAAGTTGGAGACATATGAACTTACAGCTCATCTAAATTTACAGTTTCTCCAGTCCTAAAAGGTATGAACAATAGTAATAAATCATTTTCAGCAGGTATCAAACACAAACACAAGAGAACAGTATTGGTTACATTACTGGGATGCTTTGTCATATTAAAATAAATTGAGATTACCATTGAATTTAGAATTTAACTGCACGTACATCATTAAATAAATATCCAAACCACTGAAACTTCTGCACCTACATGAGGACACCTGATTGGAAGACTTTCCCCCAACACGATACACTGCCAAGCAAATTCAGCAAAAACTAATTGTTCAGCATTTCACCAGTTTAAAAACGACGAAGCAGAGATGTGAATGAATGCGAGCAGGCGGGATAAAAGAAAGAGCCTTGAATGAACTGAGAGATACACGTTTTAAATGAAATACTAGCAACTCCAGGCAGGTGTACTCACTTCCAGCCGTCATTACTTCGTGTTCCCGGTCATCCTCTTCGTCGTCCTGTTCCTGATGCCCCTCCTCTCTCTCGCGGTCGGCTCTCTCCTCTAGCTCCGCCTCCTCGTCGATGGTGCGCGTGAACGAGTTCTCCTGAGGGTCCATGTCCAGGGAGTCCTGATTGTCTGAAATCTGACAGAAATGTTACAAAGTAACATCCATGAGTGGCTTTGAAAATGTATTTTCTGTTTCATGAGCAGAGCATCCCTTTGCAAAGGACACACTGATATGAAGCATGATCTGGCTCCAACAGATCCGAGTCTACAAAGAAAGTAAATGCACTGCTGTATCTTTTTTTGTAACAGTATCTGGTTTTGAGTCGCGGATCGAAGCAGCAGAAAAACAGGGGTGCAAATAGAACTTTGAGAGACGCCTCGATCACGTTCTCCGGTTACAGATCGTTGACGATCCGCACCGGCTGATACGGAACGTTTTTGTGGTCGTTTTGTTAAAGCAGCTTGTCTACAAGGCTCCACACTAACTATTCCACCACTGTCGTGAAAAATCATTCCAACCGCTCTGAAGCCTGTGGAAACTGTGGAAAACTCCAAAGCCTGAACGCACCATAATGTAATTGAATGGAACCTCCCTGTGTTAGCCGTTAGCCGTTAGCTGTGCTGCTAACGTAACTAGCTCTCCTCCTGCTGATCTGTGCCCGTTACACCACTCATTCTATAAGAGGAGTCCGTGATAGAGTGGTGTCTATCAGAACTATTTGTATGAGAAGACTCGTTTAATCTTCTAATGATAAAAAGCAGTTTGAGAGACTTTAAATGCAAACTCACCCTCCTCTCACGTGAAGAGGATCTGGTCTGGACGAAGTCCATGTTCTTACAGGCCAGCAGGCGGTTCCGCACCTTGTAAACACTGCGATAGACCTCCGCCAGGGTCTTAGATGGTTGGTACCTGACGGGGGAAACAAAAATATACTTGTGACATGTGATGTTTAATCTATTCTGGCACCGTGGGACAATGTGGAGACCTTTAACACATCATAAATACAATGTTACGGTACCTGCCCTCTCCACAGGCTTGGCCCAGCAGCCCCGTGTGCTTCAATAAGGCTGCCAACACAAACCTGGACACGGTGTCCAACAGGGACTCGTTACTGAGAGACGCATTGTCCCAGTCTGTAACAGAACACACAGTACAGTTCAGCACTGATGCCTCTGGCTCAGAGACAATAGAATTCATTACATGCCGAGTCAAAAGGGGACCTTTGCTCATGCCGTAGTCCTGCATGTTGATCCAGAGGCTGTTGGCAGGTTCTTTAGAGGAACACAGCGCCAAATCCACCAAGACACTCAAGTCGGGACGCAGTGTGGAGTCGAAGGGCTTCTGCTCTTCGTCACCGGACAGTGCTGCCTCCAGCAACGAGCTGATGCACAAGTCTGAAAGACACAAGTGGACAAACATTCATCGTCTCAAGAATAAAAGGGCAAAAAGAAGAAACACAAACTGCCCTCAGCAGCTTAAAGGTTGCTGCCAGTGATGAACATGTTAAACCTCCCCCTCCCTACCGAGCTGTGGGATGTCCATTTCCAAGCCGTTGCTGAAGAGGGGAGTTTTGAGCCAGTAGGCGGTATCCTGCTCCTCCAGCGAGGTAGCAGCCCCCTGCAGCATCCCACCGAGGCAACGGCCCACCAGGAGGGCGACCGTCCTCTCCAGGTCCACGAGCCACACCCAGGAGAGCGCCGGCTGTGGCAGAGACATCCCCGAGGCCGGCTCAGCTAAGTCAGACGTACCTGGACAGTGAAGGTCGTGTGGTGGAAGAAGGACAGTATGAATGAAAGTTTACACTTTCAGGGATAATAAGGTGAGAGCGCTACACAACCTTTGATTTGTGCAGACTTACAGCCGGGACTTATATCGAAAACTAGAAACACAATTACAAACACAGCTACAATTGTGGCTCACAAACCTCAAAACGTCTACAGGACAAAATGAGTAAATGCTAAAAGTGAGATGCTAAGTCTTTGAATCGAGCCAGTGAAATATAAACTGCCACCCAGCTTTGAGGGAAAAACACACTACTGTTAAAAGTTGTGTCACAATCAAGACGAGACGCATCCGTGTTATCCTTAAATCTGCTCCCACATGAATTCCTTAGATATATCTTTGCCAGATGATAAAACGCTCATCATATGAAGACGACATAGATTACAAAGCAAACATGAAGGCTTGTGAAGAAGAACGACGAGAGCAGACTTTCATTAGGACACGTTTTGATGATGTGGTGCGTGTCGGGGTTTCTTTAGCTTCTTGCTCACCATGCAGGGGCCACTGCAGCTCCTGGTCCTCCAGAGGGGAGGCAGCAGGCAGCAGCCTGTTGAGTCGGTCCAGAGGAGGCAGCAGGTCCAGCAGGTGGCTCAGCAGAGGCCTCGCCACCGACACCGGCAGCAGCAGCAAGGAGTTGATGATCTGGCACAGCATGCTGCCTGCCGCCGACACGTAGATCACATCTGGAGATGATGGAGACACGGAGGTTGAAAAACACAGGAAATGATTTACATGTTTGTCTTTCAGTGAGTAGCGTGAGAAGAAGAGAAATAATGAAAGTGTTTTGTGACAAAGAGGCAGAAGTGGACGAGCGGAGGATAGAGATGAACCGATCCTCCTCACCTTGCAGCTTCTCTCGTATGCTGCCGTTCCAGGAGCTCTCCTTGATCAGAGCAGCAGAGCGGGTGAAGATGTCGGTGGCGTGAGGCAGCAGGAGCTGCAGATGCTTGTGGAGTAAAGCCACACTGCTGCAGTTCTGCAGAGAGAAAGCACGAGGCCCGTCATGTCTCGAGACGCTTAATTCATTTAATCTAAATTCAAATATCTGGCTTGAAGGCTGCTGAACATCGTCACATTATCACAGAGCATGACATCCTGATAACACATGATTTATTAATATGCACAGAGTTACTTTCATGCATCAGTTCTGAAATAAATGTGTTGTTACGCTTCATGAAGAAGACCATGTGAGTTCTGAGATTAGTGCAGTAAAGAGTAAAGAACTTCATCAGATTGGACATCAGAGGGCTTCTTCAATGGTGAAGCTAGAATCTCACCAGCGTTAAGATAAAACCATAAGACACATGATCCGATTGGCACCAAGAGGTTTGAATAACTCCCTGATTTTCCACGTAATGAAGTTATCCGTGGAAGAGAGAGTCGGCGTGTTAGAACAAGACGAGCCGAGCGTCCGTACCTCGGTGACGGAGTTGATGTGGCAGTACGCCAACAGCTGCTTCTGCAGGGAGCACAGGAGCTGGTGGAGGTGAGCCGGCTGGCTGCTGTCGGAGGAGGACGTGCCCTGCTGCAGCTTATCGCTGTTCTTCTCCAGCTCACCGAACGCCTGATCCTGCACCACGAGACAAACACAAGTACGACGTGAGGAATAGTTTATTGTCCTTATGCAACACAGGGCTGCACGACAAGAGTTCATCTGCTACACAAGAAACATTTTGTATTTTGCATCAGGATGAATGTAAACAACTAAACGAGTCTCTGGTCGGTATCTTACATTAAGAATCAATCATTAAGAGTTCACTGGAGATAACAGACATCAACGTGTACTCAGTTCTGCTGCTTTTAGTGTTCTGATCAAATACAAACACATTACATGAAGAATAAAAGAATGAATTGAATATATATAAATATATATATATAAATAAATAAGAGCCACCTTTACCAGCTGCACCATTAAAGTAATGTACACACTAATGCATCAATAATTATTATTCAGTAAAATATTACACATTATTCTGATATTGGGTCATTCTGCAGAATTAATACTTTTTATATTGTAAGTATATTTAATGCCAATACTTTTGTACTTTTACTTCAAATTAGATCAAAATATTAAATATGAATATCTTCAAATTTAGACCAACCAAATGACTGTTTTTTTGTTAAATGATATTTCTTTATCTTTTGTATTAGTTGTGATTTGAACGGAGCAAGAGGAGCAAAAAGGGGGAATTCAGTGAGAGGCGAATAATTCAAAAGGAGTGACTCATACGCAGAAAGCCTTGCAGTCTAATCATCGTTCATCATTGTCTGCATAATGTCACAAGCCAGACAAAACAGCCTGTGTGTGTGTGTGTGTGTGTGTGTGTGTGTGTGTGTGTGTGTGTGTGTGTGTGTGTGTGTGTGTGTGTTACAATCAATAAAAGCCGTCTTTAGAGAACGAGGCACAGGAACAAGCCACTGCTTCGCAGCAGGTGATGATGGACTAGGATTATATATGCGTCATGCTCCGCCTCCAGCACTCCAGCATTAAGAGGAGCAATGAGGGAGGGAGAGGGTGAAACAACGGCGCTTCCTTCCTGAGTAACGTCTGCATTGGTCTATTCCAAACAGATCGTTAATGATCCCTCAGATAATGGTTTGTTATCGAGCGGCACACACTCTGAAATCAATGAGAGCGAACTCTCCGATGAGAGCTGCAGCAAACATCTACTCACGGTATAGAAGCCCAGGTTCCTGAGCAGCGTCTTCATGAGGATCTCGGCCAGGTGGGTGTCGGGGTGTCCCGCCGTGTCGCTGTACGTCGGGTCCGGGGCGGCCGCGAAGCCCGGGCCGGAGCAGAGCCCCTCGGGCCCGTCGGCCGGAGAGCTGTAGCCCAAGAGCGAGGCCACGTGGGTGTGGTCCTGGAGGCTGGTCAGGATTATGTCGAGCTGCATCCTCTGTGGCACAAAAACACACGCGTTTAAAATGAGACTGCTGACCTCGGCAGAAAAAACAAGCCGACAAACATCACTCGGTGTTAAACCGGTACACACGGAGGTTCATACTGAGGGGAATAGTCCAATGTGCAGTCAACAAGCTGGCCTCGGCAGAGGTCATCACAGCTCTTCTCATTTAGTCATATTTCATGAAACACTGTTTTTAATTGTTGAGGTAACTGCACATTTTTTGCATGTGCAGACATTTTCCATAAATTAACAGCAAATTAGTACTTTTAAAGGAACAGTTTGATATTTTGGAAAAGACTCAAAAAGTGCTCAGTTATACGTGCATCCAGAGTCATGGATCCTGACAGGTGTGTGTGTGTGTGTGTCAGGTAGCATAGCGTACCTGTCCTTTGGAGAGACTCTCCCATCTGTCAGGGCCCTGAGGCAGCAAGGCGTGAAGGAGCTCCATCCTCTCTCTCAGCGGAGGCAGCAGCATGGTCGCCCCCACCGACAGAGTCTCGATCACCGCCTGATGGGGACACACACACACACACACACACACACACACACACACACACACACACACACACACACACACACACACACACACACACACACACACACACACACACACACACACACACACACACACACACACACACACACACACACACACACACACACACACACACACACACACACACACACACACACACACACACACACACACACACACACACACACACACACACACACACACACACACACACACGTGAGGCAACCGTTCCAGAGCTTGTTGACATTGTTGAAAGTACTGTTATGCTGTTTTGAAGTAGGGTTGTGTGACGTACTTTCCCAGTCAGCGTATGTGTGGACACGTAAATAAATCAATATCAGTTTCTTTGTGTCATTCTGTGACTTTGGCTGGTTCGGATTCACCAAAGTCACACAAAATAACCAAGGGAACAGAGAAGTGAAGCCGTTCTACGCTCTCTTTAAAGACACCAGACTCCAGTAACTGTACCTCACAGATCACAGGAGTAGCTGGTCTATCACTGCCTCGGTCTGTTGATTTGTGACAGCAATAGACAGCAAGGTAAAGAGGGGAAAACATTCTAAATAAAGCGTTCACATAAAGTGATATAGATTCTGTTAGGAGTCTAGAATACGTCCTCAGCAGAACATTGATTTGTGTGTTCCTATAAACTCATCTACTGCAGTAGAACACTGACTCACACACTACTAAACATCACTACTGTCCCTTTAATGACCACTGAGCTAATCTCAATGATTCACAATGATTACATACATAGAGAACAGCTGAGGATGAAATAGAATGAAACAGCTTTAATGACAGGCATGGACAATGTGACAAAGATGCTGCTGCAGCTCCGTTATTTCATCCTAAATATTTTGTGTTGTTATTATTGTGACTATGGATCTTGGTCTTACTTTGTGACGTCGTGTATGTACGAGCATCTCCTTACCTCCTGAATCTCGTCAGGCACTGAGGAGTCCATCAGTCTGAAGAGCAGGTTCCTCAGCGGTCTGGCCTGCCGACCTAAGATACTGGTGGCCACGCCCCCGGCCAGAGCCAGAGCCAGATGATTGGACAAAAGCCGAAGGCACAGCTTGAGGAAGTTATGATGCTCCCTGCAAATACATTTTTATTAATGTATTTAATTTTAGCCACGACTATTGAATCTCTTTGTCAAGATGACTGTGGGAAAGTTTCACAGACTAAAAAAACAGAAGAAAGTTAAAAACCAGATTAAAAACAAGACGAGAGACTTAAAACAATCCAGTGAACTGCTTCATCCTAAGACGTGTTATTCAGTGTCAGGACACATTCATTACAAATACGTACAAACGACATTCAAAATGAATTATTCGGTGCGTGGTGGTGGCCGTGTGTGTTTACCTGGATGAGGGGAACGGAAGAGGAGGGACTTCACTGTTGATGCCGTCGCAGTAGCGCTCGAGGAAGGAGCGCAAGTGGGAGAAGGTGCTTTCCTCCAGGTCCACACAGTAGGGCCTGTGCCAAGCCACCACCTGCCTACAGAGCCACAGGGAGTAAGTACCAACATGAAGATGACGATGAAGAGCTCTAGTGCTGAAACGTTAACTGAACTTCATGTGTAGAATCGATGGCGTCTTACTCCCGTCTTCTAATGAAGTAGTTTTCTACCCATCTATCTAAAGAATGCACTTCCTGTGAACACTGCATATCAAAACAATATCAAGAAATGTCATCACTTCACTTTGAAGGTTGAATCATCATCACACCACAGACGCTGCGTAGTGTTCCTCCGGTAATGACCTCATCAGATTTGACTTAAAAGTCAGATTTATCAAAAGGAAACTGGAGGTTTTACTCAGTTGAGATGCTGTTTATAATGTTTTGACTGTATAATCTCTTGTTATATTTATAACTTTTACACATTAGGAGACTTTCATCTAAAAGAACATGCATGTTTTATTAAAATCTATCCTCGTTAGACTCACTGGAGACACTCTGTACTTTAAGTCAGTAACACAGTCAACATCACACAGAAGGGAAGAGAAACTGCTGCACATTTCACATGCGGTCACTGACCTTTGACCTATATTGTGCAATCCCTATGAAACAAGTAGTCCAGGGGTCGCCCCCCCCCCCCCCCTCCTGTGTGGCTATGTTTATGGCCAATGCTACCGTCGCTACAGCAGTTACTCTGATGGTGAGCTGACCTGTCTCTGGGCAGGGCGGTCCACGCCAGGCTGTGGGACGTGCCGGCTGAGATCTGCTGAATAGCGACTCCGTCCAGGCCCACCACCTTCTTGGGTTTGGTGATGGGCCCCGTGGAGTTCCCCTGGCCACACTGGCCCATGGAGTTGTTGCCCCATGCGTACACTTCATTGTCTGGAGAAGTAATACAAGATTAGATACAGAATCACACTGCACTGAGCTGAAATATATACGGTCTCGCTTCAGTTAAGTATTAGCCGAAACAAACAGGGTCTATGTATTTTGCTATTACATCGCGCTACTGCGACAGCTCTGTCACTTGTTTAACAAACACAAAATCTTACAGGAGGCCGTGGATTTAGCATGTTCTGCCACATTGATCCCCGATGACATGCAAATGTGTTTAAATGCAGAACCAGCTGCTCAGAGTTAACGACCCTCTGAATCCCCAAAACCCACCGGCGGGACTGAAAAGCATGTTTCCTCTAAACAATAAAGTGTGAGCTCCTCAGTGAAACTACGACGTCATGATCGATTCATCTGAGACCAACAGTCAGGTGACAAGACATGTTGTAGTTCTCTCTACTTCTAGTCATGATGGTTCTGTTTCTATAGAGCTGCAGGACTTTAGATTACAGAGAAGATCAAGACCACGGAGAGAAACTTGTGACAACAAGTAAAAGACAAACCATGCGACAGGGCCAGGCAGTGACTGTCCCCGATGGAGATGTCCACCACCCTGGTGGTAGCCAGCTCCTCGATCAGTTTGGGTCTGAGAGCTGTGGCCTCAGAGGAACCACATCCCAGACAAGCACCGCAGCCCCACGCGTACACCTAAAGAACAAGTGGATCACCGATCAACACCAGCAGAGTGCTCACATCGCAAATCATTTCATTTTGCTCTCCAGGAGTAAAAACAGTGAGACTGTATCTTTGAGACAAAGCCTGAGAAAGAAGAGCTCTGTTACGCAACAAGTCATCACTGTCCACGTCCAACCGGCTGTCAGCAGGAATGCATAAACAGCAGTATGACGTTCCCTCTTTGGGACAAAGAGCCTTCACTTGTTGCTGTCCTACCTGCCCGGTGGAGGTTAAGGCGAGAGACGACTGGCTTCCTGCACACACTTTTCTGATGAACATTCCCTGCAGGGCTTCCACTACTTTTGGCTTGTAGACTCGATTGGTATCACCGTGACCGAGTTTTCCTGCGGAACAAACACGTGGTTTCACTTGTATGAGCATGATGTACTCACACTGTAGAACAAGTTGAAGAAATGCAAGAATTATGTGCACATTCTTTTGCAGAAGGCTCCTATTGAAATGAAATGTACAGGATCACTGATGACGTCTTGCGGAGGGTTTCCTCACCGTTGTCTCCTCCTCCGAAGGACCACACGGTGCGTCCATCCTTGGACAGAGCGATGGTATGAGAGCTGCCACACGACACCTCTCCCACATTGCTGATGTCTTTAACCAGGGTAGGAATGTTTCTGCTGTTGCTGTCACCGTGACCTGCACCCCCCCAAACAATGAAAGAACACGTCAGACTGCGTACGCACGGAAATTACAAATGTGGAGTTTTATTTAGCTCGTCTGAGTGGAGGGTTGGAAAAAAGGTCCACGCGGAGCATCCGGCACACAGAACAGAAGGACGTTGTTTTCTACAGTATTAGTTCACAGTACTTCCTCTTGTCATGACTGGGCCTTTACACGGGTTATGGTGGCTCATTCTGCAGGCAGGAGTACGTAGAATACTAAACTAAACTAAACATTTAATGTCATCATGTATATACAACATTTCAAGATATTTGCATCTATAAACGGACCACGTCTCTCTCTTCTGTGCGGCAGCGACGGAGCCTCTCTCATCTCTCAACAGACTAGCTGTCAGCTACAGCGTTACCCAGAATGCCGTGCAGTAGTGGAACTTTGTAAATGGACAGTTATTAGTTAAACAAATTGTTTACGAGTCACATATTGTTGCGTGTCATGGTGTTTTACCGTGTTAAAGAGAGTTCGCTTGAGGGGTTATTAATAATAATAACTTTATTTATTCAGCAACTTCAAAAACAGAGTTTACAAAGTGCTTTGACAGACAAAGCAGCAAAAACAAGACAATAAAATAAGTGAGTGAGAAGAGTAAGAAGAGGATCTAAGACATCCCCACGGTTGTACTGTTCAAAAGTAACAGCCGTATATTAAAAGAGATCCTAAATGAGTTCAGCAACTTACCTAATCTTCCAAAATCTCCTTCCCCCCACGTGTACAGCTCTCCATCCTCACTGACTGCAGCACTGTGTCTGTAGCCGGCAGACACACACACCACCACCTGACACAGAACAACAGACACACACATCAGACTTCACCCTCTATTACTGGATTCAAAAGATGAACTAATGTGCACCACGTGAATAGAATAGCCCTACCTTCCCCTGGAGTGGCCCCTGGATCAGTTTGGGATATTTCTGTGTCGAGCTGTTCCCGTGACCCAGTTTTCCGTAGTCCCCGTCGCCCCAGCTGAACACCTCGCCCTCCGTGGTGAAGGCCAGCGTGTGGCCGTCGGAGCCCTTGGACGACGACACCTTCTTGATGGCGCGGTGGGGTTCAAAGGTGAGCTTCTTGAGCGTCGACTGGTTGTTGGAGTCGCCGAGGCCCAGACGGCCGTAGCTGCCTTTACCGCAGGCCCGGACGGAGCCATCGGACGAGATCACAAAAGTGCAGTACTGGCCCGCCTCAATCTGCAGAGAGAGAGAGAGTGAGAGAGTGAGTGAGTGAGAGTGAGAGAGTGAGAGAGTGAGAGAGAGTGTGAGTGAGCGAGTGAGAGTGAGTTACCAGCGCTGTGGTAACATGCTTTTTTCTTTTTTTTTTTGCAACCAGTGAACAGGAAGTGACCATATCTGGACTGAGGAGGAGTGACGTAGAGACACCGTACACGTCTCTGGTAGAGACCTGTCAATCACAGTAAGCCCCGCCCCTAAAGCATCCCCTGCTTTATGGTCTGTTTGACTCTAAATGGACCATAATGTACTAAATGAACATCATGCTGTATTGAAGAAGACTTGAAACTAGAGATTGAGACCATAAACTCATGTTTACAATGTTTACTGAGGTAATAAATCAAGAGAGAAGTAGAGTCATTTTCTCATAGACTTCTATAGAACCAGAGGAGTCGCCCCCTGGTGGACACTAGAGAGAATGCAGCTTTAAGGCTCTTTATAGACCTGGAGGTTGCCGCCTGCATACAACCCCATGTCCAAGAAATGACGTTCCCATACAACTGAACTGAATTCTCAATTATGTTTTTGAGGGAAACGTATTTACAGTTTTAAACACATTTTTAACGTTGTGAATTTTAACCTTAAAAAATAAATAAAATGAAAAATAATGAATAAATATACTTTAGTTAAAGATCTTGCTTTGGCTTAAAACAAATGTTTGTTACGTATCTTAAATGAAGTAGGTCATCTGGGAAACACAATTGAATAATGCGGTTTTCAAGAGACCAGGCTGAGCTAGTTTCTGATTATTTGATTTAATTTCCTGCAAATTCAGCAGCACGTTAGGAAAAATGATTTTGTGCAACTTCATCTTGCAGAGAGGCCCCTGACATTATAAACAGATGAACAAAGGTTATGTCGGTGAGATAATTGTCTCATACCATCGATCCGTCTAACGCAGCATGGCACATTGTTTAGATACACAGCTGTAGGAGAACCAGTGCTGTTGATGCATTATGTCACCATGTCCATGTAATGCTCTTTTTGTGACCATGCTGATCAGTATAATTCATGCTCTGAAGAAAAACTATATTTCTCCCTTAAAGCTTAACAACCTATTTACCAAAACTTAGCTAAATTAATTTTGAAACTCATAAGTTTCTTTATTTAAGACGTTTTACATTAATTACCTACGTCATGCTTTGTGACTTTTTGATTTATACAACCAATGTGTTTATGATAAACAAATGTAAGCGCTGTGCATTAAAAATATACTTTAAGTACCAAAAGTAAAAGTACACTCAATATGCACTTAAATAATATATTTACAGTAGGTTCTACATCATAGGGTTATCATTATTGATGCATTAATGTGTTTAATGTTGCAGCTGGAGCTCATTTTAACTACTTTATATACTTCATAATTGGGCATTTACTACTTAATAATACAGCACAGTTCATTAGTTTATTTATATTTTGTGTTAAGAACGTGAATCTGCAAAATAGCCAAACTAGTAACAAATACTGTCTAATAAATGTAATGAAATGAAAAGTATAATATTTCCCTCTGAGATGTAGAGTAGAAGTATAAAGCTACATAAAATGGAAATACTTCAGTACAAGTACCTCAAAACGTGTACTTGAGTACTTGAGTAGCATAAAGGACGTAGTTACATTCCATCCTGCTACAACAAGTAAATTGCAGAAGTAAAGTTTACAAGAGCACAAAGTTCTTCTTCATTTCGCTCTAAAGGGAACCGGAGTGGTGCGTTTAACTTTAAAATCTACCCACCACAGTGTCAGAAGGCTTCAGATGCCTCCTCTCTCAACATGTGCAGACACACAGCTCTACAGAAGACTTGTGAACTGTTGTTCTCTTACGGTCTGTGCGTCGGCGAAGCTCGCGGCCAGCTTGGGCTGCAGGATCTTCTCCTGCGTTCCCTCCACCAGCTGGTGGCTGCTGTTACTGCCCCACACGTAGACCTCACAGGTCTCAGACACCACGGGCGCTTCGCCGGTCTGGATGCTGTCCGGGCTGACGCAGGTGCGAGAGTAGTCCGACGCCATTCGACATACCTGGAAGAACAGGACGCGATTAAAGAACCGCTCCGGACACGTTTGAATGATCATGACATCTCCTCCCTTTTCCTTCCAACACATTTTTGACTGGTAACTTACAGGAGTTACTCGTATGGATCAAGTGAAGGCTATCCACTCCTTTAAATAAGCATGTCGAGGTGTATTATTTAGAGTATAAGGATACGTAGAATACTTCTAAAATGTCTTACTTCTTCTAAGAGACAGAGTGCTGCCTCATACAATGAGCACAAGCCATCAGTGGTCCGTGTGGGTTCTCTCCACTGGCTGCGATCTGCCGAGGAGCCCTGAGACAGAAGAAACACATTGAAATATAGAAATGTCCAGATCATAATGACTTCAAAACAATTACAACCATCACGCTCATTAGGGGGCCTTGTCACAGGCTATGCACCTTTAAATCTGATAGGAATCCAAAAAACATCCATGTGATACATTTCAGACAACCCCGAAAACTTTGAAAAAAACGTTAGTAACTAGTCTGAAAGCCTATGACATCATCACTGTTTATTTACCAGCATGTTTGTATTTGGCTGGTGCAGAATGTGAGTAGTGTTTTCAGTTATCACACCTTAAGATCATAATAGCTGCACTATAAAGCATACAGATGGATGAATTATTGTTAGTTTATAGTGTTTTTCATAGAGACAAGAAGGATGTGGTTGGATGAGCAGAGTCCTTGGTTTACAGAAGTTATAACAGTTCTGGTTTGAGTTATTAAAACACAAAAACAACACTTCCAATCTGCCAGCGGTGTTAATGTTTACTTACCAAAGAGCGCCTCATCTGCATGAGGATGTTCATGAAACAATCATATCCGATGAGCCCTTCTTGGTTCTGTAGCACCTTATTCTCCTCCATAGCACTGACCAGGGCTGATGCAGCCAAGGCCATCTCGATCCACTCCAGCAGGTAGCGCAGGGAGCCCCTCTGGGAGGCCAGCCCCAGCAGCAGCTCGGAGGCAAGCCGCCGCCCTAAAATGTCCGCCCCAGAGTTTGGCATGGTCACCCCCTTCAGGAAAGTGGTGACCTGGGCCAGGCAGTCCAGGCCCATTGGCGGGATCTTGCTCTCGTTGGCCAGAGAGAGGGGCGGCAGGGAGCTGACCACGTCGATGGCCGTGTGAATGACATCGTTACACAAGTTTATGTTGCCTCCGGCACCTCCGCCGGGGCTGGGCGGAGGAGGCATCATCCAGCTCTGGCGCAGCAGAGCAAAAAGAAGGCTGAGGCCCGTGCGGACGCCCATCTCGATGAGGGCGTCCGTGCTGGAGCGCGGCCGCTCGCTGACGGAGTGCAGATCGGCCGAGCCCGAGTTGTTCTCTGGAGAGTGCTGCTGCTGCTTGACCTTTCCCTTGTCGTGGTACTTGTTGGAAAGTGCGTAGAAGATGCGCTGGAGCACCAGCACGCGTTTGCGCAGGGCGGCAGCGAAGGGAGAGTCGGAGCAGACCATCTTGGCCAAAGCCAACTGGCTGCTGAGTAGCGCGTCCAGGTAGTGCTCCTGCTCATCGCTGGACAGGGATTCACGCTCAAAGTCCGGGAGCTGGGGCCCTTTCAGACACAGCACCTGCTGGGGCAGCAGCACGGCCTCTTTGTTGGCCAGCAGCTTCGAGTACAGCACCGACACTCCCTCCCGCGTGGCGATCGACTCGCTGTCCTCCGTGATCCACGAGCTGTTCAGGTGCTCCAGCCATTTGAGCTTCACCGGGGGGATCATCAGAGCCATGGCATGTCACTCTGGAGCCATCCGTCCTGAAAACATCAGACAAATTGTTAACATCAAGCTTGTGAACAGCAATTTGTGTTCGCAAAGGCTGTCTTTTCTCAACGCTGTTTAAAATGTTGGGGAAAAAACTATAATCTTCAGTTTGAGGTTATTAATAGTTTCCAGTTTGCAAACTTGGCACAGACCTTGATCCATTCAACACTTCACTGGATAATATCGTGAATCAAGATGAAGAAACAAACATTATGGACTTATGTGCTAATAACACAGATGAAGTAATCAATGTAAATATGACCTAATATATATCAAAACAGAACATAAGATCTAAATCTGCCCGATAAAAGAGCTCTGCTCTCAGTGAAAACTACCCTGGTTGAGTAAAGGTTTTTTAATGCTTTATTGTGCTATTTAAAGTTGTATTATTACTTGTACTAATATTATATTATGCACACCGATTACATTCTACGTCATCATATTTAGTCGTTTGTGAAGTTTAGCCATACATTTACAGACTAGCCTCGCTGCAGTCTGTATTGTAAACACTACACATGTTGACCCGTGCATAACAGGTCAGAGAAGTCCAAACTCTGCTTCAAAGAATCCATAACTGGAAACTAAAGGCATGCTTCTTTTTGACACCAGCTGCAATCTAGAACGGGTTCTCTGTCGTTAACCTTACAGCCTCTGGGTTTATCTTGAGGTACGCCAGCTGTAAAGACGAGTGAAGTGTGGGTCAAAGCGCTGCTGCCCGGTAACACAGCGACCACGTCACTCCTATCCTTGCATCCTGACACAAATCCCTTCATGTTCTCACCCTTCAGAGTCTCTCAGCCCTTACAGCACCAGACCCATCGGATCCGCCCAATGTGGCCAACTGGCTGTGCACCGTTCGTGGAGAAAGGTTGAGTCTATTGATGCTTTTAAGACGCACCTTAAAACCCACCGTTGTTCTCGGGCTTTTAAGTGTGTTCGACCCGTGTTTGATTGTGTTTAAACTCGTTTCCAATTGTAATCTTGCTTTATTTCTTCCACCGCAGAGTACAGACCTGCACGACTGTAAATCCATCATAACTATTGTATAAACAAATACCATGTTTATCGTTGACATTTTGTAATCCAGCTAAAAGCTTTGCTCCAGTTTACAGTGACGGTGAGCGACTTTCTGCAGACACACTGGTGAGGCTACAGGCTCAACACTGCAGTTGTTTAGGTACGATTGTTCATGATACTCTCATGAACAATTAATCAGACATACTGCACCTCCATTTGCACTATTACCACCATTCTGCACTAATATCCCAAATCCATTGTCATTGTTCTTTATGTTCATATATATATATTCTTCGATGTATTTCTATATTGTACATAGTTGTTGTTTGTTTATGCTTAGTTTCTCTGTTCTACTTTGTTGTCTTTAATGTCCTTGTTTTTATATTTTTCTTGTTTATTTGTATATTCCATGTATGTACGTTGAGAGCAATGTGAAAACCGGAGTCAAATTCAATGAAGCTGATTCTGATAGCTAGCTAACTAGCTGCTAACCGACCAATCACCAGAATCAATTATGGGATTTGATGCAAATTATGAATATTACTCATTATTATTTAGTAGTAGAAAAACAGCACTGTAGTCAAATGTGTATTAATAATAACTATATTAATAACTATTTTAGTTATTGTGGATTTTTTACTTATTTAATATTCTTTACTGTTTTATTACTTATTTATAATACTTGTTCTTACTTTGTTTTTTTCTGTCTCTTGTTTGCACTTTACTGTGTATGTATGTATGTATGTATATGTATGTATGTATGTATATGTATGTATGTATGTATGTATGTATGTATGTATGTATGTATGTATATATATATATATGTATACTCCACTATGCTGCTGTAATCCTGTAAATGTCCCCACAGCGGGACTAATAAAGGATTATTTTATTTTATCTTTAACTCTGCAGTTGTTTAGGTAAACAATAATGTTTTATTATATTGTTTTTTAGATTAGTTTCTATTGTTTTTTATATTAGCTTCTACTGGTTTCTATTTTTTTATATTAATTTCTACTGGTTTCTATTGTTTTTATATTCATTTCTACTGGTTTCTATTGTTTTTTATATTCATTTCTACTGGTTTCTATTGTTTTCTTATATTCATTTCTACTGGTTTCTATTTTTTATATTACTTTTTACTGGTTTTTATATTAGCTTCCACTGGTTTACATTTTTTTATATTAATTTCTACTGGTTTCTATTTTTTATATTAGTTTCTACTGGTTAGCTAGCTGCTAACCGACCAATCATATTATAGTCGTACCAACTGTCCAGTTAGCTAGCTAGCTAAGCTAACTGGACATGTCATCTTGCAGCCACAGCCCAATGCATTAACATTAATTTGTTTTTCATTTTTATTTTAGCTGAGGTTGTTAGCACTTAAATAAATAACTTAGCTAACCACCGGTGACATTAGACAGTTAGCTTTGTGCTAACCTGCTTGTTGTGTCAGATTAGAAGGGCAGTTTATCACCAACGGCTAACATGGTGATTATCACCAACGGCTAAAATTTAAAAACATGACATCACACGAGAAACGGTTAACGGCAGCCTTTACCAGCGCGTGCGGGGAAAAAAAACATTAACCGTTAATATTGTCAAATGATGCTGCTGTTTATGTTAGCTAGCTAACGTTAAGCTAATGTTAAGCTAACTTTCCTCTCACGTCACTCAGCTAGCAAAATCATACAATACCGTAATCACAGACATGACACTATAATGTGCAGGTAACAACGGAGTTATTACCTGAAGTTAATCACATACCAATATGCACATGCATGGCTTAAAGGGGCGATTTTAGCTCCAGCATTATAGATTGGCTTATCTGCTGTATCATAGCTAGGGTTAGCTTTTTGCTAGCTACACTTTCTGACGTTAGCTTGAATAATTAATTAAAATAAATACAAATAAAAAATAAAGCTCGCTTACCAGTAAAACTGCCAAACAGGCCTCCTCGTAGTGCTTACACAAGACTGTGCATTTCATGGACAGTTTACTGTGAAAAGGTGACATGCATGGAACCTTCCACTGCAACCACCGTTAGGTCCAACCAACACACAGGGCTGTGACGCCGCTGGGACCTGTCTGTCTACCTGTCTGTCTACCTGTCTATCTGTCTGTCTGTCTGTTATATGTTTGTTTGTTTGTTTGTCTGTCTGCCTACTGCGGTCAAGTCCGCAGATACTGTGAAACTTTACCGCACCTATATTCTGAAATTCATGGTTGAACGCATTAAAAACGGACCCCAGAACGGGAGCGAGCGGAAGTTGGCGGAATGATCGAAGTGGGGGGACAACATCCGGGTTTCAAAATAAGATTTACTTTCTTCTTCTTCTTCTTTGAGGTTTATTGGCGGTTGGCAAATAATGATTGGTGCATTACCGCCACCAACTGGTATAGAGTGTGGATCATGATATCTACTGTATATATATATAAACTAAGAAATACATATATATGTATTTCTTCATTTAAACACTTTACATTACACTTCATCATACTTGTTTATAGTACTGTTATCTGTTTGTTGTGCACTTTATTTTATATTCTTTTATACTCTATTGTAAATTTTACTATGTTTCTATTTCTTGTTGATTGTTTAATGTTATGCACCACCCGCCATGACAAATTCCTTGTTATGTGCAACATACATTGGCAGTAAACTAAATTTCTGATTCTGATCCTGATAAATATTCATTCTGCTAATGCAACAAGTCGACTAAACAATAAAAAAAAGTCAAACTATACAGCATGAAAAGAGGAACATTTTCATATACATGCATATGTGCATCCATAGTAGTGGCATTAAGAGTGATGACAACCTAGTTTCCCCATAAAAATAAATAGAAATAACTCATAATTTTGACCAAAGCTGTTCGGTCAATGTGCCGTTTTAAGGCGAACAGCTACTGAAACGTGGCTTTAACCTGTGATTAGATTTATTCTGCGAGACCGTGAAGAGTCATGGACCTTGACAGTAAAACAAAGAACTGATCTGTAATCTGAGGAGAACATGGTCTAAACTCTCATGCATGTCCCGTTAAACCGACGGAGGGAAATACTAAATCACATCTGTTTAATATTATTAACCATTATTGCCAGGCCATTCAGAATATGTATTTTAACTCATTGATTGCTATTGGATCCTTCCTGCTTGTGTTTGCACTCAATTTCCAATATCTGTGACACAATTAATGTGTTGCAATTTCTACGAGAGTAAAAGGTGAAATGTGTCTTCCACCACTCATAGTTGGTGATGTCGGTGCAATCAGAAGAAGCCATTCATTGTAATGTAAGATATGAAAAACAACTCTCCGTGTCAGCCATCACATTCTAACTGTTGACTTGTTCAGAACTTCTGTTTTTATCAGTTTCTTTGGTAAATTGATTCTTGTTTAATTTGTTTGTCATCATTAACAATCGTCACATCTTCGTCTCTTGGCTCTTTGTGAGCTCACTCGATGAAACCGAAACCAAATCATAACGTTCATTTTAAAAACCAATGACGAGGTGAGCAAATGTTTTAAATTAAATTACAATAAGGGTTAAATAAAGTCAGCAGTTCTCTCGACAAAACATTTTTTATTTTGGATTATTGCAGGAAATAATCTCTGTGTCAAACAAACATTTATGATACACAACAGGAAGTGAACAAATGCTGACTCATTCCTGCATCACTCCATACTCAGTGCATCAGATCCGGGCCTGTCTGAGGGGTGAGGTATCTGGAGGCCGTCACTAAAGTTCTGATTGAGGAAAAAACAAAACAATTAAATTCACACCTGATATATAATATTTCAACTTTGCTCTTTAGTAACCCGATCAGTAGTTGTGTTCACCCTGTTTTACAGTATCGTGTTCATTTTCAACTCACTGCATTGGTAGAGCTTGTTGACGCGAGCGATGTCGTTGTCGCTCATCTCTGTGACGCGTCCGAACTCGAGGTCTGGGTCGCTCCTCGAGACGATGGTCGGCTGCCCGTTGCTGGAGAAGGCGTATCTTCAGGAGAACACGAACACAAAGGGTTGCACAATCACAAGCTCACAGCTCACAACAGGTGTCATGTAGCTCTTTTGAACAACCTTATAGTTAGCCTGTGCGTACAGTTGCACTCAAAATGATTCAACCCCCTTTGCAAATTATGTTCATTGGCAAAATGTACAAACTTTCATCTGTTTTCAAGAAACAACTCAAACAAAGATAATTTAAATCGCTCAACACAGCTAATGTTACAAGTGGTTTCTCCTAATTCAACACAAAATGTCATTTTCAATGACTACTGCAGTCTTAAAATGATACCAGCCCTTCATGACGAGCATCTTTAGTACTCAGCAGAGCCTTTTGCTGTTGTAGATCTGAGTGCTTCTTCCACCACAAACACTTACTTCCCGTATTGCATGACGGACTCAAAGTCGTAGGGAGTTCCTAAGTTGTTAGTCGGCTGCTTCTCGAAGTTCCCTTGCTTTCCTGTGCAGGAGGAGAGAACAGACATGTAGATCTTTAGTAACAGTGGATTGAAATCGCTCGCCTGTGGTTGCACCTGTTTCCTCGTTCACGTGTAACGTCGAATCATCTTGTTTTGAATCCAGAGGTTTTGCTTGTGAATTCCAAAGTCTTGGAAAACTGTTGGTTTTGCATTCATACATTTTTAACCGCACATTTATTTTACTTGCAATCAAACATTTTTGTTCTGTTTTGTTGCACAAACGTAAATCAGAAAGGCCGCTGCGTTACTGTTAACAGCCTCACAGAGCCGATAGCGTGGCGCTTTGTTATCGGTGACTCTTTAACTCATGAGCCAAAAGCTCACCGCTCCATTGTCCTTATCAGAGTACAACACATGAAGGTTCTGGTGGCTGAGCGGACCTGGTATGATGTTCTTGGCCAGGATGGAGACGTAATCGTCTCTGTCGGAGCGGACTTGCTCGTGGTGGAAGCCCAGAGCGTGGAGAACCTCGTGCTGCACCGTGTCCGTGTACAAACAACCGTTCTTCTTCAGGGACACCGGCTGTCCTCGTCTCTGACGGCCCAGGTAGGACCAACACCTGTTACACACACACGCACACACACACACACACACACACACACACACACACACACACGGTGAAATCCCCGCCCTAAAGCATCCCCTGCTTTATGGTCTGTTTGACTCTAAATGGACCATAATGTACTAAATGAACATCATGCTGTATTGAAGAAGACTTGAAACTAGAGATTGAGACCATAAACTCATGTTTACAATGTTTACTGAGGTAATAAATCAAGAGAGAAGTAGAGTCATTTTCTCATAGACTTCTATACAACCAGAGGAGTCGCCCCCTGGTGGACACTAGAGAGAATGCAGCTTTAACACATGAAGCTTTGGATTCACTTTTCAGAACCAGAGGTTGCCGCCTGATTCCCCAGTTTCACAGCTATCTATTGGTTTCGTGTCGAGGGACACAAATAGTCTTTTAATATTCAATAGTTTTATTGTGTGTCACTCAGGACAAAACAATGTCAATGTAAAGTCCTTTAAGATCCTTTTTCATGGTGGACACACACATTTAACACATCCACGTGACTATGAAACGTTCAGAGTGACTAAGTATTAAATATCGACAAAGACCACTTGTGGCTGGTGGGAGGAGACGTGGATGGGTCCAACAAACAGGACTTTCAACCACGACACGTGGGCGTGGGCATCCGAGACAGTTTTACGAAACTAACTGCTGTCTTTTCATGTTAGCATAGCTGTTTGTGTTAGTGTGTGTGTGTGTGTGTGTGTGTGTGTGTGTGTGTGTGCGTGTGTGTGTGTGTGTGTGTTAGTTTGTTACCCAGTTCCAGAGAAGAAGTTGAGATATTGCGGGTGCCTGCGCCTCCACACAAAGCGAATGCATGTGGCTCTGTGGAAGGTCAGCAGGCCTCTGATGATGATGTTGCGCTCGTCTCTGGCTGCAGAGACAAAGGGCAGGCTGCTGAGGTGTTCTCCCCTCATGCATAGAAACTCTTTCTTTAGGGGTCAAAGGTTTAGCTGCTGCCACTCACTGTACGCGGAGGAGATGGCGACGGGCACGTAGACGTAGCGTCCACGTTTGGGCCACTTGCAGCCCGTCTTCACGCAGGGATCTGCGTTCCTCTGCCAGTTTGGCACAATGTCTCCGTGCACGAGGCGCGTTACTGCAGAACAACAAATAAACACTTACATGATTAACACTCAAAAATCCAAATGTTTTAACAGTAACAGACTGTCTTAAACCAGTATTAAACTGCCTTAAACCAGTATTAAACTGTCTTAAACCAGTATTAAACTGTCTTAAACCAGTATTAGACTGTCTTAAACCAGTATTAGACTGTCTTAAACCAGCATTAGACTGTCTTAAACCAGTATTAAACTGTCTTAAACCAGCATTAGACTGTCTTAAACCAGCATTAAACTATCTTAAACCAGCATTAGACTGTCTTAAACCAGCATTAGACTGTCTTAAACCAGCATTAAACTATCTTAAACCAGCATTAAACTGTCTTAAACCAGCATTAGACTGTCTTAAACCAGTATTAAACTGTCTTAAACCAGTATTAGACTGTCTTAAACCAGTATTAGACCACCTTAAACCAGTATTAAACTGTCTTAAACCAGTATTAAACTGTCTTAAACTAGTATTAGACCACCTTAAACATATTAGGAGCGAGATTATTTCTTACCAATGCCATCATTAGCTCTCGCGATGGTTTCAGAGACGTCCAACTCCTCTGAAAGCAAACAGAGAAAAAACAGATGAGACCAGAAACTATAAACTAAAGCAGTTTAGTTTGTAAATTAGATACAAGACACAAACGTTTACGTCAACATTTGGGGATATTCTGTATTATTCAACTCACCCATTGGAGGTTCGTCATCAGTTGCACCCTGCGACACAAAGGCTCATTACACATTTTAAAGTTGTGTTTTATTGTTTGATTTTTAAATCCCAGTGTTGAAAGAGTCGGACTTACCGGAGTCTGACAGGCCGCCAACGAGAGGAAGAGGAGGACGAGGAAGACCGGAGTCATGGCTGTGTTCTTCTCCAGTTAAAGCTTCGAAGTCTAAAGAATAAAGTCAGAGCAGAGTTTGGTGGTTAAAGCTGAAGTCTGGTGTGTCGTGCTATAAGTATAATAAGATAAGAACAAAAAGAAGAAGAAGTGAGTTCAGTACCTGAGGAACCGGCGGTGATGCTCGATGCTGCAGATGCTCAGGTGCTCGATGCTGCAGGTGCTCAGATGCTGCAGGTGCTCAGATGCTCGATGCTGCAGGAGCTCAGCTCCTCGCTCTTTATCGGCGGCTCCGATGGGCGTGTTGCACCTTTCATCACCTGTCGAGCTCAGCTGTCACTCAAACTCTGTGAAGCTGCTCAAGAAGAAGAATGGACCTGTCAAGGACATTTTCCAGGAAGGTGATCACAAGTATTTAGAACATTTACTTGAGTAAACAAACCATCATGATAACAATCTTACTTTGTACAGTAACTATAGCTGCCAGGTCATAAGTGTACGTACAGCATCTTTCTCTTTGTCTAGTAGAAGTATAAAGAAGCATTCAAAGAAAAGACTCAAAGTTAGATGTGCATTTAAAAACAAAAGAAGTGTTTGATGGTGTAATGTTAAGGGTGAAACACTAAAGACTAACAGCACACTAATTGATATGATCAGATCAGTAAAGTTGGTAAATTGTACTTTTCTTAAAGTATTAGTTTATTAGTTTAAAGACCAGTCGGGCACACACACACACACACACACACACACACACACACACACACACACACACACACACACACACACACACACAGGCTGTTTTGTCTGGCTTGTGACATTATGCAGACAATGATGAACGATGATTAGACTGCAAGGCTTTCTGCTTATGAGTCACTCCTTTTGAATTATTCGCCTCTCACTGAATTCCCCCTTTTTGCTCCTCTTGCTCCGTTCAAATCACAACTAATACAAAAGATAAAGAAATATCATTTAACAAAAAAACAGTCATTTGGTTGGTCTAAATTTGAAGATATTCATATTTAATATTTTGATCTAATTTGAAGTAAAAGTACAAAAGTATTGGCATTAAATATACTTACAATATAAAAAGTATTAATTCTGCAGAAGGACCTAATATCAGAATAATGTGTAATATTTAACTGAATAATAATTATTGATGCATTAGTGTGTACATTACTTTAATGGTGCAGCTGGTAAAGGTGGCTCTTATTTATTTATTTATATATATATATATTCAATTCATTCTTTTATTCTTCATGTAATGTGTTTGTATTTGATCAGAACACTAAAAGCAGCAGAACTGAGTACACGTTGACGTCTGTTTATTTATCTCCAGTGAACTCTTAATGATTGATTCTTAATGTAAGATACCGACCAGAGACTCGTTTAGTTGTTTACATTCATCCTGATGCAAAATACAAAATGTTTCTTGTGTAGCAGATGAACTCTTGTCGTGCAGCCCTGTGTTGCATAAGTTCATTGTTCACAGACAGAAGTGAAGGTGTGGAAACCAGAAAACACCAGAAAACAAGGAATCCATAACACGTGTTCATAGATCCTATTATAGATCAAACTAAATAAAATAACACTTCAATGCTTAATGGTCCGTATTTTTCACCTTCATCATCACTGAAAGTTAACAATAATAACTATATATAATAATTAATACAAGTTTAAAAGCATGAGGGTTCAAAGTCAACACTTTACGACCTCGAAAGTTGTTCGTTCACCAGGAAACAAATACCTCGCCACATCGAGGTTTGTCCCTCCGACAGAAGTGTGACATAAGAGGCGATGATTTCTGTCACGTTAACACGCAAATGTCAGTTTTACACAAAGCAGCACGTCTTTAACCAAAGACAGGAATGTTGGTCTTCGAGGTGACGTTGTGCAGCTGAACTCACAACTCAAACTTGACATTTAAGAACAATGTGAAGGAAAAGAACAAACTGTTCTCACACACGCATGATGTCGTGGACAGTATGTGACATAAAGGTTGAGCGTACACCACACAGACACGGTGAATCAGAATGGGTTCTGTATAGTTTAATGTCTGATATCTAAACGGTTCTTCTTTTGTGTCTTATAGTGACAGCTTTGTTCTGTCCATGAAATGCACAGTCTTGTGTAAGCACTACGAGGAGGCCTGTTTGGCACTTTTACTGGTAAGCGAGCTTTATTTTTTATTTTGTATTTATTTTAATTAATTATTCAAGCGAACGTCAGAAAGTGTAGCTAGCAAAAAGCTAACCCTAGCTATGATACAGCAGATAAGCCAATCTATAATGCTGGAGCTAAAATCGCCCCTTTAAGCCATGCATGTGCATATTGGTATGTGATTAACTTCAGGTAATAACTCCGTTGTTACCTGCACATTATAGTGTCACGTCTGTGATTACAGTATTGTAAGATTTTGCTAGCTGAGTGACGTGAGAGGAAAGTTAGCTTAAAGTTAGCTTAACGTTAGCTAGCTAACATAAACAGCAGCATCATTTGACAATATTAACGGTTAATGGTTTTTTTCCCGCACGCGCTGGTAAAGGCTGCTGTTAACCGTTTCTCGTGTGATGTCATGTTTTTAAATTTTAGCCGTTGGTGATAATCACCATGTTAGCCGTTGGTGATAAACTGCCCTTCTAATCTGACACAACAAGCAGGTTAGCACAAAGCTAACTGTCTAATGTCACCGGTGGTTAGTCAAGTTATTTATTTAAGTGCTAACAACCTCAGCTAAAATAAAAATGAAAAACAAATTAATGTTAATGCATTGGGCTGTGGCTGCAAGATGACATGTCCAGTTAGCTTAGCTAGCTAGCTAACTGGACAGTTGGTACGACTATAATATGATTGGTCGGTTAGCAGCTAGCTAACCAGTAGAAACTAATATAAAAAATAGAAACCAGTAGAAATGAATATAAAAAAAGAAACCAGTAGAAACTAATATAAAAAAAGAAACCAGTAGAAACTAATATAAAAAATAGAAACCAGTGGAAGCTAATATAAAAAACAATAAAAAACATTAAAAAGTAATATAAAAAATAGAAACCAAAGGTTTATAAATATGTTTCACATCAGCCTCGTATCGCACACAATGCGTTGTTAAATGATCGGTTAGGTTACAAGAAAACGTTTGTGTTCAAATAAAAAACAGTGAACGTAACATAACGTTATGTAATGTAACATAACGTTACATAACGAGCGTAAAGTCAGCTTAAGTTCTGGGTTCACACGGGACCTGAACAGAGGCCTACTGGGTGAACGCTGTAACCTTTGTCAAAGTCCTGCTAGTGAAAACATTCAGGACTCATTTCATCAGTCAGAGTGAGACTGTTACATAAACCCGTCTGTTCCCCGCAATACATTTAAAAAGACACAATACAAGGAACCAAACAGGTTCAGACTGGGCGCTACACAACCTTTACATTTGATTAATTTTGAACAAAATAATAAAAAATGTAAACAAAATTAAAAATGAAAATAAAATAATTAAAATAAAAACAAAATGTAAAATAACAATACAACGTGGGGATTGGATCAATACGTGGGCTTCTGCAGTGTTGTGGTTTGCAGTTGTTTTGAAATGTGAACTGAGACATGAAATAAAACAAGATGAGATGGATCTTTATTAATCACAAAGGTTTATTTGTGCCAGAGATTAATCAGAGATTACAACAGAAGAGTAATAATAATATGTGTATATGAAGTAATACTGACACCAGTGCAAAATAAAATAGCAAAAATAGTCAAATGAACACAGAAAGAAACCCTCAACGATAGATTTAAAACAAAAGGTACAAATCTAAAGTGTTGGTCATGAATTAGCGAACAATATTCCTGCTCGTCATGGGAATCCACTGGATATTGTTCCAACAAATGTCCCTATTATCTCAAATTTTATGCCCTCAAATATTCAATATATGATATAATTGATGATCTCAAAACATCTTCATGACAATATTTCTGCATTTATTGTCAAATTATGTTTGTTTATTTTTATTTTATTGTTTGAATTGTACTAAATAAATAAACTAAACTACATTGAGACACTTTGTTAGACTGAATTTAATGTATCAATTGAACGTCATAAACATATTTCAGTTTGGTCGAATCTTTAATTCATATTAGTCAAATGAAATAGCCACACATTCATGATATTAAATCATGTTGTAGCAAATAAACACATTTCTATAGTTTGTTTTAAATTAATCTATCCGTCTGTTACTGTTTGTGCTCAACATTTCCTCACAGAGTTGAGAGTTCTTGTATCAGTATAACCAATATCAATATAAGGAGAAATAATGAAGGCCCACATTTAATCACTCAGTCAATCTCATTTTATATAAAAGCATTGAATCATTTAACCTTACAGCATACTTTTTATTTATTGTTTAATTTCCGTATTTATCTGCACAGCAATATAATCTGAAACTGCTGACTACATTTGAGATTTTACAGAATGTGGTTTTGAAAGACTAAACGCCAACAAATCTGGGTTGAACATTTCTTTAGATGAAAACATGATGTGAAAGAAAGATCCAGCGTAAACCCTGCTCCCACACATGCATGTCTTTCAAGGCGTCCTTTGTTGCAAGTTGTTAAATGAAGACATCAGATTATGTGTCGCTGCTATTTTAGACCATAATGGAACGTAAAACCCTGCAGCCGGCACACAACTCCAGCTGTTTTAGTTTCTGACTGTCTGACCCAGTTCAACCACAGGGTGGAGCAGCTGACTATGCAGTTACAACAAGACACTCTGTGACGTCCTTTCACAAATTCCCATTGCATATTTTTTATCAATCAATTTCTAAATTTAGCCATTGATTATGCTCTAATGGCTTAGAAAAACATTGGTCTGAGGCCAAACTTAATTGCCGCCGCCTGCATCAATCAATCCCAACAGACAGCGGACAACAGAGCCAAAGTGTAGATTCTGTGTAGTGTTCAGTATCTCTGCTGAAGAGTGATACTTTGTCCTGAGATGTCTCTTGAGCTTATTGGTGCATTGGTTTTCACCTGCAGATTTGGCATTTTGGTGATTCACACAGTCTGATTTTAGTTCTTTTAACGTGCTCAGGTCTGTTGGTATCGGACTTCTTCGTTGGTATCCCATTTCTTTGATCTATCACTTGTTCTTACAGTCACGATTTCTAACTACTGTGCCCCTGGAAACCCATACACATACATATAACACACATATCTATATATATACATACAGTGATTTTGACGTTTTAATGTGGCTCACCTTTATTTGCACCCCATGGTGATAATCAGACAGAGAGCGTTTTTACAGGTAGAAAATTGGAGGCGCACCGCACTGCCTTTTAATTGCCAGATCAGATCAGATGTTTTTGCAATTTGCTGCGTCTTTTGTTGTTGTTGTTTCTAGGTAATTACCGCAAAGCCATTTTAAAGGAGCTGTTAGTAAGATTTAGTGGAATCTGAATACTCCTCTGCTCACTCCTGTCTTTCAAAGCGTGTCGGAGAACTAAAGTGACCTTTACGGTAACGTAAAAGCGTGAAAGGTTTTCTCTCGATGCAGTGTTTGGTTTGTCCGTTCTGGGCTACTGTAGAAACGTAGCGGCAACGGACCTGCTCCTTATGTAGCTCATAAAATAATACAACGATTCTTAGGTTCAGGTGATTATACTCGAATGAAAACATAGTTATTTCCAATTGCTGTGAATCAATGGTTACAGTAACCACGGCGGGTAAAGTCATTTAGCTCCGGGTATCATCGCCACAATGATAAAAATAAAAAAACGCTTAATTTTTTTTCAGTTAGAGGCGTTAGGGGCTCTCTTTCAAAAACACAAGGAGCATAGAGCGGAAAAACGTGAGGCGCTCAGCAATGCAGAGGTAGTAGCCTACGCAAAACGCTTCACTCTCATTGAGAACAATCACAAAAGGTTTTAGGCTGCTAAAACTCACTCCTGTCTGATCAGGGCTTTAGTCTGTCTTAAGGCCCCCCAGTTTGGGAACCCCTGTTCTTCACAGGAAGACACATTTAGTCTTCAATCTGTGACAGATAAACTGAGGATGGTGACAATCTCGAGTCAGTCCCGAGGTCCATTCGTCCAAACCCAAACGCAGGGTAGAGGGCTCCAGTGAAAGTGCAGCGGAAGGTGTGGAGGTGGATCTGTTTGACCGAGGAGACAACGGAGGGGAGACAGTAGAAGGACACGGTGCCGGCAGGCCAGTCCAGATACACTGCTACTCTGTTGGAGTCAGACGGCGGGACAGTAGCTACATCTTCTGGTTTGTTATCGTGCCAGGCCGTGTAACCCTGAGCCGAGCAGAACAGACTCCAGGACTGATCGTTCCATCCGATACAGCAGTCATCACCGTCTCCTCTCCTGTTGATTCCTCTGTATGTCACTCCGATATGGACCCTTCCTTTCCACTGGACCTCCCAGTAACAACGCCCAGTCAGACCTTCTCTACACAGCAGCTGTCTCCAGCTGTCAAATCTCTCCGGATGATCAGGATACGGCTGCTTCTCTTTCACCACCATCACTCGTCTGTTGTCGTCGGACAGTGAGAGGTTTCGGTCTGCTGTGGTTGGGTCCAGTGAAAGCTCACAGAAATCTGATGGAGGACATAAGACACAAAAACACAGCGTTAAGTTGACTGCCCTTTGAAATCACCAATGCAGCTTCCATGTTGATTGAAAATGACGTTGGTTAGATGTATATGTCACTCGCTTCTGATTAGTATGGGTAGAAATATAACGTGTTTATTACCTTTGGACAGAACCAGTCTTCATGCTAAGCTAATTCTCCTTGTAGCTTTATAATTACCGTACACACATTAGAGGTCAATTTAAACCTCATCTTATTCTCTGCAAGAAAGTGACCTTTATCACATGAGGTTTTAGTCAACCAGATCAGTGACACTAGAAAAGTTTAACTTACACCTAAGAGGTGGTGGCTTCAGTCGACACTTTCCACAATGATCAATCCTGTGGAAAAAGGTAGCGAATTGTGAATGGCAGAGAAAGATGAATCAAAACAGACACTAAGTTTGCTTTCACACCTATAGTTGGGTTCATTTGGTTTGGACCAAGGGAAAAAACATGAAGTGTGAATAATTTATTTGTTGTTAAGCTTTTGAAATTGTGCTAAAATCACATATCTGCTATCATAAAGTCTTGTTGTTGGTTTGTTGGCTTTCTCACCACAAACTGTGCCAGATTGAGCTAGGAAGCGGATTGGGATCCACCTTTTTAGGCGGCCTCGGTTCGGCTACTTGGGCCGAATCTTGGTTTAATTGACAGCTTTTACAACAGTCCAAATGAACCGTACTTATCAAGCAGTTTAGGTGTGAAAGCACTCTAACACATGCACATATATACAACAACCTTAATGTATTTGCACAAGTATATAATCTATGCTACTTGAGAGTTTCCAGTTTCCAGCGGGGGTCACCCAGTCCAGCACACAGCAGCGTCAATCCTGAGTCTCCAGGATGGTTGAAGCTCAGGTCCAGCTCTCTCAGATGGGAGGGGTTGGACATGAGAGCTGAAGCCAGAAAAGTGCAGCCTGTCTCTGTGACCTGACAGTCCGAAAGCCTGTAAACACATCAAAAGCTTCATAATAGATTTACACCTTCATTAATCAATAATTCCGACCCTGCAACAATCTGCTTGGAAATTGCATGCTTCCTCTTACCCTCATTTTAGCAAAATGTATGACTTTCTGTCAAACTGTGCTCAGCTCAACTGACCCTTGATTAGGCCCCGCCCCCCGCTGCCACTCCATCGAGCAGTTAGAGCTACGTTACCATGGAGCCCACACTGTCACTAACTGCAATCCCAGAGTTAATATCAAAGTGTCAGTTGGTCAGAAATCTTTTGTGATATTTTTGTTTTTAGCACCGTGAGCCTCCCCAAGAGATCAGTAATCTTCAAGAATAACGTGAACCAATTGAATGGTTATTAATCCATTCAAATGATAAAATATTCAACAAAGACTGACCTGAGAATCTCCAGTCTACAGTGTGGACTCCTGAGTCCACCTGACAGCAGCTTTACACCTAAATCCTGCAGGTCATTGTTACTCAGGTCCAGCTCTCTCAGACTGCATTTCTTGGTGATGAAAACTGTGGCCAGAGCTTCACAGCTTTCCCGTGAGAGGTTACAGCCTCTCAGCCTGAAGAAGAAAAAGTAGTTTGAACTCTGCCACAGAAATGAGCATTTTCAACACATTTTATGCTTTCGTGTATATGAACACCTACCGAGCTGTTTTGGATGCTTTGATCACTGGCAGAAGCCTCCGAAAACCTTCCTCTGAAGCTGAGAATTTCGTCAGATCAAACACGTCTAGATCCTTTTGTGATGACAGTAAGATGAAGACGAGCGCTGACCACTGAGAGGGAGAGAGTTTGTTTCCAAGGAGACATCCTGATCTCAGGTACTGTTGGATCTCATCCACTAAAGAATGGTCATCCAGCTCATTCAGACAGTGGAACAGGTTGATGCTCTTCTCTGGAGATGGATTGTCCTTAATCTTCTTTTTGATATACCGCACTAAGATCTCTTTGACTTCTTGTTTACTTCCTGTTGTTTTCAGCAGGCCTCGTAGGAGAGTCTGATTGGTCTCCTGTGAAAGGCCCAGGAGGAAGCGGACAAACAAGTCCAAGTGTCCATTTGGACTCTCTAAAGCCTTGTCCACTGCAATCTGGTAGAGTTGTTTGAATTTGATACCGAGTTGTAATGGCACAAGCCGTACTGAGGTGAACCGACTTCTTCTTCTCAGGAGATCGATGCCGGTGTTGATGAACGTCACAAAGACATAAAGTGCAGCTAGAAACTCCTGAACGGTCAGATGGACAAAGCAGAATACCTTGTCCTGGCTCAGCCCACGCTCCTCTTTGAAGATCTCTGTGAATAGTCCAGAGTGGACGCAGGCAGCTTCCATGTCAACGCCACACTCTTTCAGGTCAGCTTCATAGAAGATGAGGTTTCCTTTCTCCAGCTGCTCAAAAGCCAGTTTTCCCAGAGTGAGAATGGTCTTCTTGGTCTCTGTGTTCCAGACTGGATCGGTCGACACACTGCTGTGATACTTTGCATTCCCTTGTTTGGTCTGAACCACCAGGAAGTGGATGTACATCTCAGTCAGGGTCTTGGGCAGCTCCGCTCTCTCTCTGATTCTCAACACATGGTCCAGGACTGTAGCAGTGATCCAGCAGAAGACCGGGATGTGGCACATGATGTGGAGGCTTCGTGACTCTTCGATGTGGGAGATGATTCTGCCGCCGTGCTCATTGTCTTTGAATCTCTTTCTGAAGTACTCCTCCTTCTGTGGGTCACTGAACCCTCTCACCTCTGTCACCATATCAATGCATTCAGGAGGGATCTGATTGGCTGCTGCAGGTCTTGTGGTTATCCAGAGGCGAGCAGAGGGAAGCAGTTTACCTCTAATGAGGTTTGTCAGCAGCACTTCGACTGAAGTTGACTCTGTAACGTCAGTCAGGATCTCGTTGTTGTGGAAGTCCAGAGGAGGTCGACACTCGTCCAGACCGTCAAAGATGAACAGAACTTGGAACTTTTCAAATCGGCAGATTCCGGCTTCTTTGGTTTCAGTAAAGAGTTGATGAAGAAGTTCCACCAAACTGTATTTTTTTGCTTTCAGCAGGTTTAGCTCTCGGAAAGAGAATGGAAAGACGAACTGTATACTGTTGTTGTCTTTGTCTTCAGCCCAGTCCAGGATGTACTTCTGCGTTAGGACTGTTTTCCCAACGCCGGCCACTCCCTTTGTCACCAGAGTTCTGACTGGTTCATCTCTTCCGGGTAAAGGTTTAAATATATCCCCATATCCGATTGTTCTTTCTGAACCTGCCATTTTTCGGGATGCTGCTTCTATCTGTCTGACCTCATGTTGATCGTTGACCTCTCCACTCCCTCCCTCTGTGATGTAGAGTTCGGTGTAGATCTGATTCAGAAGTGTTGGGTTTCCTGCTTTGGCAATTCCTTCAAACAAACACTGAAACTTGTTCTTCAGTTTAGACTTTAGTTTACGTTGGCAAATCGCAGCATGAGTTTCTGAGGAAGTAACAGGAAAGATGTTAAATGGATGTTGCAGTAAATATGTAAAATGACACCTTTTGACGAATGCATATATTTCTCAACACACAAATTACCTTAATTTTCAATAATTATGCATAGTGAAAACTACTCACCAACCTCACATTTTGAACAAATTATTCAGACATTAGGCTAATGTTTGTTCAGATCTGGAGTTCATAGATCGAATAGAAAAAGTACATATTTCCAGAAGCGGTATGTAATTCTATAAAAGCATCTTACTGCTCTGCAGAGAGTCAGCCAGCTGCTTCTGCTTCATGCTCCTCAGGAAGTTCAGTGCGAGTTTCAGAACTGCATCTCTGTTGCTGTTTCTTTGCTCGTCATCTTCACCACCCATAACGTCATCATCTTCTTTCAGCCCCTCTTCTGGACCCAGAACTTCCTTGAACTTCTTGAGCTCGTCCTTGACAAAAGTCACAATGTTTTCTTCAAGAAGCTGGAAGAGTAAAGAGTACCATTTAAAATGTTCTCACAATGATGGAAACAAACATCATATCCACCTGGCTCTGCTGATAGCCGACTCATCTAAAAACTATAATATGAAGACCATCAGTGTAGCATTAAAGCATGGTGGAATTAACAAGCTAGCCTGCTAGCTAGCTAACTAGCGGATAGCTCTCTAGTTAGCCTGCTGTAATGCTACACTGATCACAGGAAATAAGCATAGAAGTGCTAATGCTAGTTATTGATGTGCTACCATCTATCTCCTCCCAACCTCTCCAGGTAACAAGTATCACTATTACACAACGTTTAACTATGACGAGCTCCAAATCCACTAAACCAGCAGAACATGAAGAACATCTGAAACCATTGAGAGTCTGTGGAGCAGAGACGAATAGTTGTCAGAGCTGGACGATGCTACGCTATGATTGGCCAGTATGTGTTTTAGGGGCGGGACTTAGCAAAGGGTCAATTAATGCAAATCTAAATTCTGCCCTGGATTTCTTTGGTACCATGCAGAACTTGAAACTTTCACAGTGTCCTTCATTTCATTGTTTTGGTTTTACAACACAAATTAACTGCTTTAGTTCACTTTCACTGCTATTATAGTTGTGTCTTCTGGCTGCAGGAGGCAGCTGTTTTAAGCTAGGTTGAGACCAAAAACAGAGCTAAAAGAGAGTGACTATTGAACTTACGTTCACCAGGTGGAAATAAACTCAACTCTAAAATGAATGATCATGTTGCTCCATAAGTAAGCAAATGTTTGCTAACAAGTTCACCATCATCACCATCTCAAAGCTTGTTCCTCAGGCCCAAGTGAGCAAAAAATATTATTAAATAAATATAAATGTTTTATTTGTTTGCAACTGTTGCACTGAGTGCAGCCCAAATACTGTTGTTTATCAGCTGATAGAGACTGAATACAGCTGCCACATCATGTGACACCTGCTGTAGATTTCACAACCGCTATGAACCGTATCACATTAGCACATAATCAACTTGCAGCTCAGCCAATGTGTGACCAGTATCTGATTGTCATGCCCTCATGATGTGATCTAACAGGTTGGATTGCATGGTGCTTTCCAGACAGAGGATGCCTTTGAGTGACAGTGCCAAAAAAAGACAAACAAAGGAAGTTCAGTCTTCTTTAGTTGATCTTGAAAATGTTGAAAGCGTGTACTGAAATACCAGCATTAAGCATCACTAATGTTCATATAAAATCAGAGCATTCAATTACAGAACACAAAGGTTCAATGTTTGAAAAGTAAAAGTAAAAAGTGCTTTTGTGCATTTCCATACCATGAAAACAGAGGCCAGGTTTTGATGGTGCTTCAGGTCAGGCCGCTCACTGAGAACCTCTGACCTCTTCCGGTGAGGTCTGTACACCCAGAAAACATGAGGTCATTTCACACACATACACACACACACACACACACACACACACACACACACACACAGAGATATGTTGTATTCTGCTGTGTATTTGTGGATGTCTTGAGTGAAAAACATTTGATTTACATTTTTTAAAGTCTGCAACCTTCAGTCCACCTAACAAATCCATCCATTATCTTCCCCCACTCAACCTTTGCAAAAGACGATTAACCTGTACTTTGAATTGTTGGAGGAAATGAACGTTCGGTTTTTCTGAGGAATGTTGACCGACAGCCAGGTACCTTCCAGTAACTGACGACTAAAAGAATACGGCTTTGTTGAAGTCACCTGAGTTAAGAATGTGTTGTGTTCGAAATCGTACTTCATGTTGCATCCTCGTACTGTATGTACTGCACACTGCCTACTTAATTAACAATTAGTTATGTCATTTCCAGCAGGCTGACATGGTTATTTTAAGTTATTAAAACATTTTAACTAATAGATGGATCACCATGAAGTAGATTTGTTTGTATTAAAGCTGTCTGAAAATGTGTTATAATGTACAAATGAGGATTTATCTCATCAAATATGTGCTAATTTGCTAATTTCCAGAACAGAAAAGTGAACATTGGCTAAAGCCAGGTTTGAATTTAATATTACAGTCACATTTAGGACATATCTTTAGTCTACAGGTAAATGGGGTAAAAAAATTAACTCATAGATATCACCATGAAACTTCACCAGTTCATTACTCACATTAAGACGATTATTTTTTTGTATTACAAGTTTTCTGAAATGTTATGTTTAAATATGTAAATGAGGCATTATCTAATGGTGACGTTTGGTGAATTTAGGAGAAATCTACAGACGTACACAGACAAAGTAGTAAAATAAACACCTGAATGTGTATTTTGGATGTTTTCTTGTGTTATGGAAACAAAATAGACCAACATTTACAAAAAGCTTCACTGTGCAGAATGATAAATGAGCACAGTTTAACACTAGGAGGCTGTTTTCACATGAATCTGCAGAAGCAGAAAGTGTCTCTGTGTTCACCTTAAATCAGCTATAATACAGGTCAACTGCGATAACAAACTTTAGATTCTTACCTCGGCTCAACAATCGGTCCTCCATTCTTGAAGTCAATAGGTACACTTGTTGATCGGCCTCTCTTCATGGACACACAGCTGGGTCCAGGTGAGTCTGGTCTCTCCTGCTTCACAGGGCTTCGACACAACATAGACATTCAACATTTATTTAACGTTTATTTATTGGATTCAATTCAAAATGGTAGAAACAACAAAACGCCTCATATTTTTGTTTCCGTCCTCCCCGACGCACGGAGAATACTTTGCCAGGAGGAGAGCAGGATGGCGGCTCTGGAAGACGGACATTTCAGTTAGCGGTTAGCTGGAGTAGCAAACTCTTTGTCGCAGCCGTTACAGAGGTTAGATCCAGCTGCAGCCCGCTGTGACTCCCGCCACCTGTTTTTTTTTTGCGCCAGCTGGCTGAATGCTAGTTGCTACAGCTAACCGCTAACTGAAGGTTCATCTTCCGGAGCGTCCACCTGCTCTCCTCCTGGCAAAGAAGTCTCCTGGTGGCAGCGGAAACAAAATGAAAATACAATTTGTTTTCTGGTTTCTGCCACTTTGGATTTAATCTAATAAACAACATATCAAAATGTAGACTTCCCTCAGGGCAGCTCTACTTCTTTGTCCTCTCATTTTTTTATGTTTTAAACAAAAATTCTAGCCAGATCTTACATATTGCAATAACATATCTGTGCTTTGAATTCTTACCTTGGCTCCACAATCGGCTCTTCATTCTTGAAGTCAATAGGTACACTAATAGACCGGCTGCTCTTCACGGACACACAGCTGGGTCCAGGTGAGTCTGGTCTCTCCTGCTTCACAGGGCTTCGACACAACATAGACATTCAACATTCAAATTCCAGGTCATGAACTGAACTTAAAGTCCACCTCACTGACAGATGTTTTTTGCTCCTTCACTTGGATGTTTGAGCGTCACTGTGCAGAAAGCTGCAATATGTACCATCTGCCACCTGCTCCAAAGAAATAGTGGGCTGCATTTCTCCTCCATTCTTGGCCTATATGCAACTTCATTTTACAGTCATCGGTTAAAAAATAGAAGAAGAAAAGAGGCCAACTACTATAACTAACAGCAGGGCGAGAATTTGTAAAACTGAGAACGGGTCAAAATGATACTGCTGTCTTATGATCGTCACGTGTGGCGTCGGCCTACAGTTCACGTGAGCCATCTGTTTAATTTACTGTGACACTAACTGGAGGCTTTGATAGTTTATTTATTGGATTCAATTCAAAGTGGTAGAAACAAGAAAACGCCTCGTATTTTTGTTTCCGTCCTCCCCGACGCACGGAGAATACTTTGCCAGGAGGAGAGCAGGATGGCGGCTCTGGAAGACGGACATTTCAGTTAGCGGTTAGCTGGAGTAGCAAACTCTTTGTCGCAGCCGTTACACAGGTTAGATCCAGCTGCAGCCCGCTGTGACTCCCGCCACCTGGGTTTTTTGCGCCAGCTGGCTGAATGCTAGTTGCTACAGCTAACCGCTAACTGAAGGTTCATCTTCCGGAGCGTCCACCTGCTCTCCTCCCGGCAAAGAAGTCTCCTGGTGACAGCGGAAACAAAATGAAAATACAATTTGTTTTCTGGTTTCTACCACTTTGGATTTAATCTAATAAACAACATATCAAAATGTACACTTCCCTCAGGGCAGCTCTACTTCTTTGTCCTCTCGTTTTTTTTTGTTTTAAACAAAAATTCTAGCCAGATCTTACAGATTGCAATAACATATCTGTGCTTTGAATTCTTACCTTGGCTCCACAATCGGCTCTTCATTCTTGAAGTTAATAGGTACACTAATAGACCGGCTGCTCCTCACGGACACACAGCTGGGTCCAGGTGAGTCTGGTCTCTCCTGCTTCACAGGGCTTCGACACAACATAGAGAGTACAAGTTACATTTTACAGCCCTGAGAAGACGAACAGTCATAAACAGTCAGAGAAAAGTTGATCTCACCTCTTGTCTCTAGTCCGGCTGTCATGTTGCTCAGAGGCAGAGACGCCGTCCTCTTTCTCCTCAGACCCATTCATGTTTTAGGGTAAACCTTTACAAACACAAGCCCGGTGAGAACTCCAACCACACTGTAACAAATGTCTGTAGATTTTACAGTGAAAAACTACAGTAAGAGATTCTATGACAGTGAAACACCATAAATGTGTATCAGCCCAAACAATAATTTTGGCATTTATTTCTTGGAAAAAAAATACATTTAGTCATTGTTAATTGTACTAAACATTGTACTGATAACGGAAATATACTGTAATATGAACAACAATCAATACTGTAATTTTTTCATTTGTTATTAAAAAAAAATAAAATGTGCTTACTGTTAAATATACGGACCATTGTGCTGGCAACGGAAATATAACTTATAATACATTTAAGAGCCAGCCCTGTATTTTTTTGCATTCATTATTTGTAAAAAAACATAAAAAAAACAGTTTGTCACTGTCATAAAACAGTTCTCAACTGTGAAATCTACGGTTGCAAAGAAACGAACATACCATGATTTTTTATACATTGTTAATTTTTCACGTTGAAGTTCTGGCAACCACAGCTGCCAGTATTTTACCTTTTTACAGTGCAGCATGTCACAATAATTACGTTTAATTTGTGGGTAAAGATTCTTACCTGCTTCACTCACATCCATATCATATGTTTCAAAACACTGAAGAAAAGTAAACAAATAGAAAACACTCGTCATTCTCCGTCTGTTCCTGAGAGTTTGTGTCTGATTTACTGTCACAGCCTCCTTACTTCAACATTCTCTAACCAGTCCAACCTGTTTGCTAAATGTGTCCCTGACGTAGATGATGGTAATTAAACGGTTATTAACTGTTACTTACCATACCCCAACCTTTGACTTTGTCTCAAAGGCTCTGAAAACATATACGCAATGGAGTCCGTCTTCATGAAGATGGGCAGGGCTTCGTTAAAAAAAAGGTTATGCAAGGTCTCTGTAAATCCAGTTAAACCACACCCACACAATCCTCAGGTAACTCAAGGTGTTTCAATACCCCAAAACTTTAACTTTGATTGTTGCTTATAAAGTTACATAGTTATCTGTATAAAGTTTTAACCCTGACTCAACCTTAACCAAGTCGTAACCTTAAATTGGCTAAACAATGAACCTTGTAGACGCAGAACACATTGCCTATATTAGTCATTGATACAAATGGGGAAGAAGACATACTAGACATCTTTTAGTTTAATAAAAAAACAGCAAAATCTGCACATTAAAACCTTCATGAAGGAAGGATTTATTGCATGACTGTTGTATTAGACTACATTAAATCAAGCTAGGTGTACCTACAGTAATATACATGTTGATATATATGTTTGTATATATATATATACATATATGTGTGTGTCCTAGTAATAAGAAACAGAAGTGGCTAAAAACCTAATGACTGTGCTCACACGCCCAGACACATACATACACGTGCGCGCGCACACACACGAGCAAATGACAGGTCAGATGATGGTCACGTGGTTCAAGTCAGCTGATGCTAACAGTCAGCTGATGCTAACGCTAAACAGCCGGACGGACGGTTCTAGTAGCAGAGACGGATCTGAGGTCAGCCAGGATGCCTTTCTCCGAGCTATACTTCAACGTTGATAACGGCTACCTGGAGGGGCTGGTCAGAGGGTTCAAAGCGGGAATATTGTCCCAGGCGGATTATTTAAACCTCGTTCAGTGTGAGACTCTGGAAGGTGAGTTAAAAACAGATGTTAGCTAACGGCTAACAGCTAGCCTGCTCAGGTCTAATTCAAGCTAACCTTTAGCTGTCAGTCTGAGAGCTAGTTAGCTGCTTATAATCACACATTAATCAACATTCTACCTGGTATTATTGTCACTAAGTGCTAGCCATTAAGCTTCACATCGACAGTAAGCGATTAAATGTTAAATAGTACGCGAGATCTATTTTTTAAAGCTTGATATCCTCTAAATCCTAGCTAGCTAGGTAGCTAACGTAATGCTAACATAAGCTAAATGCAACAGTGGGCTTTTTTCAGAGGAAGTGAAATTAACGTAGGAAGAGATTTTCACTATTACGTTAAATACTGCAGTGTTTTACCAAATAGTATGTAACATTAGCTTCAGCTAGCTCTATAGCACTGACACGCAGTTTATTATGGTCATTAATATATTATATATAGATGTAGAAATATACGTTGCTTTTCTGTTTTCAAACTTTATTTGTTGATTTTACTAAATTATTTTACTGAATATATATATATATATATATATATATATATATATACATTATTTATTATTTTTTTTATTTCTTAGTTTATTCGTATTGACTGTCTCACTGAGCTTTCTGTTATTATTGTTTTTGCTGCTTCGTCTGTCAAAGCACTTTTTAAACTCTGTTTTTAAAGGTGCTATATAAATAAAGTTATTCATATTATTATTATTATTATTATTATTAAGGCTTAAACACAGCTAACATCAGTATAACTTCATAGAACTCTTCTTGTATAGCTATAGCATAGTAATTAAATATAGTATTAAGTCAAAGTACAAAAGTAATATCGGCATCAACATATACTCTTAAGTACCAAAGGTAAAAGTACACATTATGCACATTATGCACACTTCAGAAGCATATAGTGTTATAATTATTGATGCTTTCATGTGTTCATCACTTTCATGCTGCAGCTAGTAAAGGTGTAGCGTATTTAGTACTTTATATACTGCTGGGTAGATTATCTTATAACATTACATTTATTAGTTTATGTTTTATTTAACAATCTGCAAACTGACTAAAGCAACCATTCAATGTAGTGAAGTACAACTAAGTCGTAGAATAAAATGCAAATATTCAAGTCAAGTACAAGTATGGCAGAATTGTACAGTTATTGAGTAAATGTACTTGATTACTCTCCACCACTGCAATACTGTGGACCATCTTCAAGCAATATTTATAAAATAATCGTTTACTTTTTGGCTTTATTAATTACTGTGCAGAAATTAAGATTATTAATCAGAATGGACGTCCTCTTAAGTTTTAGTTTTCTTAAAATGACATCAAGTATTTAAACTTCAAGTCAGTATTTGTCAAATACACGACGGTCTTGTTCTCACGCTCCCTCCAACAATACTCCTGCAAAATGTATAAAAGAAAAACACAAATGTAAACGAGAATCAAGATATTAAACATCTGATAATATAAATAGTGTTAGAATATACAATGTAAACTATCAAATGTAATACTGTGGTAAAGTGGTGTACAGTAGTGATAATGAATAAACTGTACTACAGGCTGGATGAAGTAGATCTGTGAACAGCAGTGTGTGCCGGTGTAAACAGGAAGTACAGGAAGTATAAAGGTGAAGTGGACCAGAGCGGTAAAGAACCAAGTGATGAGCTCAAGAGTTCAGCTGTCATATGTTCTGCAGGTATTTATAGTATTGTTGCCGTTACCATGCAGATTCATACAAACATGCCGTACCACAAAACAATAATGTTCACTGTGATAGTTTGTGCATTTCATGCACTGACAAGTCTACAAATTGCATTTCATATTGTGGTGAAATTAAAAGCATTGGCTGCTTAGAGGTTAGAGGAAAGAAAACTCAAACTCTAGCGTCCACATGAGGAAAGCTGACGAGGTCTCTGATCTTTGTCTTAACTGTTTAACAGCTGCTCGCATAGACAACAAAGTCATCAATACTCATCATTTGTTATCGATGTTGAAATGAACTACTTGTAGTTGAGGCTGATGTTGTTGGACGCTGCAAAAATGATGAAAACCAATCAAGAAGCGTCTTCAAAGGTCTGTTTCTGGACTAAAACATAACCCTGTAGTTTTGAATAGAGCTGCTAAAGCCGTTTTAGTTTGAACTGTCTCCGTTATAGCGCCTCTAAAACACTGGCTCGGCCCCAGTGGGGCTTCTACACGTAACGGTAGCAAAAAAGTTAGCGTTTTAAAATGAAAATGCAGTAGTGTGGAAGTAGACTTGGAGGTAGCACGTGTCTGTCATGTCCTCACCAGGCTAACGTGGTGTTAGCAGTGAAATGGACTGCTGTGCGTAGAGAAGTGGACGTCATAAATCCGGTGGAAAGAGATTCAAATCATCCTTAAAAAGATTGCAATGCTTTGGAGAATGTCAGCAGCGATATAAAGTGTGCATCATTTGTATGAAATCAGCTGTAGATAAAGTGGTGTGGTTCTGCTGAGTCATGTTCTGAGACACCAGAGTTTGTTGATGATTAGGTAGGTTCCCCCCCACACTTGGTAACACCGATCAGAACGAGGCCTTTTCTGATCGCCGTGCGTCTCTCCTGCAGATCTGAAGCTCCACCTGCAGAGCACAGACTATGGCAGCTTCCTGGCCAACGAGGCGTCTCCTCTCACCGTGTCCGTCATCGACGACAAGCTGAAGGAGAAGATGGTGGTGGAGTTTCGCCACATGAGGAACCAGTCGTACGAGCCGCTGGCCAGCTTCATGGACTTCATCACGTAAGCAAACAGCCGTCGTGTTGAAACAACTCATTGAACTATAACATGTAATTCAAATATACAGCCTTCTGTATCATAAAACAACAATACAATAAAAATACACAACAAACATACAGAAATACATGTACACCAATACTCCTTGGTTTACAGTACAAATGGGATCAGCTCTGGTTTGCACCAAACCTGTGTTGTGAAGGACTTCATATCTGTGTTTATGGAGAACCTGCTACCAGATAAATACCACAGAGATGAACGTGGCTTCTCTTTGTTTCCTCCTCCCACGTTGTGTGTTCAGGTACAGCTACATGATCGATAACGTCATCCTGCTGATCACCGGCACCCTCCACCAGCGGGCCATCTCCGAGCTGGTGCCCAAGTGTCACCCGCTGGGCAGCTTCGAGCAGATGGAGGCGGTCAACATCGCCCAGACCCCGGCCGAGCTCTACAACGCCATCCTGGTGGACACGCCCCTGGGTGTGTACTCTGTGTGTCGTTAGCTGTGCTGAGTCTGGTTTGTATCTTATGTGTACTCCGGTGTGTTGCCAGGTAGAATTGCTGTTTATGTGAATGGAGTCTGGTCTGTGAAAACTGAAATATTAACATCTGGTAATATCTCCTGCAGAACAGCAGCTGGCGCCAAAGCTTCAAGTTTTGACTTTCTTTTCTTTTCAGCTGCGTTCTTCCAGGACTGCATATCTGAACAGGACTTGGACGAGATGAACATTGAAATAATTCGTAACACACTTTACAAGGTAAAGCATTTTATAGTTCTGATCATATTAATGTGAGTGCTTAAAGAAAGGGGCAAGAGAAGAAACATTTAATGAAGAGAAACTAAGACGATAGGCAGAAGATTCAAATTATTAGACCTCTCCATAATAAAAGATTCCAACGATTGAATATATTTAGTTGATATTGACAGTTATATAAATTGCGAGACAACATCAATTGTAATACATTTTATGTTCTACTTACATTTTAAGGAGCTGCACTGATTTGTGTGTTTATTGTTTGACTACATGAACGTTGTGAACCGTCTCCTCTCAGGCTTACCTGGAGGGTTTCTACAAGTTCTGCTCCAACCTCGGAGGAACCACGGCTGACACCATGTGTCCTATTCTGGAGGTGAGTCTTTAAAACACAATGCAGATAAACACACTCAGCTGGAGGACGATTCACAATCTGTGAAATTCATAGAAGCTACGGAGCAGATCTGTAGGCACGCCCCTCAAAGCTCTAAACGGGAACCCCAAGCAGCTTCCTGTCACATGTTCCTCTCTGTGGTCCTGATCTTCACAGTAATCTAAAGTCCTCTATGGAAACAGAACCATCATGACTAGAAGTAGAACAAGAACACGTCTTTAGTGCAGAATAACACAGTTACGATGACATCAATCATTAAAAGAAATCATAAATACCTCATAAGAAAATCATACATAAATTGGCAAACAATGGAATCTATATATCCAACATTTGGGTAAGTGTCCACTAGTGTTACCTCCACATGCTGTTTATATTGAGATATAACTATTTCCAGCCTCTCCTCATCTCCTCTCTCTCTCTCTCCTCTCTCTCTCTCTCTCTCTCTCCTCTCTCTCCGCTCCTCTCCTTTCCGCTTCTCCTCTCCCCTCTCCTTTCCTCCGCTCCCCTCTCCTCTCCTCTCCCCTCCTCTCTTCTCCTCTCTTCTTCTCCTCTCCTCTCCTCTCCCCTCTCTCCTCTCCTCTCTCTCCTCTCCTCTCCTCTCCTCTCCTCTCCTCTCCTCTCCCCTCTCTTCTCTCCTCTCTCTCCTCTTCTCTCCTCTCCTCTCCTCTCCTCCCCTCTCCTCTCTCTTCTCCCCCCCTCTCTCTTCTCTTCTCCTCTCCTCTCCTCTCTCCTCTCCTCTCCTCTCCTCTCTCATCCGCTCCCCTCTCCTCTCCTCTCCCCTCCTCTCTTCTCCTCTCTTCTTCTCCTCTCCTCTCCTCTCCCCTCTCTCCTCTCCTCTCTCTCCTCTCCTCTCCTCTCCTCTCCTCTCCTCTCCCCTCTCTTCTCTCCTCTCTCTCCTCTTCTCTCCTCTCCTCTCCTCTCCTCCCCTCTCCTCTCTCTTCTCCTCTCCTCTCCTCTCCTCTCTCATCCTCTCTCCTCTCCTCTCCTCTTCCTGTAGTTCAGTCCTAGTGTCTCCTCTCTTCTTGTCACATGACTGTTGGTCTCAGATGAATCAATCATGACGTCATAGTTTCACTGAGGAGCTCACACTTTAATCTTTTAACTGAGCATGAATCCGTCAGAACTCTTACGGTGGGTTAAACGGTAAATAATTAACATCGTTTGAACGCGCTCAGTGTTTCTGTCTGTGGGTGGAAGTCGGCCTCTTGTACTTCCTCCACTCACCTTCCCGTCTCCGCTGCAGTTCGAGGCCGACAGGAGAGCCTTCATCATCACCATCAACTCGTTCGGCACCGAGCTGTCCAAGGAGGACCGAGCCAAGCTCTTCCCCCACTGCGGCAAGCTTTACCCAGAAGGCCTTGCTCAGCTGGCCCGGGCGGATGACTACGATCAGGTCAAGATCGTCGCTGATTTCTATCCGGTAAGTTCTCAGTCGTTTATGTGGAGTTTTTAAAGTCCGTCTCGTTACGGATCATCATCTCTGTCAATGTGTCTGAACTTTGTCTCGTGTTCTTCAGGAGTACAAGCTGCTGTTTGAAGGAGCCGGCAGCAACCCGGGCGACAAAACACTGGAGGACCGTTTCTTTGAGCACGAGGTGACACACACTCTTACACCTGTACAGCAGATATATATATACAGTATATATATATGTGTATATATCAGTGGCGGGCCGTGTATTTTATACCCAGGCCTTCACTGCTGTCATGCAGCTGAAATACCACCTTATAACCACATGATGGCGCCACAGCTATTATTCGTTTCTAAGGCTGTAACTATGTACGTATTCGTATTAAACCGTTCGGTACGAGGCTTACATTACGTTTGAATAATGCTAGAGAATTTGGAAAAGGCAGAAGCTTAAATTCAGGAAAACATAATGTTTTCTGTGCTCATGTAGGACAGTGGTTCTCAGCTGGTCTGGCTGTGGGACCCACCATCATCCCTTAATGACAAGCCGCGGCCCATTCATCTCTTTAGGAGACCGTCTTATGATTTTACTTTCACAACCCAAACGTTAAGCGTACTGCTCTGCAATCTCTTTCCTCGTCTCAGCCCCCTGTGTCACGGTGTGTGGTACTCTGCTGTTAAGTTTCGTTTCACGATAGTCACGTGTTCGTCCACTGACCAATCACAGCACACCCTGCACTTCGCGGCAGAGCTGCACATGGACATGTAATGATGACGTAGATGTAGGCCGGCAAGTATGGGGGTAGCGGCTGCTGACACTCAAAGAATACGCCCAACATGTCAAACTAAAGATCTGATTGGTTGAACACTATGACAATCAACAATATCGTCCCCATTCACTTAAACGGCACATGGAAGCACTTTTGAGTCTGCAGGCCTCGGGCCTCTCTTCTTACCTAGAGACACAGAGGTGAAATCTGATTGGATAAAAGCTCTACTTAAAACAAGCTGCACTGGAAGCAGAGCAACTGAGGAAGACAGTAGCTGTGCAATGAGAAAATAAGATAATGGGAAAAATATATATATATATTTGTTTGTGATTCTGTTTAGGCCAGCAGAGAAGGCTTTGCAGGCCCTGACCGCCCGCCACTGGTATATGTGTGTGTGTATATATATATATATATATATATATATATATATATATATATATATATATATATATATATATATATATATATATATATATATATATATATATATATATATGAGCAAGAGGGTCGAAGTTCAAAAGGCCATGTTATGAGGAAGTAGTGTGTCCTAATTGAATGCATACTGCATGCAACAGTTCATACTTTGCAAGGGCAGCCTTCAGTACGTAATGAAAGTAAAAATAAAAAAGTATGAGATTTGGAAGGCGGCTTAAATGTCGATATAACTGATCTCACAGCAGTGTTTGTTTCTTCTCGTGATGAGGAGAATGAACGGAGGGTTAAACTTCGCTCTCTTTCCTGTGCTCTCTACACACAACTAGAGACATGAAGAAGACAAAGTCAGAGACTAATTCATCATTGAAAGATAGATTTAAGGAGCTCCAGGGAAGGCGTTTATATCTGATGCACACTGTTGTTTCTCTCGTAATGATCAACCTCACTTTAGGTTTCAACAGTAATTTAACTTGATTGTTTGTGATATTGTTGCTTTGTATTTAGAGAGTCTATACATCTGCAATAAGTTAATGTAGGCCGACGTTAGGAGTGCAGCTTTGTGGTTATTGCACACTCATCCTCCTCCTCCTCTTCCTCCTCACAGGTGAAGCTGAACAAGCTGGCCTTCCTCAACCAGTTCCACTTCAGCGTCTTCTACGCCTACGTGAAGCTGAAGGAGCAGGAGTGCAGGAACATCGTGTGGATCGCCGAGTGCATCGCCCAGCGGCACCGCGCCAAGATCGACAACTACATCCCCATCTTTTGAGCCTCCTCTTCCTCCTTCTCCTCTTCCTCCTTCCTCCCGACATCATTTCATTCATGTGTTGAGCGGTGTCTCCAGTCTCGCCTCGATGTTAAACATTGTGACGGTTTGATGCTAAATCTTCAGCATTCTTCACTCGCAGGTGTAAATTAGGGTTTTTCGTTGGCCCCCGAATTTCCTGCTGCGACGTGAGTTCCATTCAGGCTCGTTATTGTTTACAAAGCAAAACACATAATCAACTTAAATACGGAGTTTTTAAGCTGGAGAAAGAGTCACGATGAGTTCAGTCCAACACAGAGGTGGTGGCTGCTTGTTCTGATCAGGAGGCGACTCATTTGACTTCCAAACGCTCGCCTGTGATTGTCTAAACTCTCATTGTCTAGACGCTCGGCGTGTTTACTCGACACGTCGGCTGACAAAACACAAGAAGAAGAATTTGCAATTTACTCCCAGCGCAGCAAACAAACAAACCATCTTTCTGCAACACGTAAAGCTGCAGCGTGCTGCATGTTGTTTTTGGACCAAAATCAGTAAAAAGAAACGCCCAAAAATCAGAAACTTAACACGACCACATGACAACATTCCGCTGCTCATCATCAGTCTACCAGCTTCTGTATAACCTGTATTTATTTCTGTTTTAGTGCTCCTTTTTGTCAGCATGTCTGGTCATTACTGTGGTCCCCCCCCCCCCCCCCCCCCCCCCCCCAAAAAAAAATAGACAAAAAACTACCGAGTGAAGTGAGCCCCCACCTGATTTGCTGTCTTAACTAGATCGTTGTTAGATATTAATAAAAGCAGCAGCTTCCCGTCCCTGAGTTTGTGTAAATGAACGTGCTGGAATGAGTATACGACCGACTTAATGTTTAAACTATACAAAGATATATAGATATTTAAAGATATGACTCTATGATTTTGTTTTACTCATGCTGTAAAAAAAGAAAAAAGAATTGATCTGTTTCTGTTTTGATCTGTTTCTTACTTGTGGAATGTGTTCTGTAAATGTGACGAAAAAAATAAATAAGACTAAACTGCACTGATGCAGGTCTGGAAGAATTTAAAAAGTTTGACGTGTTTGTGACCGATGAAAGTCAGAGATGCTTCAGGAGGAAAGAGTTCAACGTGGATTCTTCTGACCAGCCAAGTGGGTCAGACGTCTACTTTTACTTTCCTCTAAACAAATAGTTGTATTTGTTAGTGTCAGTTATCAAATAACAACAAATACTGAAGTCAATTATCCGCCTTGCTATATACACGACACGAGTAAGACGTCAGAGTGAGGTTTATTAATTGATTGTTGATAGGAAAGAGTGAGTGGAACACTTATATCGGGTAAAACATTGCAAAAAGTACAAGCAAATATGACGACAGGTCTCTGACGGTGTTTCAGAAACAGTGTGTTGTGAATGTTAAAGGCTGTGTTCAGTGGGGCTCTTAGCTAATGCTAATGTCAGAATGATAACAGCGACAATGCTGATGTTTAGCAGGTTTATTGTTCACCATCTTAGTTTAGCATGTTAGCATACTAAAAGTTTCCATTTGCACTAAACATAAAATACAGGTGAGGTCATTAGTATTGGACACATTTAAATTTTGACCCTATGATGGCCCTAAATTAAATATAATTCATCCTGAGGCAAAAGGGTTTTACATTTTTTTTGTTTGTTTCCGTACCAGAACCAAACAAGATATAACGAGTTATTCTGAGAAGCTTGTTAGCTGAATTATTATTTGGAATTATGTTTATTGTTATTTATCTTCTCATCTAACTCTCTAAAGTGAACAAGTGTTGATGTATTCCCCACATCTTAAACTATCCCTTTAACAAATATGTTTTATTTATTTCCTCCCTGACAACCTTTCTTCTTTTGCTTCTTCAATATTCTGAAACCGGCGTCCATGTTTTCATCTGCCAGCAGACTTTCTGTTTTAACTTGCGCAGCTTTTCCAGCCTTTACGGTACTCGTTTCGCGGTCCCGGAAACACGCCGACCAATTGGACCAATTACATGCGCTGTAATTCACTTCAAGTGATGCGGCTCAGCCAATCAAATATGTGTATTCCGAAAAGTTGTATTCACCTGGGAGAAAGACGAGGAAAGAGGACAAAGAGTAGGAGAATTACGTGAGTCAGGAGTTATTTCACACATGTCGTTCTCCCAAAAGAGAGAAGTGGTCAGCGAGCAGAGTCTTTAACCAAGAATGAACAGACTCTTATATGTTAATTCTTCACACGGGCAGTTTAAAACCAGTATATGTCTCATATGTTCAGAGACCGTGACGGTTATTAAAAGCGGGAATATGGAGCGCGTTTTTGTATAGGTCCAGCGCGTGCAAATCAAACAGCAGTGCATGTATATTACTTTCGCAAGCGCGTTCACATCAGAATATCGTATAGTAAGTGGGCGGTTACAATCTTCGTTTTTGGATTGGCCAGATATCACTCTGACACAGACGCTAGGGGGCGGTATAGAGGTGGTTTTACTGTACTACATCTCAAAGGTAAATATAGTACTTTTTACTGTACATCTCAAAGGTAAATATTGTACTTTTTACTGTACTACATCTCAGAGGTAAATATTGTACTTTTTACTGTACTACATCTCAGAGGTAAATATAGTACTTTTTACTGTACTACATCTCAAAGGTAAATATAGTACTTTTTACTGTACTACATCTCAAAGGTAAATATAGTACTTTTTACTGTACTACATCTCAAAGGTAAATATAGTATTTTTTACTGTACTACATCTCAAAGGTAAATATAGTACTTTTTACTGTACTATATCTCAGGTAAATATAGTACTTTTTACTGTACTACATCTCAGAGGTAAATATTGTACTTTATACTCTACTACATCACAGAGGTAAATATTGTACTTTATACTCTACTACATCAAAGAGGTAAGTATTGTACTTTTACTGTACTACTTCCCAGAGGTAAATATTGTACTTTTTATTTCACTACTACTCAGAGGTACATAGTGTACTTTATACTGTACTACATCTCAGAGGTACATAGTGTACTTTTTACTGTACTACATCTCAGAGGTAAATGTACTTTTGTGTGACAGGTTTTGTGAACTTTTCAGACAGTAGAGGCTGATGAAATACAAAGCTTGTTAATAGAGTTTTTAAATAAAAGAGGAAACATTGTTCACAGCAGGTGGGTTTATTTAATCAATCGGATGCAATTTTGCTCCAGTTGGTTCAAATTCAGAGTAATTATCACATTAAGTGTTTTAAACACAGTCAGATTTATTTGATTCAAATACAGCTGCAGGATGAAACTCTTTAGGTGTGATTGAGTTCAATCAGGCTGCTTTTCAGTGAACTGGAGAGAATCCAACGATGACCTTCCATCTGAAAATCAAAGGCCTTCTCTCCCACCTGCACGGCACTGTGGGCCTGACGGACTGGGACATGGACAAGGAGCTGAAACTGGCCACTACCACCGACCAGTTCTACCACGGTGACTGGTTGTTCTTCTTTGTTCTGGCTTCACTGGAGGTCAACGGATGATTGCCATTCACTCCCATTAAAACCACTGTGGATGTAGTTGATGTTAAAGTTAAAACACAGATTATCGTTAAAGAGACCGATGTCTGGAGGACAAATCAGCTGATTTAAAAGTGAACAATGTCGTGTGCGTTTTAATCTATCACTGATGACAGATGACGAACAATACTTGGTCCAGAGGCCTTCTGACAGAGCCTCAAGAGGAAAAGAGGAAACCACTTTTTACGATGAAACCTCAGGTGAGCTGATCCAGGATTTACCTTGTTTTCATGCTGCAGGAATGACGTGTTTTTGTAGTCCAACAGGAAGTTATCGTCACTGGTTCCCTCCAATGACAGCCAATAGGATTCTACCAGTGAATTTTGTGATTATTACAGGAAATAATCTCTGTCAAACAAACGTTTATGGTTCTTAAATGTTTTGTTCATCAAGATAATCTTAACTAATGAACTCCACTTTTATGATGTTTGAAGTGTAGCATAAAAAGCTAACGTTAGTCTATAAAGGAACTCAACCACGGTCACGTGACTACACGTTAGTCTATAGAGGAACTCCACCACGGTCACGTGACTTCACGTTAGTCTATAAAGAAACTCCACCACGGTCACGTGACTTCACGTTAGTCTATAGAGGAACTCCACCGCGGTCACGTGACTAAACGTTAGTCTATAGAGGAACTCCACCACGGTCACGTGACTTCACGTTAGTCTATAAAGAAACTCCACCACGGTCACGTGACTTTGCGTTAGTCTATAGAGGAACTCCACCACGGTCACGTGACTTCACGTCAGTCTATAAAGGAACTCCACCACGGTCACGTGACTTCACGTCAGTCTATAAAGGAACTCCACCACGGTCGCGTGACTTCACGTCAGTCTATAAAGGAACTCCACCACGGTCGCGTGACTTCACGTCAGTCTATAAAGGAACTCCACCACGGTCGCGTGACTTCACGTCAGTCTATAAAGGAACTCCACCACGGTCGCGTGACTTCACGTCAGTCTATAAAGGAACTCCACCACGGTCGCGTGACTTCACGTCAGTCTATAAAGGAACTCCACCACGGTCGCGTGACTTCACATCAGTCTATAAAGGAACTCCACCACGGTCGCGTGACTTCACGTCAGTCTATAAAGGAACTCCACCACGGTCGCGTGACTTCACGTCAGTCTATAAAGGAACTCCACCACGGTCGCGTGACTTCACGTCAGTCTATAAAGGAACTCCACCACGGTCGCGTGACTTCACGTCAGTCTATAAAGGAACTCCACCACGGTCGCGTGACTTCACGTCAGTCTATAAAGGAACTCCACCACGGTCGCGTGACTTCACGTCAGTCTATAAAGGAACTCCACCACGGTCGCGTGACTTCACGTCAGTCTATAAAGGAACTCCACCACGGTCGCGTGACTTCACGTTAGTCTATAAAGGAACTCCACCACGGTCACGTGACTTCACGTCAGTCTATAAAGGAACTCCACCACGGTCACGTGACTTCACGTCAGTCTATAAAGGAACTCCACCACGGTCGCGTGACTTCACGTCAGTCTATAAAGGAACTCCACCACGGTCACGTGACTTCACGTTAGTCTATAAAGGAACTCCACCACCAAATGTTTTTTTTGTTGGTTGACAATTTTACACAAATGTCTAACAAGATAAAATGCTGAAGTGATGACATTTTGGACAGACATGGATGTAAACTTCAACTGTACTGGTTGGTAGAGACATACAACCATGACGTGGTAGTTCTAGTTGGGTCAACCTAATTCTTAATTTTGACGAATCAAGGTGCACTTTTTTTTTGCTTTTTCCTGAGCTTTTAACCCAAATGTCACGGCACTTTTCCCGTCTTTTATTGCTTGAAACTTTAAAAACGTTGCCAAACAAATTACACGGATCTACTTGTTGCAACACCTTGAATGTCTGCTTTGTATACACTCCCGTCCTTCAGACACCTTTGTGAAGCCAAGCCTGTGGCTGCTGGTGGATCCCAACATCGTCTGCCCGATCCCGTCCAGAAAAAACACACCAGATCAGCAGGAAGTCAGCAAACCTGATGAGGAAATCCAGACGGCTCAGCTGAACCCTGCAGAGACCCAGAGACCCTCCACTGACTACATGGTACAGTCTTTTCTGCAGACATCAGCAACATTTTGCCCCACTGACTACATGGTACAGTCTTCTCTGCAAACATCAGAATCACTCTGCTCCACTGACGACATGGTACAGTTTTCTGACGACATGGTACAGTCTTTTCTGCAGACATCACCATCACTCTGCTCTACTGACGACATGGTACAGTTTTCTGACGACATGGTACAGTCTTCTGACGACATGGTACAGTCTTCTGACGACATGGTACAGTCTTCTCTGCAGACATCAGAATCACTCTGCTCCACTGACGACATGGTCTAGTCTTCTCTGCAGACATCAGGGCCACGTTCACAGTGGTGCAACCTGTCTTGAAGATCCCCTTAATGTTAGACCTCTAGTAGTGTTATAGAGCTGTTTTATATTTAAAAAAAATAAATGTTTTTATGGAAATTTTAATTGCATCGTTTTAGCATTTAGTTGCATTGTTAACCAAGAAAGTTCCGCTTTTCTACCGCTCTACTTAGGGACTTTACAAACGCTTTCTATGCCGTTTTTAAAAGCAGTTTTTATTACTGTTCCGTTTTTATAAAGCCAGTAAGCTAAAATGTTCTGAAACCAATCGCTCAAGAGTTAAGCCAGACCAAAGCAATGGAAGTGTCTGCAAGTGTTAAGATGTGATCTGTGATGTTCAGAGAATTAAAGAGTATTTTGCCTGATAATATAATCACCTTGCTTGCCTTCATTGTCTTTTTAAATCATCGTAGTGTAGATATAGCTATTGGGCTCTGTCACTGCAAGAGGTGGACACTCAACGCATTTATTGCCTCTTTCGGCTTTCCGTAGTTTTTCTATGGATGGGTCTCCATTTGGTTTATGTGGAAGACTATTCCACTGATCTATTTGCTGAGGGCCGTTTAAGAAGATGCTTCGATCTTCTGAACACACCAATCCCTTCTCCTCTAGTTTATCCCGGATGACTTTATAAATGTCTTGTTTATTTAGACATATTCTGCATGTCGAGCAGAAGTCCCGAGTTAATTCCTCTCCCACTCGTGTTAACCTGTCATCTACTTGTGTTTTGGTTCCCTCCCTGCAACTGGGTCGGTCACTGCAATCAAACCGCACTCGGGGTTCACTTCGAGACCTTCGGTCCGAGACCTCCTCTTGCGGGCGATTACTGCGTTTACAGCTGCCACGTGAACCGCACCGTCAACAGACGATCTGAATCTGAAAAAGATCTTGTGCTTTTGCATTTAGTATGAATAAGTTCTTGTCTCAATGTGATTGGGTCTTAACATGCAAATCAGGCAGGTGAAGGCGTGTCTTAGATTAAGAAAAGCATCAATGCTTTTTGGGCTCATTGGTTGAGGTGAAGTAGGTCACCTGTCACAAAGCAAACCTGGTCTGATATCATTCCCATAGTAATGCATTATGTTATTTCTTCTTCAGATGTAAGCTCCTAATACAGAGCACATATAATAATACCGGGTCTAATACTAGTTCAAGAAGTCTAGCTGGATTTAATCTCCATTTTCAAAATGTAAAGTAACAACATGCTTTTACAAAATCCAGGACTATACCACTAATATTAACCCAGGATGCATTGCACTCACAGTTTGTGTTTTGTGTGTTGAATGTCTTTGACTGTTGGATCAAGAATGAAGATGTCTGTCGTCGACCAGCAAAGAACAGACGAAAGGGAAGAACCCCAAATTTCCGGGTGAGAACTCTGATCCAGTTCCTTTGGTGTGGTGTCGGGAACTCTATGATCACCTGTTTTTTAAAGGCCATAAAAACCTATTTTCTAAATTATATCACAAAGTTATCTTCCTGTTTTATCTGTTCTCTTCTTCCTGGTTTGATGTTTCCAACTCTGTCAATGAAATCTGATGAAGCAGTTCATCTTTTTGAGACTTTAAACTTAAAACTAAACTTTAAAGTTACTGTGAGGAACCTTTTACCTGGTTCTGAACCAGTCTCACTTTAGTCCTGATCCTCTATCAGACCTCCATCAGTAAAGAGACCATCAGAGAGAAGATGGTCTATTTCTATTTAGTTATTCTTGATGCTCGTCATCGGGGCCACCGGGTCGGATTCTGGTGAAACCAGATGAAATCATGCAGGTTCACCAGAAACTCCTTCAGCTCAGACTCCAGCAGAGACCGGTCCACCGTGGACAGACCCAGATCCTCCAGCAGAGACCGGTCCACCGTGGACAGACCCAGATCCTCCAGCAGAGACCGGTCCACCGTGGACGGACCCAGATCCCTCAGCAGAGACCGGTCCACGGTGGACAGAACCAGATCCTCCAGCAGAGACCGGTCCACGGTGGACAGACCCAGATCCTCCAGCAGAGACCGGTCCACCGTGGACAGACCCAGATCCCTCAGCAGAGACCGGTCCACCGTGGACAAACCCAGATCCTCCAGCAGAGACCGGTCCACGGTGGACGGACCCAGATCCTCCAGCAGAGACCGGTCCACGGTGGACGGACCCAGATCCTCCAGCAGAGACCGGTCCACCGTGGACGGACCCAGATCCTCCAGCAGAGACCGGTCCACCGTGGACGGACCCAGATCCTCCAGCAGAGACCGGTCCACCGTGGACGGACCCAGATCCAGGAGCTCCGGAGGGAGGAGGAGAGCTCAGCTCCCGGCAGCAGCAGCAGCAGCGTCTCCTCCTCCTCCTCCTCCTCCTCCTCCTCCTCCTCCTCCTCCTCCTCCTCCTCCTCCTCCTCCAGGAGCAGAGCTTCTCCTCTCTGGGAGCCAACACCGACACCATGCTGCTGGAGATCCAGGACATGTTGCTGGACTCGCTGGAGGGAAGGGAGGCACGGGAGAACCAGAACCAGGACTGAGAGGAGCAGACTGTCAGACCCTGCTGCAGTAACATGAGAGGATTTCTAAAGAGACTGGTGCTCAGAGACACTACCTCTTTAGTCCACAGGGGGCGCCATACTCATCACAAAATGACAGTTCTTTCTAGTAACTTTAACTTTGATTGTTGCTTATTTAGTCCATGTTATGAATAAGATCGAAAGGATATTTAAAGATCCTTAAATATCCTTTAGAAGTTAATACATTTTTCTGTTAATTTAAGCTAAAGTGTGCAGTTTGCATGCTTTCTCCCGGGTGCTCTGTGATGTTTTTTAAATAAATTTCTTTCAGGACAGTAAGACCCTGAAGCCGGGATGCTGGCCTCGTCCACCTGTGAACTACTGCATCCTCATCGCCTTAGCGCTCAAGAGCAGCCATACTGGGAGCCTCAAAGTCCAGCAGATTTACAACTTCACCAGGTCAGAGTGTTGACAGTCTGGTCAAACACACAGTGTAGGAGCCATTAGTTAGGTCTGGGTATTATATCAGTTTATATTGGGAGCCTATCTCAGGTTGACCACGGGTGGCAGTGTGTATTAGTTTGGCACGTAATTGATATATTGGGCACAGGTGCAACAGACAGGAGATGATGCATGGGTGACGGGGAGATTGCACGTTTTTACCGCAAACCAGACACCAGAGGGAGACCAGGAACCTCACCCAAAAGTGTGAAAGCCTGGAATCTCTTTGTTCTAGCGAGTAAGGAACAGGATCTTCTCCCACACCCAGCTGAGTGGCTAGTTACTCAAATCAGTCACTACACACAGTCAACAGGTTTCTGTGAAGATTAAAGGTCCAATCTCACGGTAATAATCGGGAATATATCCAATCCCCCAGAGAGCACTTCCCCTTCTTCCAGACGGCTCCAGATGGCTGGAAGAACACCATCCGACACAACCTGTGCTTCAACAGCAGCTTCCGCAAGACCTGCAACCAGCTGTGCAGAGACGGCAAGAGGAAGTCGTGTTTCTGGCACCTGACGCTGGACGGCCACCGCCGGCTGAAGGACGAGATCGGCACGCTGACGGGGGAATCCTTCAAGCAGCTGGAGAGGAGCATGTCCTGCCCAGGTGAACACGAGTACATTTATTCTTAAATGAACCAGACGAACCACAACAACCTGTACCGTCAGCTCTTATTGACACATTACGTTTATGCTGTCAGCCTGATTTGAGTTAATTTAGTAATTCTTCATGAACTCAAGTAAACAAAAGACTACAGATGCATTGATTCCTGCTGCGGTTTGTAAATATGGAACATTTTCACCAGCAACACGCGTAAAATACATCAAACTCAGTGTTTTAATCTGAAGGTTTTAGTTCCAGTGCTCTGAATTCAGCGAGTTGCTTCATGTGACTGACAGAAGATATTTCTTACTAAATACTGTTTTCTTCTTCTTGTTTCAGATGAAATTCAGAGTTTATTCGCACTGTGATTGCAGCTGTAAAAAGGCGTCAAAGAGTTCAAATCAATGCGTAATAAAACTTTATATGCCCAAAGTTTCTTCTCCATTATTGATGAATATTATTTATTGATTTATAATTTGTTTAAAACCAACATTTTTAAACTCATATTGGCTGAGATCTATCCGGCCTCACCTGTTGATTGTGAAGACGTATGATTAAAACATAAATAAATAACTAAAAAGCTTTAACGTGACGACTATCCAGAGTAAAACTCTGTCTCGTTGTGCTTTTAACCACTCCGGTGGATTTTATTTTATCGTCTCATTTAGTGTTTTGTGGTCATGAAAACATATTTAGTGTTTTTATTTCATTTTAGAGCAGTGATTGGACTGTTTTAACTATCATTAAGACTTCCTGATGACGTCTTGGTTGAGGACATCCTGATTGTTGGGGACGTCCTCACATTAAATCTTTTCAGGTCTGTAGGTAAATCTCTGCTTCATTTGCCAACAGTCAAATGGTTTGTGGAGAAAGTTGTTTTAAGTGTGTCTGATAGTCAAATAGTCAAATGACTGCTCTGATACGTGGATCTCTAAGAGGTGAGATGTTCAGCTGCAGCACCGGCTGATTCTCACTGAGCACGAAGAGACGAGCATCGGGACCGGTAACAACACAAAGTTTACTGGTTTTTAAGCTCTTCCTGAATCATGTGACATTCCTGTTTTTGTGAAAAGCACAAATAGTCACAAATCTGCTTCAGTATTTGGTCTGCCTGAGGTGTTAAACAGATGTTTTATGCTCTTTGTACAACAGATTTGTGACGATGACGATGAAGAGCTGCTTCTCCGGACCCTTCCTCCTCCTCGTCCTCTGCGGTGCTGTGAGTGGACTGGGATCAGTGGTGGTTAAAGAATACGTTCACATCCACGATCACTACAACTGGCACGAAGCTCAAAGCTTCTGCAGGAGGTGAGCTTTCCTTTTCATTAGAATCTGTTGACGGGATCATAAAAAGTAATGATAAAGAATGACAGAGGTGGGTAGATGGACAGAAACATCACGCGTCTCATAATACAGTATTTTTAATCATTGTATTTATTTAGCACTTTTTAAGTTTAAGCACAAAGTGCTTTACAGAATAAAAAGAATCTCATGTAAACTACATGAGGGGGGGGGGTTGTTTTATTTAAAGGGCTATTTAGGTAGTCAACAAAAAACAAAGTACCTGACACATAAACTTGGGTAGCAATTTTAATTATAATAATGTTCTGGAGGTTCAAAGGATAACAGGTGTTAGTACATTTGAAGGTAACAGGAGGTTAAATGTTGCAGAAATGAATGTTGACATGTTTTATATGTCAGGTAATGCGATGGAATAAAGTTGACTAAAGAGTTGAAACACAGAGGTGGGTGATCATTTATACTGTACACTGTAACAAATTTCCCCGTTAAATTACAGTAAACAGCTGGCAGCTACAGCTTCCAGCATTCAACTGTAACTCTACAGCGTACCTACTGTAATTTACAACAGTTTAATACTGTAAAAAGTATTACAGTACAGTGCTGTATAGAAAATGCATTATACTGTTTTTTAGTGTTCTACTGCAATGTGCATGAACAGTTAATTACCGTAACATTTATTACAGTACTGTAGAATGTATATTTACAGTATGACACTGCTAGAAGCTAATGATTTAAAAATGTTACATTTCAAAATAAAACCCCTGAAAATTGCTAGCATAGAAACGACTCAAACAAGAGATGGCCTTACATGAAAAAGCTTTTATTAAAGTCAATGCAGTGTCAAACACATTCAATAACTGACAATTTTACAGTGATCACATTTTTGCAAAATACAAATAATAAAAGCACCATATACAATGGCATTCATTAAAGCAAATTAGAGCAAAAAACATTGTCAGTAATTACATTATTGTACAATACAATCAGACCAGAACACTGCATCATGTTAAACAGATTCTCAACAATCTATATACAACTCTTATAGTATACTAATGTACCCCGCCTTCAGTATCACTTTTATTTAGTTATGGTCATTAGTGCAATAGAAAGCGAGTAAAAGAACAAATCTGGAACTGCACGTTTGAGAAAAACTCGATAGAACTGAACAGAACACAATTTTGAAACTTGTTACCTTAAAAGGAAAAAAGAACACCAGGATGCAGTGTGGGCTCTCTCTCCTTCCTCCTATGTGGAGATGTGCTGTGGACTACATGAAGCCCCACTCAAAGTCCAGGAGGTTTTTCATGAGGGTGGCCACATGGGGACTGCTGCCTTCTTCTGGACCAGCTTCCCTGTCTTTCTGGACACCACCTTCCCCTGGTTGGCCTTTGTCCCCCTTTCCGGGTTGAGACCAATGAAGCACCTAAATAACAGAGAACGCATATATATATTAGTTGTGGTATGTAAAGAGGATTTGCAATTAATACTGAACCCCATTGGAATAAACAAATTTCATACAAGTAAAAAATGTGAACATACAAGGTCTGATTTTTGTTCTACACGTTCTCACATCAAGGCTACCAGCTCAATCATTTAGCAACATATTAACCTTCAGAAAAGTATACAAACAATATTTAAGACTGCAGAAGGTTTACCTTTGAACAAACTCCAGTGTCCTGGCAGCTTCCTCTTGGTATTGCAAGTTAAACACAGAGTAGCTGGCGAAAACTGCAGAAGCCCTGTGATGAAGCTTGGTTGGATGCCTTCACAGACGACGTGGCCTTCAATGCTTATCATCCAGCGTCACCAGCAACTAATGCAGACAACAATTATAGTTAATGTTCTGAAACCATATCAAATATATATATTCACTCAGCTTGTTGATTCAATTGTTGAGAAATTCAATCGTGTGTCTATGAAAATGAAATAACTCTCGCTGGTAACGCGGTTCGACAGAAAAATAACGATATAAAATGTTGTCAATCAAGAGAGTAACGTTAAGCTAGCTAAAGGTAGCTCGACACGTTAGCATGCATGCTAACAACAAGTCACGTTATCGGCAAAAAATCAATACAATACAATGTAAACAAAACAAAATGACTGAACACGGTCATGCTAACTTTGATAACATCCAAATGACCTTGTTCAGTGAGCCACAGGGGCAGGATGGACTACGTGTCCGCTGCGGTGTTTGTAGGTGAAGCAGCAGGTGGTGCTCGGTCCACTTCGGTGCTTCGGTCGGAGTCCGTTGAAAATCGTCTTCTCAAATTCCCTCTTATTATTATTCTTCCATCCTGAATAAAATAACCGATCTATGATATCTAAAGCTTTCTGTTCATTTTCTTTAGGTTGACTATGTGCTAACTAAGCAGAGACTTGATGCCATGTGATTTTGAAGAGTAATGGGCGGGCTTAGAGTCAACTGAAAAAGGAAAAAATACTGTAGTATACTGCAAGATTGGACAGTAGCTGCTGTTAATATTTTTTTTCTTCCAAAGCCTCAACTTTTGCTGGATTTAACTGTATTCAACTGTATTTACGAAGAACAGTACATTGCTGTTGAGAATTTCTTGTATTTTTACAGCAATTTGTTACAGTGTATGCTTTAAAAACAGTCAAACCAGACGGGGTCATTTTGGGAGACAGAATATCTGCACTCCAGCTTCAATCACTTGTATTCTGACGGATCACTTTGCATATAAAGCTGTTTGAATTATTATTATTATCTTTTATCCGAATAGCTCGACTCACGACTACACTGACTTGGCCACCATCTTTAAGACGTCCGATGACGAAATAAACCTGGATTATTATCACGCTTGGATCGGCCTGTACAGAACAACAATCGGCAATTACTATTACTGGAAGTGGATTAATGGAGACTTCCAATACGGCAGCCACTGGGCAGACCACCATCCAGACTACACCAAAGAATGTGCTGCCACCTCTTACAGACGCAAAAAGTAATGAGAGACCGTTCTTATGTATCGTATATATAACTCAATTCTTTAAAGTTAAAACATGTATCTGCTGTGTTTGATGTGTGGCAGTGGAGGACGTACAGAAATGAATGAGAGCTCAGTGCCACTTAAAGGGATAGTTTATCCATAGTCAGTGTGATACAGTAGATACAGCAGGGTATGCAGTCAACTGTTAACACTATGAAATATTTTACTTCTGAAAAAGACAAATTGTATTTCTGCATCAAATTCTTCCTCTTTGTAATTGTGTTAATATTTCTCTTGAAAGGTTTTATAGCATCGATTGTGGAGGATATTCCTTCTTCTTTTGTCAAAAGTCCGGCAGTGATAAATTCAAGTTCGTGCCACAGTCGAAGACGTGGACTGAAGCCCAGCAGTACTGCAAGGATCAGTTCATTGATCTGGCATCTCTCCTAGACAGCAACGACGTGAACTCAGCTGTCGACGAGCAGGACTTTCCCGTCTGGACTGGACTGCACCGAGAAGGTGAACACAATTCCAACCTGTCGTGCTTTTCTGAACAACTCTGATGCATTCAGTCCAGAGAGTCATTCAGTGGTGAGAATGGCACAGAATCTGTGAGGTCTCTAAACATCAGCATACAATATCTACACCACCCACCTATAAACCTAACACATTCTGCAAAGAAGGAAAACCAGAGGCAGAGCTGGGCGGGTCTTTACGTAATGTAAACATACATTTCATGAAGACGTTTAATATCGGCCTCGTATCGCGTGTTCCACGTAGGAACACCATTGTTTAGTTTTAAAAACTATTTAGTTAAAGTTAGAAATAAAATTCCAACAGGACTCTGGTTGCTCTGGACTCGGTTATGATGGCCTTTGGTCTTCACTCGGACTCGACTGGACCTGGTCTTGACTACAGCCCTGATTAAACGAGCAAACTGACAGACAACCATCATACAACAGTCACTTTATGACCTCAAGCCAATCGCTTAAACGTCCCTCATAGCAAAAAACCTTGATTCAACTTATTCTGCGTCTTGAAACATGTAGAAGGGAGTAGAAACCTTTCTACCGTTGATCCAAACAGTAAACACTTTCTGTTTTTCTGCAGGGGGAACATGGAAGTGGAGCTCAGGGCTGTCGGAGTACAGAAATTGGGCATCAGAAGAGCCAAGTGACCGGGGCGACTGCGTCTCCATCTCCTCCCGGGACAAAACGATGTCCACCCAGAACTGCTCCGACCGGTTTCCCGTTGTCTGCTTCAGGAACAACCTGGTCCTGGTGAAGGAGAACAAGACGTGGGAGGAGGCGCTGGAGCACTGCCGAGCCCTCGGTTCATCCGCCCAGTATCAGTATGGCCTCCGCTACGACCTGGTCAGCGTGCAGCCCGGGACAGAACACGAGTACGTGACGACCAAGGTGAAGGAGGCCGACACTGAGGAGGTGGGTTCACATTCAGAGACGTGTCAGAAGTGTTTTATAGGTGCTCTGTGTTCAGGGGAATATTACCTTTCTTTTTATAGACGTCTGTTTTACAATGATGGAGGATTTTGGGTGAAAAATGCTTCTTGGAGGTTCATGAGTGGTTTCCTGTCCTCAGGTGTGGGCGGGCCTCCGTTTCCTGGCCGGTGATTGGCTGTGGGTGAACGGGGCGACCGTGTTGTTCCCCGACCTGCCGCTCTGCCCCCCCGTGCGGCAGCGCTGCGGAGCTTTGTCCAAGAACAACACGGACGGCTTGTTGCTCGCCGACTGCTCTGAGAAAAGGAACTTCCTGTGTTACAGCACATACTGAGCATCAGGTTATACAGATGTGCAGGGTTTGAATACGTTAATGGAATAACTTTAATCGTGTTTAATCAAACTTTAATCACACACTCTGAAATGTTTTCTGCAGACCTTGACATAGACGTAGTCGTGTATCAGCTCAGTAAAAGATAGTCATTAAAAAATAACTGATCAAGTCTCTTTGTGTATCATTAAAGGAGCAATATAGCACATTTCATACACATGTATGTAAAGATATAGAGAGTAATGTGTACCTGAGCAGAGAATGAAGTCTCTCTCCCTCTACTGAAACTGTAATCAGAGCTTCTCCCTGATTTCTTGACATAGCCGGCCGGCGTGTGTGTTTTTAGTGTATGTGCACATACACACACACACCTACCTACACACACTTACCTACACACGCCTACACACACTTACCTACACACGCCTACACACACTTACCTACACACGCCTACACACACTTACACCTCTCCACACACCTACACAGACACCTACACCTCTACACACACACACGCACAAACATCTACATACACACACACACCTACACTTCTACACACACTTACACACACACACCTACCCCTCTACACACACAGACAAACATCTACAAACACCTACACACATGTCCGGTACAACAGACTGATGGGATTACTGTCCCTCTATCTTTGGGAGTGAAATGCTTCAGACAATTGAGAAAATGATATGTTTGGAAACAGGATAAAAAAGCGCGGTGAACGATGTCGTAGTTGGTGAGATTTGGACTTTTCTGTTCCTTAACGGCTGATCTCTCCCTGTGTTTTAATGATGCTGTTGAGTCATGAATGTTTCACAGATGTGTCGTGTGTGCTCGTTATGAGCGATATGGAAACACGAAGAAACCCTGAACGTGTGTGTGTGTGTGCTACAGAATACATTATGTCTAGAACCACATGCATCATTTTGATGTCAAACTGCTGAAAATTCATGATTTTATTTCATTGTAGTCAGTTTGTAGTCAATTTGCTCCTGACATGTTTAATACGTTACGCGAATACACGTTTAATACGTTACGCGAATACACGTTTAATACGTTACGCGAATACACGTTTAATACGTTACGCGAATACACGTTTAATACGTTACGCGAATACACGTTTAATACGTTACGCGAATACACGTTTAATACGTTACGCGAATACACGTTTAATACGTTACGCGAATACACGTTTAATACGTTACGCGAATACACGTTTAATACGTTACGCGAATACACGTTTAATACGTTACGCGAATACACGTTTAATACGTTACGCGATTACACGTTTAATACGTTACGAGAATACACGTTTAATACGTTACGCGATTACACGTTTAATACGTTACGCGAATACACGTTTAATACGTTACGAGAATACACGTTTAATACGTTACGAGAATACACGTTTAATACGTTACACGAATACACGTTTAATACGTTACGAGAATACACGTTTAATACGTTACGAGAATACACGTTTAATACGTTACACTAATACACGTTTAATACGTTACGAGAATACACGTTTAATACGTTACGAGAATACACGTTTAATACGTTACATGAATACAGTCTTTTCAAAATAAACTTCTGTTTTCACAGGAAGCTCGGTTATGTTAACGCAACAAAAGTACTTGGTTATGTTCAATAAAAGATGTTTTGTGTTGAAATAACTACAGAAGTGACGGTTCATAAGTACAGAAGTTTTGTTACAAATAAATCAACATGAACTTTTTCACGTGGGGCTTAAACAGCGGTCTCCTGGCAACAAGACCGTCTTTTGTCTACTTGGCGATAAACGAGGAATCCTCAGCATTGCACTCACGATGGACAATAGAAAATAAAAGTCATAATCGATGCAGCAGAAGCAGTCAGAAACCTGACCCTCACAGCTGGCTTAGAAACACGATGTGGACCTTGTAGTTCTAGCTGTGCGTTCATTTATTAGGGAGTTACATTTTGGTCTAAATCAAGTATTTAGAGATTTGGTGCAGAGAAATAAAACATGTCACAGGGAGGTTAAACGGATAAGAAGTTAAGCTGAAAATTGACTAAGTAGCAAAAGGAGCTGACTCATTGTGGCCTCCACCTTTGGAAAAGCTGACGTAAGAGTTTAGTTTGTTGAAGGCAGATACAGACACGAGTCTACAGCTGTGTGGTCCTCACACTGGATCCTCAGAGGAAACACAAACCACAGTCTTGATCTTATTACAGAAGAAATGCTGACCTTCTGAACTCACCAGGTCTTCTTCTTCTTCATAGAATATTAGAATGTGTTACCAAGACTGGATTCTGCAGCTCTTTGAGGCCCCTCACGTCAGCGTGCTAACATGCATCTTAGTTTGTCACAAAATGCAATCTTTTGGTTTCGTGCACAGGGACACGAATTCTCAGGTTTTCTTTGTATCATCTGGACTCCATGAATATCTGCACAAAGTTTCAATCCATCCAACAGTTCTTAATTTACAGAACGACAGAAAGGGTGGTGACTTCCATCAAAGTCAATACAAACCATGTCAACTCAAAGAACTGCAGGTTAGATAAATGACTTACACTCACTTCATGTCGCAACAAAGAGTGAGTTCTTATTTTCCCACATGGCATCCGTGCATCAATCAATTGTTGCAGTGAAACAAAGACGTATACTCTTGAGGAGTAAACTTATTAAATAGTGACTTGCTTTGTCAACCCGACTGTGATTTAAACATTCGATCACATAATTACAATGCAACATGAAGACAAAGTCAACGGAGAGAGCAGGTTCACGCCAGATGACGAGAGCTGAGGAGACGCATCGGCTGAAAAAATCTACAATCGCTGATCTGTAAGGCTGTTCACACAGGGAGCAAACTTATATATATATACAAACAATAACCACGAGAGGTGAGGAGAATCGTCTCTTTGTGTAATTTGAATCCAGTGCAGGAAATAAAAATAAAAAATGCTGTTATTGTACGTGTCTCAGAAACGCTCAATGCAACAAGTTTAGCGTTGTGGAACGATTTGTGAGGATGAGGCAGCAAAACTATTGGTTAGAAAAAGGTTAGTGTTAAAATAATGAAACAACGTGAAATAACTAGCGTTAATAAATGACTGCCCTTCGCAGACCTTTCTTGCGTAACAACTGTAAAGTCAACGTTAGCCTTTGGTTTCAAACGGGACACAAACTGCGGTCTCCTGGGTGAAAGTCTTGTGTTTGTTCGACCCGTCCATCCTTAGCGGACTTTCTCACCTGCTATACTTGTTATTATACGACGTAACTTTTAATAACAGTCGCTCATCATACTTAACTATGACCAGATTAAAAAACATCGACATTCAATTTATCCGTCATGTGTACGATGACAACATTTTTTCCTGCCGACCAGGCTGAGAATGGACGACTCCGCCACTAACGAAGAAAACTACGAAATAGGGAGGTTACAAAGGTTATTAAAGAAAAATAGCCTTCATTGTGTCGAGAACAGGCTTCGTTTCCTGACAGTGTTGAGGATTATAAATTAGCTTTTTAGGGTCGTTCTATAGTCTATTCTGGATTACGATGTTCATGTTATGAATATTAGGCCTACCTGTAGCTGAAACATATTGATTATGAACTGATTTAAGGAGAGCGCTGCAGCCGTGTGGTTTCACAGCAGTGTGTATGTTGACTTTTCACTCACTTTGGAGTGAGTGCCGAGCCGCGATACGACGGCCAGACTGAGTCACGTGCTGTGGGAGTGTTGCTGGGGCGACCGTTTTGTGGAGTGTTTGTGAGTGTTTGAAGCTCCCGAAGGATGGGGGGGGGGGGGGGGGGGGGGTGTTGGCTGTAAATGCCTGTGTGACCTAATGCACATCTGTGTGTGCTGGACTGATAGACGGAGAGGGTTTCTATAAAGTTCCACTTCTGTCTTTGTGTTCGGAGGTAGAGAGCGTCTGAACACACAACCAAATAAAGCAACAAACAAACAAACAGCTGATCAGCTGGCGGCCTCCAGCAGCTGCTCCTGTTCTGAGGATTCGTATCTTATTGATGAGCTGCTGAGCAGTAACCGGATCCAACACAACTGGTTCCAGCCTCGTGCTCAGGCTGCTGCTCAGGCTTCCTCTGGACTCTACGCTCTCACTGCGATGCATTTGTTTCATCTCCTGCAACCATCAAGAGAAAACTTTACTTTACACGACTTCAGTTTGTTACATTCGTCACTATTTAAAACACAAGGAGAAGAAATGCCGTGTACCAGATTCAGCCGGTCGATTTCAAATCAACACGAAACATATTTGTATTTACAAAGAGGTTTGTTGAGAAGTGAGATGATGATGATCGGGCTGTGAATGACGTCACAGTCAGGACTTTATTGGTCCTCTCAGGGGATAAAGCTGAAGGAAGCTGCATTAACCGTCATCGTTGCATTTTTAAAGCTCAGTGAGAAACACTAGTTTATTATTTCTTATCAGAGTCGGAATACTGTATTGATCTTTATTGGGAGAAACGTGTATGTTACCGTTATCAGCATTGAGGAATATAAGAAAACATGTAAATAAAGGCCTATATGTCAAATAAAATACATAGTACACAACGCTACGATATATAGATAGACCAGTATAAAGCAGTATTAATGATTAGTATGACAAGCAGGAGTCTCTCAATGTGTTGATACAAAACGACTCGCTGCCTCTCACCGAGTCGCTCTCCTCACATCATGAATATGTACAATACACATGCATATCATATCGTCACTGATCCACTCGTATGATATCATCTTACTAACCCCCCCCCCTTAGGTGAGTCACATGACCTGAGATAGACAGGTAGAGAGAGAGAGAGAGAGAGAGAGAGAGAGGTAGAGTGGTAGAGAGAGAGAAAGAGAGAGACAGAGAGAGAGAGACAGAGAGAGAGAGACCAGAGAGAGAGATAAAGAGACAGAGAGAGAGAGAGAGAGAGAGAGAGAAAGAGAGACAGAGAGAGAGAGAGAAAGAGAGAGACAGAGAGAGAGAGAGAAAGAGAGAGACAGAGAGAGAGAGAGAGAGGGGGAGAGAGAGAGACAGAGGGAGGGGGGTCAGAACGCCTCAATGAAAACCACATGGAGGGAGGAGAGAGCTGCAACCAAACAGAGAGAAAGAGACGCACGAAGAAGAACAAGAGAGCAGCTGTAGGAAACGTCTCAGCCTCCAGGACCGAGGTCAGACCAGGACCAGGAACGAGGTCAGACCAGGACCAGGAACGAGGTCAGACCCAGGACCAGAGGCTGCACGCAGACCGGAATCGGGACCACAGACCGGGAGCAGCCCAGTCCACCATGTCTGAGTCCATCAGAAGGAAAAGCTCCAGCAGACAGCTCCTGCAGAACCTCATCAGGTGAGACAATGTATTCGTACCTGCAGAGAAGTTAGTAAAGTCTTGTATTTGACTTCAGTTTTCTGCTTTTTATGTTGCGTTTACTTTTTAATCCACTGGTTATTTGACAGATACCGCTGCTGAGAGTATGCTGCAGTATTTCAAACGTTCATATAAATCCTCAACCAGATTGACGTTAAAATGTGGTTGATGTCATAATACAATACTTTTGAATATTATGAAAGTGAGAGGGACCAGTTCTCGCTGCATAATTACTTTTGATACTTAAGAACGATTTTTCTGATTGAAAAACGTTTATTTATCTTCTGCATTGACACTTGAATCCATCGTCTGTCTGTTAAATGCAGAACTTAACGTTTTGATACTGTTGATACTTTTACTGTAAAGAATCTTAATATTCTCATAGTATAACATATTGATACCAATTGTTCCACAACTGGAATAAACCACAAAGTGAAACGGTTTATGTTCACAAAAAGCACATTGAAAGAGAATGGTGATGTCATCACTGTGTGGTTATTGTTTCATTAGGAGACAGTTAGCCGTCACCTTTGTCTCCAGTAAAAAAACAAAAAAAACAAGATGACATCAAGTAGTAAACCCAGAAGAACATTAGGATTGTTTGCTTTTATATTGTCCGTGAAGAGGAACTTTGTCTTGCAGCCAAACTAAACACTTGAACACAACATATTGAAATGCGTAAAAACATCTGTAAATCATTCTGCATTAAGCATTACCAACCCTCCACACAAGCTCCCATAAAATAATGAATTAGTGACAGAATAACCTCATGATTGGTGGATAAAATACGATCACCATCAACACCCACCAACATATGGAAGTCTGATCGTCCTCTGACTCGTGACTGACTCGTGACTGACGGAGTGAGAGACTTGATATCTGCATGATGTACATTAAGACTCATAATGACAGTAGTGAGCTATCAACCATATCTACCGCTTCTGACTGTCTTTGTTATGGAAGCCCTGAGAGGCAATACATTCTGGTAATTCATTTTCTTAGTCTGATCAAATTGTTTATGACTTCGGAAAATATGAAAATGTTTTTCCAGGATAATCTTTCTTATTTCCTTAATTTTCTTTAGTTTCAATGTGTCAGGATCATTTCCCTGTTTGTTGTAAGACCTGTAAGAAAATGATTAATATTATTTGGAACATGGGCTAGTTGGACTTCAGCCTCTTGTGGCCAAAATGAGTATTACAACAATAATACTCATTTAAAATCACCTGTACGTTGTTTTCTTTCAACCTGTTTTTTGCTGGTGAATAAGTAGTTTAGGAAAACGATGGTGGTGAAACAGTGTGTCGGACAAGTACGGTGGCCTTAAGGTGTCATAACAACGTGGAAGGCTCTCCAGAGTCGGTGTTTGGTTTGGCCATTCTGGACTGCTGCAGAAACAAAGTGGTGAAACACGGCGACCTGCACGAGAAACACAACACACATCGTCTTCTGTATTGTGCTGCATCAACACTTTAATCACACTACGTCTCCAACTGCAAAATCAACCCAAAAACAAGACAATTCTAGTTTTCTGTAACACTCTTTAGGATGATGGTGGAGGCTCAGTTTCACCTTTGATTTGTTTCATTTCTTTAGTTTCTATATCTGCGTCCCTCTCCTACCTCCTGCTCATCATCCTCCTCCTTCTTGTTTCCTCAGCGATCGGTGGAACATTGCTGTGTGACTTCACTAAAAAATGACACTAAACTCTGAGTTCAATGGCTTCTTTTATATAGCTGCAACTTCCTTAATGGCCATGACATCATCTGGCTGAGTCCCGAACCCCCCCCCCCTGCTCAACTGCACACACAAAGAGAATGCAGTTCCCCAGGCCTCCATTGCCTCATTGTGTAATGGTGGAAAAAGTGATGCGTATCACACAGATTTCCCCCACACTTTGCTCGTTTCACATTCATGCTCCACGGCGTCGAGTTAAATGTCCCAGCGGACTCTGCAGGTACCTGGAAGTACAGACTGTCCTGCAGAGACGATACCCTGTAACAAAGCAGAGCAGACGTGCCTCATCGACAACTCTTACAGCTTGTGATCTCCTGCATTTCACCTTTCGATGGAGGGCAGTGATCTCGACATGTCGTCTGCCATCACAGCTGTTGTCCAGCTTTGTGTTCAGAGATATTTGTGGAGCCCCCGAAGTCCCAAAAGATGCTTTTTTAAATCTTGTTAGCAACCCTGTCTCCTAAAAAGTACGTATATATATAAAGTACTAATCTGTTTTGTCAATTACTCTGCGGTGTCGCAACATAATCTCACGGTTTGTGAAATAGTTCTAACATTATGTTAGAAAACAAAAGTTATGTTTAGGCAACAAATCCACGTAATTAAGTTATAACATACGATAATTCTGTTGATTCTTTTAAATTAGCAGTAAGATATATATGATTTAGCTATTAGCTAAAGCTTTTTAAACGTGCAGTAAGGTCCTTTTTAAAGATTTCGCACTCTTTTTCCTTTGTTGCGTTTCAGGCAGCAACGATGACCTCATCAGACAATCAAACCTCATCCCCAGTTGGTCCAGTTCCTCCTAAAAATGGCTCCCTATCACACATCACATTGATTCACAGAAACTAATGACCAACGTGGCTCCCTCTGCATCTGTGTGTATGATCTCATGTAGGTCACTTTTCCACATAATGATGACCGCAGCATGTTTGACTCACAGCCGCTCACGGCCAGCGTCCTCACCAGCAGCCACAACCAATGACAACATTATTATCCAGACGTTTGGTATTCTTTTAGTGCTGATTCAGCCAAATGTTTGATGAGCTGACTGGTTGACATGTTGGGAGAATGAATCATATTTTTGGTTCAATGCCTCTGCATTACAAACGCTCATGGTTTGCATGTTTTATCTTGTAATGAGAACCAACCGGCTTTAAGGCTTTGATGCTGCTGCAGCGTTTAAACTCACAATCTGCTCAGTCCTCGTTCTGTGCAGAGTTTATCTTAAAGGGGACACATCCTGCTCATTTTCATGTTCATACTTGTATTTGGGGGTTTCTACTAGAACATGTCAACATGCTTTAATGTTCAAAAAACAATGTTTTCCCCTCATACTGTCTGAATATACCCGTATTCAGCGTCTGTCTGAAACGCTCCGTTGACGCGCCTGTCTCTTTAAGAGTCCCAGTGAAGCGGAAGTTAGAGCGTCTTCGGCTTTAGTTACGGTTTCAAATGTTTGTTGACTCGTCCTGCAACAAAAGAATCCAATCAAATGAGACTTTTTGGTAACTAACTGGTCACACCGGTCAAATAAATTCTAAAGAGCCTACATGTGACATAGGCGGGGGGGGGGGGGGGGGGCATATCTGATTGACTTGTTGAATCACATTTTTTTTCAGATCTGGATCGTCTTATTTCATAGTTTGTGGGTTTGAAGGAACTCCAGATACCCAAATGAATGAGTTTTTCATGTCTCCTTAAATCAATACGAGGCCTCAGTGGTCTGGAGTTCATAAAATCTAGCAATTTTCTCCTTTTTAGTACCAAATTCCCATGTTGGGTTACTGATCGTCCACTAAAAACACAAAAAAAGACAAACTTTGGAAGACATCCACTTGATTGTCTAACTCGGACGCCTGAAGCCTCATGAGAACTTGTAAGCTTTGGAAACTATTATTGCACAAAACGAGGACTGTGGACATTTTTCCCAGATCTCTAACATCGTTAAGGATCCAGAAAATTGTGACTGCAAAGGAAAATTCTAGTTCATTAAAAAGGTTTTGAACTTGTTATAACAGCTAAACCGACGTAAACCACTTTATTAGGAAGTAAACGTAAAAGTGAGTAAATCTGAAATGATTGTGCAGGAAACCTGAACTACAGTCAGTGCAGTAGGTCAAAGTTGAACCAAGAAGTCCGTCTGTAATCTATGATGGATGTTTACAACAGACAGTAGTTTGGTTAACCTTCAGTGTTGGTTTAAGAACTATCTGACATCAGAGCGATTAGACCGGTGAGCACAACGATATCACGGCCAAATCTACAAAGATATGATCCAAGTTATAAAACCATAATTATCCTTTAAGAAAAACAATGACACACTTTGGAAAACTGGTTTGTATTCAACCAACAGGTGCTCTCCAGAGACGGGTGATTTCAAGCCCATTGGCTCACTGATTATTTCCATAGTTCTTGTTCTTCCAGTTTTTTCATCAGATTTTCTCCAGACCTCATTAAGTATGATGACGTTCTGGCTCCTCTGGATGACAGTCTCTCTCTCTCTCTCAATCTTCTTCCTCCTCCTCCTCCTCCTCCTCTCTCTCTCTCTCTTTGTTTCTCTCCAGAGACTGAAATGAAGTGAAACAGCTCAGCAGCTGGCCAGAGCTCCACCAGATGTGCTCGGACGATAAAAAAGGGGTTATTGTTATCAAGTCCCTCCCTCTGGAAACATGAGCACTGAATGAGCTTTCTAGAAAAGAAAGTACATCAAGAAAATCCTCATAGATAAACTTTATACCATGGTTCAGGTGAATCCTCCACTTTTGATTGGCTGCAGGGTGTTCATTAAGTTAGGGATAAAGTGTCCATTCATTTCTGATAATGGACATCTCGTCAGGCATTATGCCGCTTATACCATGGTCACTTGCCAAATAACAAAAAGATTAAGATAATTAATTAAAATGTTCTTGCGTTTTGCAACCAAAACCACAGACTTCTATTTTATTTTGTTATGATTTCACACGGTTGATGCTCAAATGGATGATCTGAAAGGACCGTGAATGTATTATCAATGGAAGGGACCAATAACGAGCTCCACGCAGAGGAAGGGAGGTTGTGTATGGGGCCGTTATTGAAAGTGACGTAAAGTGACGTAAAGTGAAGTAAAGTGAAGTGACGTAAAGTGACGTAAAGTGACATAAAGTGAAGTGAAGTGACGTAAAGTGAAGTGACGTGACGTAAAGTGAAGTGACGTAAAGTGAAGTGACGTAAAGTGACGTAAAGTGACGTAAAGTGACGTAAAGTGACGTAAAGTGACGTAAAGTGAAGTAAAGTGACGTAAAGTGACGTAAAGTGAAGTGACGTAAAGTGAAGTGACGTAAAGTGACGTAAAGTGATGTGGTATAATGACGAGGATAAAGAGTAATGAAGTCCACCGGGTGGAGAGGTCCAACAAACACTCGTACTTTCATCCAGGAGACCGCCGTTCGTGTCCCGTGTGAAACCAAAAACGCTTGTTACGTAACGTTACGTAAGAAAGTCTGCTAAAGGTTTATTTATGCTAGCTGCTTTATGTTACGATTTTAACACAACCATGATGGGGTTTTTTTTCTAACCTTAATCAAGTTTTGTTTCCCAAAATCAAACCAATCGACTCCCAATGCCACGTGACATCGTACGTTTCTGTAAGCGTGACGTGAGGCCGATATGAAACGTATTGTTGCTTCAGAAACATTCTACGTATCCACGGTTTGCAGAAAGTTACAATGACAAAAATGTTTCTACCAACTGGGTTGCTTCACTATATCAGCCTGCATTTTATACCCCTCTGTCCACCAACCTTCATCTTCTTCTTCTTCTTCTTCTTCTAGTTTTCTGGTTTGGGCCTCTTAGTTCCATTTAAAAGAAATACAGCTGCAGCACACAGTGATCATTTAGACAACAGTGTGCGGCCAACTTAAAGTCAATAAGGCCCTGACACCTTTAGGATGAGATCTCATCACATTGTTCTCACTAATGCTCTTGTGGCTGGATCGGAGTAAATCCTTGCATCCAGGTCCAACATCTGGTGGAAGGACTGCAGCCAGGAAAGTGGAGGCTTTCAGCCTTGTAGTGCATCTGGAACCTTTGAGCCTCTGGGGATGGATGGATGGATGGAGGAGGGAAAACTAACTTTATCATCATCATTAAACTCAACATCTCTTTTCAAGTGATCAAGTAGCATCGAGCTGAATTTATTTTCATAACGTTTTTGTTCATATTCCTGGCTGTCTGGAGAATATTTAATCTCTTAAACTCATTCATTGGTCCAACTGACAAAATTATTTGTAAATTGTCCAAAGATAACAAATATGTCTGGATTCACTTTGAGAAATGCGTGTATGAAACATCTTGACCTTACAGCTACTAACACTGGAATAACAGGAACGTTATATGTTAAGACGTCTCTCCTTGGGGCCCCTGAGATGTTAACCGTCTCCTGCATGTGTAACTTCTTAAATAAGTCTTTTTTTGGGGTGTTTTATGAGTGTGTTAACAGCCGGTCGGTCTCCATGTTGGTTGCAGTGTGACGGCCCAGCGGAGCCAGGAGGATGCTGAGGAGGTGGAGCGGGAGCGAAGGAGGAGATCCAGGGAGACGCAGAGAGGAGAAGGGGGCCCCTCCTGTCCGGAGGCCCCCCAACACAACGAGCTCCCACACAACACAGAGTGAGTACACGACGCCTCACAGCTGGATTATGTAAATACAACTGTGACAGCTCAACGTGTCCTCGTGCAACAGTTTGTCTGATATCTTTTCAAAATAAAGTTCTATCTTCACAGGAAAACAACTGTTATGTTTAGTTTTTTAAAACAAAACTTTTACTCAAGAATTCGTATGACAATTATGACAGTTTCACACAATTGTCTAACAGGATAAATTGATGACTTGGTGACATTTCGGACAGACATGGATGTAAACTACGATTTGACTGTTTGATGGAGGCGGTTATTCTAGTTCCTTCATGCACAGACTGAAGAAACGTGAACAACAGATCAATCAAACATTAAGCATTATTAGCATTGTACTATTTTACAAAAGTACTATATAAGCTCAGTTTGGACAGATGTCTTTGAGTCCTTTTGTTTTGAGCTTTGTTGGTGGGGTGACCATCGATGTTTACAGCTGGGTATGAATCAGCTTCAGTGCTGATTACAGAGGAAAAGACTCCATCGATGCTGCAGGTGGACGAGCTGCCGCATCAGTTTTGTGTTTGATCAGTCGGAGACGTGACGTCCCTCGAGGGGAAATCTCCTCACGAGACTGTGATGCAGTTCACTCATTAGCTCCACGGTTCCTCCTGGCTGGAGATTTGAGTCACATTAATCTGCTATAACATGCTGACTCTGAGGCTCCGACAGCAAATGTTTCATTTCCCAAAACTCTAAGAAAGGAATGAGTTTGTGATTTAACTGTTTAATCTTTTTTTGCAATAAATCCAGGGAGGAAAAAGATAATGAAAACATTGTGTGTAAGTATTTTAGGGGCGGGGCTTACTGTGATTGACAGGTCTGGGAGTTGTCTCTGTTTTCGTCTTACAACTTTAACTCACAGTGTGTTTTCACTTCATGAAAGTTAATCTCTAAGTTTTTTAGTGTTCATCCAGACTCATAAATAGATCTTTGCTTTTACCAATTCACGCTAGAAAGTACCTTCAATCCTCTGAACCACTGACATGGTTGTATCACGTCTGCATTTCTTCCAAAATAAAACTTCCGACCAATCGCTTGACTCCACTTCCTGTCAACGGTTCTCCACTTGGTTCTCCTCAGGTCGGAAGAGGAGCTGAAGCCCCGGTGCTGCCTGGTTCTGGAGGAGGACGAGGGCTTCAGCGACTGGAGCCACAGGTTGGAGAATCGTAGTGAGCAGGAGGTGCAGGATGACTGCAGGGCCGGGCTGCAGAGACCTTTAACACAACGGTGCAAACCAGAGCCTGAAGAGGAGAAACGGCAGGAGGGTGAAGAGGAGGAAGAGCAGGAGGGATGTGAGCCCAAGAGAAGCAGTCGCTATCAGGAAGCTTCATCAAGACCTCCAGAGAAGGTGAACACTGGGGTTTTTAGATGGAGCTTGTCTCTATTGTTCTGGATGTGTCTGATATTCAGCGTGTTATGATTATTGTTTTATTACTTCATGTATCCTGGTTTTAGTGCTTTATAAATAAGCTTTATTGTAAGGCTATTATCAGGTATAGCGTTGCTTTTTAAATGACAACGGTTGAATTGAATACTTGTTTATTATTTAATGCATAACACAGAAGGGCAATGAGGCGCAGGGCTTCTTTCAGCTGAGACGCTTTGTCTGTGTCTTGTTGCTATGATACAAAATATCCACAAAGGTCAAAATGACGACACACATAGAAGAAGAAGAAGAAGCATGAAGGGAGAGAGGACGTGTATTCAGTTCTCCTCCATTGTTGTTCAGCACGTGAAGCCTATGTAATTATAATAATAATAATGATAATAATAACTTTGTTTATATAGCACCTTTAAAAGAGTTTACAAAGTGCTTTGACAGACGAATATAACGCAATATAACGACATAACTGCAAGACAAGCTGAGGTAGAATTTAAACTCTGATTAAACAGTACAATGGAGGAAATACATAAACCAATCAATACGATAAGAACAAACCTAAAACGCATGAATTAAATAAAATGAAATAGTAATAACAACATTTTACATTGATATTACAATCTTTTTCTGGTGTGCTTCAATAAAAACGTTTTAAAAATTGCAATCCAACAAACACTGATAACACCAGTGGGTTGGGCATTTGTTTTTTTCTGCATTACTATCTTCAGTTTGAAATGCCTTCACAACTATTGGATGGATGACCATGAAATGTGGTTCAGTTCGAGCGACATCATCGGGTCAAAACATTTAATTTGTCACAAAACAATTCACATTCTACACTAAGATGGTAAATATGGTTAGCATTAAACCTGCTATTAAACATCAGTGTTTTATTGTCATTGTTAGCACGTTAGCATGTTTATGTTAGCATAATGCCGTCGTGCCAAAGTACAACGTCACGGAGGTGCTAGCATGGCGGTCGACCCTTTGTGTTGTTCAAATATTCAATATGAAACTAAAGACAGTAATAATTTGTTTCCACTTCAACATTTAAAGAACACATTAAGGAACAAGAGCCCTGTTTTGTAAGTGCACTTGCCCAACGATTGATATAGAAAACAAAATAACTCAAATCAAATAGATCATGATGGTATTCAATTAGCATTATCGCTCGAACATGTGCGACTAAACATGCCCTTAATGGGTTCTCTGAAACTGCTCATCAGGTAATATCAAGTTTTAAACTCTGTTTTATGATCCCATGAAGACAAAAAACGTACTTTCCAAGCTTAATATTAAATATTAACCTGTAAGTTATTCTGCAGAATGCTTTGTAACGTTTGTACCTTTCTGGTCCCATAGTTCCAGATTCACATCACAGTAGAGATGTTACCCGCTTTGCTTTTGGTTTGTTTTTAGATGTCTGTCGACAGAAAGAAAGTCAGGATGTCGTACAGCTCAACGGTCTTCCTGTCTCAGGACGCCAGGCTGCAGCACGCCGTCGGCCAACCAGCAGACAGGACGTCCTACCTGGTGGCGGGGACGATGAGGCCATGGTGTGTTGTCCACTCTTTAGCTCCCTTTTCAATTTGCTCAGTGTAAGCTGTGTTTGTATCCTAAGATCCAGCCCAGAATCATGGCAGTTTGTGAAATAGTCACGAAATGCAATCTATTGGTTTCGTGTACAGGGACACGAATTATACCAATGGAAAGTTAATTAGGAGCTTTATTCATGGTGGACACACAAATTAAATACATCCACCTGACTAAGCAACAGTCAGAGCAAGTGATGTACTTTATAATATCCAAAAAGACGACTATCGGTAGGCGGGAGGGGAGATGGACGGGTCCAACAAACAGGATTTTCAACCAGAAGACGGGTGTTCAACACCAAGTTGATGTTTTATGGTGGTGGTTTTGTTGCCTACACCTAACTGTTGGTGGTTTTGTTGCCTACACCTAACTGTTGGTGGTTTTGTTGCCTACACCTAACTGTTGCTGGTTTTGTTGCCTAAACCTAACTGTTGGTGGTTTTGTTGCCTAAACCTAACTGTTGGTGGTTTTGTTGCCTAAACCTAACTGTTGGTGGTTTTGTTGCCTACACCTAACTGTTGGTGGTTTTGCTGCCTACACCTAACTGTTGGTGGTTTTGTTGCCTAAACCTAACTGTTGGTGGTTTTGCTGCCTACACCTAACTGTTGGTGGTTTTGTTGCCTAAACCTAACTGTTGGTGGTTTTGTTGCCTAAACCTAACTGTTGGTGGTTTTGTTGCCTACACCTAACTGTTGGTGGTTTTGCTGCCTACACCTAACTGGTGGTGGTTTTGCTGCCTAAACTGTTGGTGGTTTTGTTGCCTACACCTAACTGTTGGTGGTTTTGTTGCCTAAACCTAACTGGTGGTGGTTTTGCTGCCTAAACTGTTGGTGGTTTTGTTGCCTACACCTAACTGTTGGTGGTTTTGCTGCCTACACCTAACTGGTGGTGGTTTTGCTGCCTAAACTGTTGGTGGTTTTGTTGCCTAAACCTAACTGTTGGTGGTTTTGTTGCCTAAACCTAACTGTTGGTGGTTTTGTTGCCTAAACCTAACTGTTGGTGGTTTTGTTGCCTACACCTAACTGTTGGTGGTTTTGCTGCCTACACCTAACTGTTGGTGGTTTTGTTGCCTAAACCTAACTGTTGGTGGTTTTGCTGCCTACACCTAACTGTATGAAGTTATTTTGAGGCCAACCATGATGTTTTTCCTGAACCTTACCAAGTGGTTTTGTTGCCTTAACACAACTTTAGTTTAAACGTAATGTCGTCCCAAAAGAAAAACCATGTAAACGAAACCGATAGATTGCATTTTGTGACTGCCGTGAGACTTCCACCTTATTAACCGGTTAAATCTCCTCCTCCACAGCGGAGGGGCCTGCAGGGTTGATGCGGAGGTGCAGCAGGAGGTGCTGCGGGAGGAGGTCCAAGAGATGCGGGAGGAGGTCCAAGAGATGCAGGAGGAGGTCCAAGAGATGCAGGAGGAGGTCCAAGAGATGCAGGCTGCTCCACAGAGGGAGTCAGCAGAAACCATACGGAGCCCCAGAGATGAAGATGATCAGGAGGAAGAAGAACTGAGCTTCACACATGAAGAGAAGGAAGACCTCCATCTTAGGAGGGAGGAGAAACACCGGGTGGAGGAGGAGGTGGAGGAGGAGGAAGACCACAGGATGCCAGACAAGGTTTGCTTTGCAATAATACTGCTACTAATACTACTACTACCTCTACTGCTACCTTTACTTGTACCTGTAATTCTTACCCCCAGACCTAAAGATGACATTTGTCAGTTGGTTGACCTTTCCATCGTCCATCATCTGTCCACACCAAATTATATTTGAAACCACCATTCAATTTTTGGATATTTTCATGGTCACCAGAGGATGAATTAAATTAATTATTTAATACATTTTAAACCTATTAGTTTGGGGATTCCCTGGATTTTTTTCAATGTTGAAATTTGTCATTCACCAACAATTCAGTCTTTGGCAAGGTGTCCTGAAAACTGATGAATTGTACTGTAGATATTCATGGTCCCCAGAGGACAAATCCTAATGTTTTTGTTGACTAGATGACATTTCCTGTAGCTCCACAATCACACCACAATGTCTTTATACCAGATATAATAAAATATAAAGGTGAAATCACCACAGAAGTTATTGACTACATTCATGATCCCCAGAGGAGGAGCTGTTTGCAAACTTTATGAGCATTATTTAGCATTATCCTCAGGCTAAACTGTAAGTTCTGCTCAGAAGATATTTTGATTATTTGTTGAGCACATTCAGACTCCCAACCAGATATTCCTGGTTTTAATCCTGGTGCAAGCATGTAAAGTTTATAAAGTTTATTGTATTGTTATTATTGTAGCACTGCAGGGTACCTTTATCGTCCACTTGTGGACAAACTTCATGACTGGATCTCTAAAATGTATATTGTTAGTTATGTCCCAACTCTTTGTGTGGTGTTATGACGAAAATACTTCAACTACTAAGCAGCAGTGAGCTTGCATAACACCAAATGTGTTTCTCCCAGCATTTCATAACATTTAATTAAACACATGCATGCATGAAAACAACGATTTTTGGCTTCAAATCTGAAAGTAATAAAAGTGAAAGAATGCAGCTTTGGCTCTCGTGTGTGGAAATGAGACGCGCAGCCTGACGAGAGCAGCGATGATGTAAGATGTTGTAACAAATTCCTGCTTTTAGCACCAGTGGTTTACCAGTGTTTTATTAGAGTTTTATTAGTGTTTTGCCACCAAATAACCAGAGTGAGCAGTGTGAAGACGTATTTTAAAAGTAAAAACCAGAGAAAGAACAGATATTAAGGATAACCGTTATTAACCATATTATAATGTTTAACACAATTGAATATTCATAACAATGTTTATATTGACTTTTCCCGATTGATCAGACTTTTGCTTATGAACTGGTAATATTTTTTTGTGTGTTGGTGTCCTAGAGTTTGACGGAGAGCCGGAGGAGTGAGGAGGTGAACAGAAGATCCACAGCCTCTCTTTGCTGCAGCAGTGAAGGCGAGGAGCCGTTAAACTACGGCCCCATGAGCCCCACATTCAAGGTATCCCATCAAACCACAGGGGGGGTCTGTGCAATAAAGTTCTACAGATTGTCTCACTTTTCTTTCTCCAAATTAAAGGAAGGATTGCCATAAAGCATCATTTTAGAGCTGCCCTTCTGCAGCAGCATTTAACAACCTTTAACCAAACCTTCACTGTTGCTAGACCTGTCATACTTAGAAATAAGAGCCCAGACAATGACTGATGTAGACGCAGGAGCTTTCCCTCTAAAACTACATTTCCCATGAACCGGATAGTTTCCTGTTGAAATGACGGTGTTGCCTCTTAGCTGTGGAAGAATACCACCTTCTTCCCATTTTATGTTATAAAACCAATAAATGTATCAGGATAATGTGATGAATTATGGTGAAATGATAGTGTTGAGTCATGTTAACCATGTTGTGTTGAGTCAAGTTAACCATGTTGTGTTGAGTCAAGTTAACCATGTTGTGTTGAGTCAAGTTAACCATGTTGTGTTGAGTCAAGTTAACCATGTTGTGTTGAGTCATGTTAACCATGTTGTGTTGAGTCAAGTTAACCATGTTGTGTTGAGTCATGTTAACCATGTTGTGTTGAGTCAAGTTAACCATGTTGTGTTGAGTCAAGTTAACCATGTTGTGTTGAGTCATGTTAACCATGTTGTGTTGAGTCATGTTAACCATGTTGTGTTGAGTCAAGTTAACCATGTTGTGTTGAGTCATGTTAACCATGTTGTGTTGAGTCAAGTTAACCATGTTGTGTTGAGTCAAGTTAACCATGTTGTGTTGAGTCAAGTTAACCATGTTGTGTTGAGTCAAGTTAACCATGTTGTGTTGAGTCAAGTTAACCATGTTGTGTTGAGTCAAGTTAACCATGTTGTGTTGAGTCAAGTTAACCATGTTGTGTTGAGTCAAGTTAACCATGTTGTGTTGAGTCATGTTAACCATGTTGTGTTGAGTCAAGTTAACCATGTTGTGTTGAGTCAAGTTAACCATGTTGTGTTGAGTCAAGTTAACCATGTTGTGTTGAGTCAAGTTAACCATGTTGTGTTGAGTCAAGTTAACCATGTTGTGTTGAGTCAAGTTAACCATGTTGTGTTGAGTCAAGTTAACCATGTTGTGTTGAGTTATGTTAACCATGTTGTGTTGAGTCAAGTTAACCATGTTGTGTTGAGTCAAGTTAACCATGTTGTGTTGAGTCAAGTTAACCATGTTGTGTTGAGTCAAGTTAACCATGTTGTGTTGAGTCAAGTTAACCATGTTGTGTTGAGTCAAGTTAACCATGTTGTGTTGAGTCAAGTTAACCATGTTGTGTTGAGTTATGTTAACCATGTTGTGTTGAGTCAAGTTAACCATGTTGTGTTGAGTCAAGTTAACCATGTTGTGTTGAGTCAAGTTAACCATGTTGTGTTGAGTCATGTTAACCATGTTGTGTTGAGTCAAGTTAACCATGTTGTGTTGAGTCATGTTAACCATGTTGTGTTGAGTCATGTTAACCATGTTGTGTTGAGTCATGTTAACCATGTTGTGTCTCCTTCATGCTCCTGGCTGTTCCTCCAGAAACTCCTCATTCAGTTTTACCCAGTAAGTCCTGTTCATGTTTGAACTGAGCTCAAAGTCACACTTTATGTTTAATGTCAGAGTTGTTCTCGTCGTCTGTGCTGCTGGAGTCTGCAGTAATCTGTGTGTCTCTTTACAGGATGAAGTGAACAACAGACTCTCAACAGACAGTAAATGCTCGGTGAGTGTAGACTGAGGTCAGGGTCAGTGAAGAAGCAGCTCAAGTTACTGCTAGCAGTGTTTTATGTCCAACATGTCTTATCTGTATTATTATTATTATTATTATTTAGAGCTGCAACAATGAATATATTAGCTGTCAACTGTTGAATTAATTACCAACTATATCATCATTATCATTATTATTGTTAATTATAATGATAATGATAATAATAATAAACATATTTCCACCTTGTGCCGTTCAAAGCTCAATCACGTAAACAGACACAAAGTCTCTTTTGAAATGTTGGCTCATGTGATAAAACTTGTCGGTCTGTTGAAACAGGATCAGCGAGTTTGCTGGAAAGCTGAATAAAGTAACATTTTAATTTAGGGAACATACTGTAACTTTCTGTTTGTAGGTCTGAACTCTGTGTTACTGTTGCTCATTTCTCAAGTGTGAGTTTTAAGTGTAATTTCTGTCAGTTTTAATCGGAGAACGTCTTCATTCTGTTTTCTCAGATCATAGAGAGAACCGAGTCTCTGAGGAAAAGGTGAGTGTGTGTGTGTGTGTGTGTGTGTGTGTGTGTGTGTGTGTGTTTGTGTGTGTGTGTGTATGTGTGTGTGTGTGTGTGCGTGTGTGTGTGTGTGTGTGTGTGTGTGTGTGTGTGCGTGTGTGTGTGTGTGTGTGTGTGTGTGTGTGTGTGTGTGTGTAATTTAAAAGATGAACTGAACAAATCTTCACCTGTTGGAAATGTTCCCAACATTACATATTCCAATGTAGTTGCAGGTGGAAAAAAGTTATTATTATTAATATTAATATTATTTCTACATTCTTCTGAAGCACCAGTAACATAAAGAAGACGCTGCCACCTGTTGCTGTTTCCAAGATCGACAAGAAACTGGAGATGTACACACACGCTCTCGAGGTAAAACCCCAAAGAGTCTCTCTTCTTCTGTGGAAAACCCTCATCACAGTGTTTTGATGTAACCGTCCTGATTCTCACTTTGTTTCTCGCAGGTCTCCACAAAGGAAGGCAGATCTGGGAGTCAGGCGCTGACGGACCTGACGAGTCCCACCGAACCCGTCTCCTCCAAGAAGAGCCTGTTTGAGGCCGGAGAAGCCTGGAGCCAGAACGCCGTCTCAGTCTCCCCGTCTAAGGTTAATGATGTCAGCCTTATAGTGACAGCACAGCTGATACAGAACGACTCATCCACCTGATCACTTCCTATGACGAAGTTTCATGCTGCTGCTGCTGCTGTTGTTGTTTTCATGCATATTTCTTCTTCTCTGGCTCAGGATGCAGATGGTTTAAAAGTGGGTGTGGCTAATCTCATCAATCAGTGGGTGAAAGGAAGTGAAGACGGGAGCAGGTGCAGCTCGCCCTCCAGACCAGCGGTGAGTCAGGATTTTACTTTTTACATTCGGCAAAATTCACAACAACTGTTTATTTCTGCCTTTTCTCCTCAACTCCGTTTGTCGGATAACTTCCTTCATTCAAGTTCAAGTTTCTGTTTCATGGAACCAGAACTCACATCTGTCTCGACTCAGTTAAACAGAGCAGTCAGTAACAGTCTGCCTCCCTGAGGCTGCGTTCACCATCAGAGAGGATTTGAAGAAAATAATACTTCAATAAATACATATAATAAATCTGTTACACATACAAATCAAACAAAAGCAAAACTCTTCCTGCTTCTATCACTGAAATCAAGGATTCATTTTACACATAACTGTAAACTGCTGTTGTCTTATTTACTGGGAGATGGTTGTAGTCTTTAGGCATTAATAGGAAATATTTACTACAAAGATGAAGGGGAGGATGTCAGAAACCTGTCAGGCTGCCAACGTATTCTGGAAAACAGTTTGGAAACACTGAAGTTAAATGTTTGTGAATTTGTCTCTGATAAAGTTTTATCAACTGCATTTCAGGAGAGCTCCTCTGGTAAAAGGTATAAGTTTGTGGTGACGGGTCACGGCAAGTACGAGAAGGTTTCTGGTGAAAACGGCTGCAGTGAGGATGCAAACTGCCCTTCAGGTGAGTTCATTCATTCATTCATTTTGGTCTGTAGTAATATTTAGATTGTAACCTGTTTACATATTTTTTGTTTAAAATGTATTTGCTAATAACACCATAAATAGTTATTTTTTCTACACCTCATTCTAACTTTACTTTAATCTGCAAAACTGGTTTATTTCATTCATCTGAAGAGAAGTTATGAATACAATAGACTGATATTGGATTTGTCTATTATATTCTATTATAAGTTTGGGATTTCATTATTTTTCTTTTCTTTTCTTTTTTACTTTCTTTATTCAAAACAAGATTTTTTTAAATTCAACCTAAATAACCAACAGTGGTTTCTTCATCCACACAAACACACTCTAGTTTATTCTGTCTAAATTACATAAAGCTGTGGTGTGTCACCTTTCTCTAGTTTAGGTGCCAATCCTGTGATTAAAAATTGAGAAATACAAGACGAGAGCTTCACATTGAACTTTATGCATCGTTGAGAATCACACAGTGAACAAAAGTGTTAAAGTTTTAGTTTATGTTATAGTTTAAGCATCAGTGTAATAAATGGGGCTGTGGTTAGCTTAGGGGTCAAGTCCCCCTCACCGAAAACAGATTCCACATCATGATGGTCATCTTGGGTTAACACCAAATCTTTAAACTCCAGAAATAGAGACAAAAAGGGTAAAAATATCAAACGTATTCTACGGCAGCATCAAAATCCTTCAAAGCTGCGAAACATCACACCCGGGTGACATGAACGTCTTCTCCAGCTATCACTCCATCGTCAGTTAGTCTGTCTTCCTACTGCAGGCATCTTCATCATCATCATTTATTCATCACTTCTTCATCCTAGTTACGATCTAAACTCAGTGACATTGTTTCCACAAGTCCTGGACGATCCACCACGAGGCAAGAAATTACAATCCACCAAGTTTATTTGTTATCATATCATCATTTGGAAAATAATGGATCTCAACACAGAAGACATTTTCACTGATGAACTTCAACATTTGTTTCAGTCGGTCTTCATCTACTTTCCTTGGAGCTTGTAGCCCTTAGCATCACTAATACAAATGGAGCGATTTTAATTTTGGGATGGGCTTGGCCAACAGTATGCTGTGATGGTCTCAAAATAACACCAAAAAGCTTTAATTATAATGTCAGTTTTCTCCCAAACATGCCAACGTTCTCACTGTGACAATGCAAACATGCTAATGTTTAATAAGCAACGTTTACCATTAGGCTACTGTGTTAGCATGCTAACATTAGCACCAAACTGATGGGAATGTGGTTAATTTTGCATGTATTGAATCATAATCCAAAGTATTGAACTAATTAAGATGAAAAGTCAGCTGTTCACCAGAGTCAACGGGATTCGTCCTCTGGAGACCATGAATGTTTGTACAAAATGTATTGGCAATTAATGTTATTGTTAAGATACTTCAACCAAAACCCAAGTGGTGGACCAATTGACCTAACATTACTTCCCTAGAGCCACTAGAAACCAAAAAACAAAAACATCACCTAAGCACCTAAAAGCCTGTGCAGATAATATACAATAATATATACTGATATCAGAAGAAGATCTTTTAGGCATCATACTATTATTGTCCATATTGCCCAGCCACAAGATGTACCAGCCTGTGTGGTTGTAGTTTCTTGCCCCAATCAAAAGCCCAGACCTCAGCTGCTTCGTTTCCATCCTTACCTGACTTCCAGAACCCTAAATCTGCTCTGACTGGACCTTCACCCTTCATCCAGCTCAGTTTTTTCTTCTTTCAAAATCCATCTGCCCTGTTGTTCCAGGAATGTAAAAGCCCTATTATTACAGAGATTACAATCTGCCTACCAGCGGTGTACACTAAAGGCCTGTTTAGAAAAATAGAAAAAGATAGAACATGTCAAATGCAACAATCTTCTCTCTATCAAAGTATCTAGAGTACATGCATTCAACACTACATCTAGGCTACCATCAAATGAAACAATAACAATCTAACAAAGTAGTGTTGCACAGCAATGTTCCTTTCTTTCTTTGCATTATTTCTGTTTCTTGTGTCAAGTCACAATCTTATTTGATTTTATTAAAAGTGCAAAGATGCCACAGCTGTATTCATTGTAACTGTATTATTATTTCTGACATTTATACGCTTTAACAGCTAACTTATAGACTTATGCATCCTAAATAACCACAACTGATGAAAATATCAGAAATATAAGTACTTATTTGATGTAGGCATGAATTTTCTTTTAGCGAGTTTATCAGTTATCAATTACACTTTTAGTCCTTTTTACCCTCAAGAATAATCTTCCTCCTCAATGCAGGACTGATTTCTAAAATTAACTTAATTCTGAAATAAATCAACAAATTGTTTAATGTCTATTTTCTTCCAAATTCCCTCTACTGATTCGTTTTCTCGGATAGGTTGTCACACCTATCTGAGATCATTGCATCTTTCTATTTTCACTTCATCAATCCCACACATACTTTTGCATCAGTTCAAGTTAAATATCTGTAGTTTTCCTTGAACCAAATCCTCTTGCTTTCCTGTTGAAGTCCTTGTGTTCGTCTTCCTGCGACTTGCGTTTTATCAGCCCCTTTTCAAACACTGCTGCTATCTTTGAGAGCGGCTTCTCTGCCGCCTCTTTTAGCTTCCTGGCATCAAAACGGGGGCTGTACAACAAAATCGGCAGGCGACTGACAAAAGAAGGAGCTTCTCCTTGGTTGTCTTTAGGTTCCTTTTTCTTTTCTGATTCTTTCTTGTTGGCATTGATCTGGTGCATAATTCGGTCTTTGGTAGAGAACATCTGAAAGAGGAGGACGTCCCACATCTTTAACCCCCTGGGACCGTCTTTGTTGTTAAGCACTTCCTGATCAGCACCTTGGTCTGCCGATGACTTATCACCTCCTTGATCTGTTTTCTCATTGCTGCCACTGGAATCGACCTGAGATTGGGCATTCTGCTCTGGAAACGAAAGTTCCTCTGGCTCAACGACCATGTGTTTCTTGAGCCGTGTCCATCCGCTGAGCTTACCCTTAAGGCCTTTCGGCTTCTGGGCTGCTTTAGCCTCAGTGGATGGACGGGATGTGTCCGCCGTCACGGCCTTCTTGTCAGCAGTTGAAGATGCAGTTGATGTCGCTGACTTCGTGGAGGGTTCGACCGTCGGGGCTTCCGTCGGCGCAGCTGTAGATTTGGTCCTCACAACGTCTTTGAGTCCAGTTTTTTGCTGAGATGGCGGTGACATTCCTCTGTTTGGGGATGGAGGTTTGACTGAGACTGAGGCCTGAGGCAGAGAGGCAGGAGTGGTAGAGTCAATCACAGCGGCTTTAACTATGGACGGTTTCATGACAGTATCTGTTGCTGGCTTTGCAGGGGAAATATTCTCTACTGGTAGCTTTGTCGAAGTCTGAATGTTACTGGTGTGCAAGCTAATCTGGACTGGATCGGGGGAAGGCTTTGAGGATTCTGTTTCTACAGGTCTTGATTCTATCTGCTTAGTGGGAAGTTGTGCTTTTAGAGTAGGTTTACTGTTTAAAACAGGATCGGCAGATTGGATGGAAGGGTTAGTTTCAGCGTTCAGTGAGGATACTTTTCCTTCCTTACTGGATTTTTTTGCTAGGTTTCTTTTTATCTTTTGCATTTGGGAAATTAGCTCTACCTCTGCACTGTTAGCCAGGACTGAAACGTCTTTAGTTGTGGTTGGTTTTGAGATATTCTCTGTGATCGATATAGCAGAGGGCTGATCGGTGCTAGTGGGTGTTTTACTTCGAAGAGGTGTAATGGGATTGTTTGTCTGGTCTTTAATGATGACTGAAGAAGGTTTCTTTTCTGTAGTATGGTTTAAAGAGACTGGACTTTGAGGAGACTGGGGCAAGGTTGGAGTATAGCTTTGAGTAGGTGTATTACGCAGTCTTGCGTCTGGTAGAGGGAAGGCTCTTGTTGGGCTCCAAGGTTTAGTTACTCGAGGAGGGATAAGTGGGGCTTTAGCATCTCTGGTGGCTTCAACAAGAGGTTGAATATTTGTGCCAATGTGGTTATTTAAATGAGTGTGTGAGACGGTATGTAGAGTGTGAACGTTAGTTTCTATAGATTTCTTTGTTTCACTGACAGATTGCCTAAATTGTTTCACTCCAGTCTGAGAGCTCACCGAATTTACAGACGTTTGAACTTTATCTCCAGACAATGTGAGTTGACTTGCAATGGTTTGCTGTTCTACACTGTTAGCCATGGCATAACCAGAAGAAGAGGAAACTGTTGTCTCAGTCTTAGACGTTACAGAATGTGTTGTCCTTGTAGGGAGACTTGCTACAGATTCATTGACTACTATTGGCTGAATGAAAGGGGATTGTTCTTTTACGATGGATTTAGTTGTACTTTGTGGTGCCGATGTCTCAGACGACCTGTGCTCTGCAAGAACGTTGGCAATCTGTTTACCATCTCCTTTTGAGTTTGTGTAGATTCTTGTTTGAGCAACAGGGCCAGAAACAGGTTTTGCACTGATGGCTGGTTTTGTTGCAGGTAGACTCTCGGGTCCGTCTAATCTCAGCTGAGGGCTTTTTGGTGTGACATGCCTCATGGCAGGGCTAGATGGCATGGTAGTTTTACAAGCCTGCACAGTATTAAATGATGGTTTAATGCTCACTGCTGGGTCTGTCATCATAGGCATAATGGATCCTGTATGAGGCTTGTTGGGGACGTGAATATTGCTGCCTGAATTGGATTTGTTGGAGTGGGCAATTTCTGCAACACGTCCGCCGTGTTGAATAGTCTCTAAACTTTCTGGTTGTCCAGGTGAGACCCAGTCTGTGGAGGACTTCAATCCTGCAGACAGTTTGTTTTCGCTGCTAGGCGTGTTCAGCACTGTGTTTCCTTTTAAAAGATTAGAAGCTGGTCTTGTTTCAATAACACATTTTGCTTGAATGTTTTTTGCTATAATAGCTACACTGGGGCACTCTGTTGGTGTTTTCCCAGTCAATAAACTCGCTCTTCCATTGGTGAGTTGTGATTGCAATTCTGTGTCTACGGTTGAGTTGCCGACTCTGTTAGTGTCGATATTATTATAAGTGGGGAGTTTAGGTTCTGTATTGACTTGGCTTGACACTATCGCGTCTTTAGCAGGGATGTTATGGCTGGTTCCAACTACTTGTGTGGACGCTACTCTAGCTCTTCTTGAGTTTGTGTAGATATTTTCTCTTTGAATAACTTTATCTTGGCCACTGGATAATATGCTACTCTGTGTGTTTAGAAGTACATTCTCAATAGTTTTGGTGAGCTTTAGGAGCTCTTTTTTGAGCACATTGGAGGTCATATCTGAAATGCTGGGTAATTTGGTTGCATTGACAGAAAGGTCAGGCATTTTGGGTTCTGTGTTAGGTCTTCCCACTAAATTACCATTAACAGCAGGTGTATTTTGTGCACTTGATGCTTGAGAAGATTTCAAAGTGAGACTATCTCCTGGCAAATTAATCTTGTGTCCTACTGTTTGATTATTCCTGTGAATTTTTGTTTCAGTGCAAAGCTGTTGCGTGAATTTTGTGCTTTGGACCGCTGCAGATACTGCGCAGAGACTATACTGTGCAGAACATACAGATGCTGTGACAGGCTCATGTTGCAAAACTGATCCTGTGGTAGCAATAATTGATTCTTTGGAGAATATATTTGAGAATTGGGCCTCAGTGTTTGTTTTGTTTAGGATAAGATCAGTATTACGAGCCACAGAAGGCAAAATGTTCCCCGTGTTTGTTTTATTGAGTAGAGTAACTTCTTCACTTTGTTTATGTAAAACCGCTTCAGCAGCCACTTTACTGGGTAGTGTTTTTTCTGAAACCAGTTTGTTGGCTTGTTGTATTCCTAAGATTAATGCACCATTTATGATGGCATTCCCTGAGAATTTGGGCTCTAAATCTGTGGCAGGAGACGGAACAACCAGGTTTTTACGATCAGCTAGGTCTTTAACAGGCTTGGCAGTGAGTTGGACATTGAGACCATTTGCTGTTGATGGACTGACTCCACGGGGAGTTTTGAAAGACTGGACCGGAGATATGTCTACGTGTCCTGACTGTTGTTTGGTATTTCTGACCTTGGATTCTCCTTTTGTAGGTGTTTTCTCAAGATTACAACCTTTCTCCATCACTTTTAAACTACGCTGTTTTTCAACATTTGGTTTTACTTTCACTAAGGGTGAGGAAGAACTCGACAGACCATTGCTATCAGTCAGGCATGGAGTCGTATTTCGCGTTGCCTCTATAGAAAATAGTGCCACACTTTGTGTGTTTGCCTCACCTGCTTTAGACATTGGTATTGGATCCTCAGAGTATGAGGCTTTTGGTGTGGATACATCGCTTGTGGATTGTTGCATTGTGTTCTGTGACAAGCCAAGGGGAAGCTCAGGTTTTATTGTGTCCACGCTAGATGTTTTAAGTGATTGTATTCCAATACTTTGAGCTGCAGACTGAGTTTCCTCAAACACATCTTCGCTACGTGTGACAATCCGTTCCGCTGGATCCTCAAAATCCCTTGGAGGTTGTAAAATGTTAGCAACAGAAACCTCCACCGAAGACGGAAGATCTTGATGTCCATTGATTTGTTGTGTTGCATCAGACTTTGACACGTTTACAGCTACGTCTGACTGTGTTTTATTTGAAGAGGTTCCATTAAACCTGCGGGTTGCAGGGCTGTGATGGGATGCTTTAGTCCTTATCCCTCCATAGGCTGCATACTCAGATGGAGTAAGCCCGTAATATGTCGATTGGGATTTATGCTTTGAGGTCGCTAATGACATTTGATTCTCCAATAGTGACGACAAAGACTTGCGTGCATCGACCACAGGGGGATGATAAGGGGACGACAGGGGGGTTGGACTTGGTGGCGCTTCAATTGAAATCACTGGCGTAGGGATGAGAGTATTTGGTACAGAAGACAAAAATGATGGGACTTTTGGCAAAGACGAAGCCTCACTTTCAGAAACTTCGTTTGTTTGTAGTTTTGGGATGACTGGTTCTATAAGTGTTGGTTTTACCACAGCAGAGTCAAGTGCAGTCATACTTGATGCTAAGTTCTCTCTTGGGTACAGATCAGTATTGGCAAAGCTTAGATTTATCATACTCCTTTGTGTCTCTATCTTTTCATAATTGCTGGCTTGTTTGATAGCAGTAATGTGATTAACATCAGTCCACTTCAGTTCTTCTGCAGCAGACGGAGGTTTACTTATAACACTGGTTTGAATCGCTGATTTCTGTCTTGGAGCTTCGTTGGGAATTGCAGAAGCTTGTAGATCTTGGGACGACTTGAAAGCAGCAAATAAAAGTGGGTTAGGTTTGGATATTTCAATAAAGGGCGTGGACACTCGAGCTGGTGTAGAAGAGGGAGTCTTAGGTCTTCCACATTGGGACATGGACGCATTCCATTTCTGATCAGGTTTCACCACTGACACCGCTGTTTTCTTTCTGTATACGTCAGAAAACGATGCTCCCTGGTAGGTTGGGTTTATTGCTGTGAGGTCCTGGATGGAGGGAGGTTTAGAGATCTCATAAAACGTTGCCTTCGATGTATAAATCCTGCTTTGTATGGCGTCAGGCATTGTCTCTTTAACTGCTTCAACAAGGGATATTTTTGAGGCGGTTATCTCAGGGGACATCTGGCTTGGAACAAAGTTGCCATTACTGGTAGGTCTGGCAGTCCAGGACGACGTCTGGCTCTCAGGGTTATCCTTTGAACCGGAGTTTGTCTCCCTCTGGCTGGGAACAACAGGTTGTGTCTGAGTGTTTGGAACTGATAGCAGCACTGGAAGAGGAGGTAGGTCCGCAACCGGAGAAGGTCCTGGGCCTGGGCCACAGTTGGGGGTTGCTGGGGATAGGGTCAGGCTGTGAGTTGATATTTTGGTGCTGCATTGCGACACAGCGACCGGAGGGACTGTTGTGACTGACCCATGGGAATTTGGTGTCATGTTTGAATTGAAAGCAGAGGGAAGAGTCGGTGCTGGAAGCTGCTCAGGTGGTGATGGGGGTGGGGAAACTGAAGGTGGCATCATGAAAGGAGTCACGTCATCGAATAAAAAAGAGGAGCACTCATACAGCGGAGCCACCTGCTCCTCAGAAGTCCTGATCTGAGCTATGCAGGACGGAGGGGGGAAGCTGCCAGTTTGGCCGTAGGAGCTGCTCCGAGGATGAGGGAATGCAGATGCAGAGTGATCGTAGAGGGATTCAAAGGGGAAACTGGACACTGAAGGGTCCTCAATGTAGACCGAATCCGGTGTACTTAGTGGGCTGGACTGGTCGCTGTGCTCGAGGTCTGTGCTCGCCTCGTTGACAGGTGACAAACAGGAGCGAAAGGGGACGGGCGTCTGAGAGAGGCTCCCTTTTTTCTTGGCTCTCTTCTTCTTGAGTTTCTGAAGCCTCGCGTTGTCTTTGCCTGGTTTTGGCAGTAAGGGCGGAGGATACTGCTGGGAAAGGTCAGGCTCCAGCCCGTTAACGTAGCTGACTTCCATCAGCATTTCTTTAGACCCCTGCAAGACAGACGAGACGCATCAGTCTAATTATCTTCAGCTCAAAATCCACTTATGTAATAACAGCAAAGCAGACACAAAACAGTCAACTTATTCATCAAAAGAGGCCTGTCATGTAAAAGTTGGTTTCATCATATTTGCTTGATAACAAAACAAATGCTTATAATATAATTTGTAGTCAAAGTTTCTCAAAAAAGACTTAAACTGAGCCAAGATCCAACAAATGTGTCATGAGGAGGTCACATGTTTGTTTTAACAGCCGTCGGAGCACATTTCTGGTTGCGTGGTGTGATGTTCTCTATTACTAGGCAGTTGTTGGAAATGTTGGAGTTTTGTTCCAATACAGAGTTTTTTTTCTTTATTATGGATATAATAGATATTTGATTATGGTCATCAATTGTGTTTAATTAAAGTATACAATAAGTTGTTTTTCCTCCTTTTCAGCTGGACAGTTCTTTGAAGATTTGTGAAACCTGGACCTGGATCAATTTTGGATGATGAAAACTTTGATACTGCACAAACCGTATCCACTATCACTTTATTATTCTCTTTATTTCAAGCTTTAGGTTGGAAATGTACTTATATCATGTTGTAATGACACATTTATTTTTACCAAAGGTAGTGAAGCAAAAAGTGAGTGTTTTCTTCTGTTTGCAGGTATTCATTTTAACTTGTGAATAATAATAATTAGCAGTAGAACATCTTTTCTTACGATGAAATAACTTCAATTAAACACATTCCTGATGTTCGATTCCTCAATACTTTAGTTGTTGGAGAGTTTCTGTTTGCTTCCTTTGTCATTCACTGTGCAGGCGAGCTCTTTATTGCTTCTACTGTGTTCCCGGTGTCGAGTACTCAGCTGCTTCTGCAACTGTACTGATTTAACCCGAGCTAATGGCTTCGAGACAAGTCTGCACCTGGCTTTACAAAACTATGAGCTGTCGTGACAACCTGCTCATTAGCAGGTTTCCAAACTCTTAATTGGGTCCTGAAGATGCTGCATGGCTACAAGAAGCGTCACAGTTGGAAATAGAAAGGCATGTAAAGCGGTTGCTTATGGCAAGGCTGCTTTGAAACGATGACAAACTACTTGTGAAAATAGTCTCTCAAGGAGACAGTCGGATTTAAAAATGACCTCTGCAGCAAATAAAAGTAAAGCCAAAGGAGGATGATTGACAGGTCCAGGAGGGTGACCAGGTTCCAGAGGGGAGGAGGGGGCGCAGCATTTAGCTAACGCTCATGAGAAAAGAAACTTAAAACCTGAGAAGCAGTAAATTGGGTCCAAATTATTTTGTCATTAGCATTACAAGTAAAACAATAAGAGGGAGGTCAAAGGTCAGAAGCATAATTAACTGACAATAAATGTAACATGCGCTCAGGATTATAAAACATAATGTATAAAAGCTTATACAAACAATTCATATTAAAATGTGACATTTTACAGTTGGTTTTGTTCACTTTATAATAAACATTTACTTTTTTAAATTAATTTAACAAGAATCTTCATTAGTCACAAGGTAGAAACTACTCTTCCTGGGATCCGGAAAAACTCAAATTTAACTAAAATCCAAAACAAAAAAGGGAAAAAAAACAAAAGAAAACCAGCAAACTACAAAAACAAATCAACAAAAATACTACTTTCAATTACAATAATAACAACAAACAACAAGTCAAAGATTTAACAAAAAAACAAATGAAAGAAAACAATAAATCATCAACAATAAAAGTGTTAATGACAATAATAACAAAAAAACACAAGAACAAGCAAACGAACCATCAATAACTCTGCTCATGAAAAGAACAACAGGTATCTGTATTGTTGTCTTTCTGTCTGCATATGCGAGTTGATCTTTGGGGGTGACACTAGAAAAAGGTCCAGGGCCTATTTTTAGGCTGAGGGGAAATAAGAGCAAACACCGACCAACTGACACCGAGCACCTGCTGCCCGCCGTCCTGCACTCACGCAAACGGCCTCAGTCTGCTGGAAATCAATCCCACGGCCCAAATCCTCTCAGAGCTGCGCCGACTGTGAGCTTAGCCTCGTGTTTCGACTTAAAATTGTTATATATGTCATGTTAGCACCGGTTGGGTCTGAGAGAAGCAGGATTATTACACCCAATGTGATATTTTTCTGCAAGTTTGACAATGTTTGACAATGTTTTTTTAATATTTAATATGTCGCTGCTGACTTCAAATTTAAACAATGTTTGGCTCGTTTTGAGCCAATGTTTAACATGAATCCCTGTCGTCAAAGTGACTCCTGCAGTGACAAGGTGGCCAGCTGACACATGAGAAGTCCCCCTTTTAAGGCTCTGGGGTTGGATATCTGGGAGGCTTCCACTGGAGCAGCGCAAAAGAGGAAAGTATAAGATTAGCTTTGTGATAAAACTGTGCCATGACCTCAATCTATCGAGACTTACAGAAGAGGGCGAGCTCTTACTTAATCATCATGTTGCAACACTTACCTGAAGTGGAAAACAGGTGTTGCTTGTGTTTTGCTAGACAGAATGCAAAACAAACAATTTACTTACAACGAAAAGTGGATTCTAAGGCCAAGAAAAGAATAATAATCAACGGGCCGGTGTGCAGGGTTCGTTAATCGCTGCTAATATCTATCGATGGCGCAAAATTGTGCAGAAACAGGTTAAAAACTGCTTTGCGAGCTCCTAATCTCACAGATAGCAACGTCTGCTATGCATCATGCGTTTGAGATGTCAGACCGTGCTCACATGCATCGATCACATTCTATGCAGGTTAGCGCCCCGAGTCGACGGGTCAGCGCCACTCTGCAGTACCGCCAGCTGGTCAATCAACAGACACACTTTGAGTTTGACTGGTTTACCTTTGGGCGAGCGGCTGTCGGGGGGGACAAACTGCTCTCTGCTTGTTAATCCCGGCTCAGAGTGCCACAGGGCCACTCATCCTGAAGTGAACTGAAGCCTTGGGGAGCGAGCCACCGTGCACGTGGCCACTCCAAAAATAAAACCGTTCGCCTTCAGTGTGTGTGTGAGAGTGTGTGTGTGTGTGTGTGTGTGTGTGTGTGTGTGTGTGTGTGTGTGTGTGTGTGTGTGTGTGTGTGTGTGAGAGTGTGTTGCAGGGGGGCAGACGGGGGTTTCCAGGCCACCTGAGATGGCTGAGGTGCAGCCCCTACAGGCGGCCGGAGGACACCTCCACCTGAGGGGGAAGATGGTCGTCCAGCAGGGAAAAATCCAGTATGTGAGCAGGACACGAGCCTTTTACCCGACACCAGCAAGGGGTCACTAGCTGTTGTAACCCAACCCAGGTGTTGTTTACCATTACAACATCAAACACACCTTTAGTTCGGCGGGAATAATCACTCTTGGTGGCTTGTTAAGACATTTCAAAAACTGTAATAAAGCTCCATTTAGAAAAAGTCTTTCACGCTCACAAAGCATTTTTTCTCCCAGGTTTATTTGACAAAGATCTAAAAAGAAAGAATGATTTAAAAATAAAGTATTTTCTTGACTAGAATATGTGACTATATGACAAGCTTCCTGTTTAATCATTGACTTTGAAGCCACATTATAATGGCGAAGATACAACAAAGTGTCACTTTACTTCCTCTGATGATGGAGTAGGTGCCGATCTGCCTTTAAGCAAGTCACGAACACCATTAACTACAGCAGCGGAGCCGCTCAGGGGCCCTCTAAGGCTCAGCAGCAGATTACAGGCAGTATTTTGACTATATTTAACCGTGTGGCATAGTTTTGTGTATTTCGTAATTTGTATTTGAATGGTAGATAACAATAAATCTCTTGCTGGCTTCATGCTCAAAAACCCCTGGAGATCACAGACTCAGTGTTGTTGCACTAAAGCCGCACTCCACTCAGTGGCCCCTCCTCTAAACCAGTTATTCCCCAAAGACTGGGTCGGGACCAGGCAGCAACCTCCGGTTCTAAAAAGCGAATCCAAAGCTTCATGTGTTAAAGCTGCATTCTCTCTAGTGTCCACCAGGGGGCGACTCCTCTGGTTCTATAGAAGTCTATGAGAAAATGACTCTACTTCTCTCTTGATTTATTACCTCAGTAAACATTGTAAACATGAGTTTATGGTCTCAATCTCTAGTTTCAAGTCTTCTTCAATACAGCATGATGTTCATTTAGTACATTATGGTCCATTTAGAGTCAAACAGACCATAAAGCAGGGGATGCTTTAGGGGCGGGGCTACACAGTGATTGACAGGTCTCTACCAGAGACGTATACGGCGTCTCTACGTCACTCCTCCTCAATCCAGATGTGGTCACTTCCTGTTCACTGGTTGCAAAAAAATAAGATGGCGACGGACAAAATGCTGAACTCGAGGCTTCAAAACATCCAAAAACCAATGGTTGACGTCACGACTACGGCCACTTCTTATATACAGTCTATGGTCATTTTATTTGAGACTCCAAATAAAATTCCTCCATAATCTTTTATTTAAAATTCAAGATAATATAAGGTGATGTGGAAATCGCAGTAAAAATGGTCAAGAATGTTCATTTACTCACACATTTGTTCTTCTCATGATTCATACATCAGACTGTTGTGAAAGTTTGGGACGTTGGACGTTGGACGTTGTACCAGTATGCAATAGTAGAATAACTGTTTTTTAAAGTAATTTTATGTCTCCGTTTATTTACAAAGGGTAATAAAATCTGCTACTTTTGCATTTAATTCCCCAACAAACATTAGAAAACACAGGAATGAATTAAAGTTCATTACTTGTCCTCAATCGTTTAAACAGCTGCCTTTGAACGACAAATAACATGAGGAACATTTGTGTTCCACAACTGAAGAAAAATAAATAAAAACACACATTTTACACGTGTAAATGTGACCTGCATGAACTACATGACAGTGAAAAGGAGGAAGAGACGAGAAGGGAGGATTTGTCTTCCTCACTTCTTCATCGTCTTAGAGACAAGTCTCCATCTGGAACATCGTCCCGTTATAACCGGGCTCAGCTGTGAAGCCGCAATCTACAACTACAAGTGTCTCTGTAAAGATAGTGTATCTATATACATCGTATTTACCACTTAATAGTGTCTTTGCATTGTTCCAGAGATCACAGTAATATTGACTGATTGATGGCGAGCATCCTGTTTACAGTCCCAGTTCTATTATTATTCAATTATTCTGTTACTGTGCACTGACTGATTGACTGACTGGTTGATGAAGTGTCTGACACACACACACACACACGCACATACACTTTCCCTCCATTGTCTGGATGCCAAGCTGATGTGTAACCCCCCCCCCCACACACACACACACAGCCTTCTATCACCGTAAATTTAGCAACAGAAGCTTCTCAGCTGCTCCTTTCCTAAACCTGAGCCCTCCTCTTCCATCCGCAGTATTTCACCCATCTCCTTCTCCAGGGTCATGCCTGCCTCCCATCCCAACCCCCCCCCCCCCCCTATCTCTTCCACACATTAACATACAACACACACTCTCATCCCACAGCCAATAAGGGCCTGATGAGCTCAAGTATCACTATAACACAAGGACTTATTCTCTGAGCGGAGCCCTCTTCTTACAGACCTTCATCCCCATCGTCCGAGGAGCTTCTCTTCCTCTCTGAGGTAAGACGACCACTGAGCTGACCTGTGCCTTCTAAAGCACACGTTTCTCACTTTGTGTTTTTCTCCTTTTAAGCCAAAATCAGCTGGTTGTAGATTAGTATTGTTTTTGTGGGGAAAGAGCCTCAGGTGTGTTGTAAGAGGAAACCTCCGATCGTCGTCTGTCGGGCCGTAGCCTCAGGAGGGCGCTTTGAAATAGACGAAGACGCGTCTGCATGTCGAACATGTGTAGTTTATGTTTTGAGATGGTAAACAGTCGGCCTCGAGGGCAGGAGTCCAGTTTCCCACGAGTCCAGATTGATTTAACAGGTTCATAAAAACGTCACTTTATGTAACAGAACCGTGTGTTTATGTACCTTTCTCACAAAAGTGGAGTCAAACTATTTAAGCAATCCAAGACCAAACGTGTGAAATTAGAGCAGTTTGCACCTCCTCTTCATGTGATGTCGAGGTGTTCAGCTGTGAAGCTGTCGATCGCAGCTATAAATGGATTCAACTTTTTCGTGTTTGTCATCTCGTTCATTTGCTTTTACCGCCACGCGCCAGAAATACTTTCTTTAAATCGTCAGATTCAGTTGCACTTACATCTGCTTTTTAAATATTTTAGTCTTGGATGTAAACTGTGACCTGCTGAATTGTCCAATATGAACATAATCATGGCTGATATACACCGTGCTGGTGTTCACAGATGTGTGGTCGACACACACAGCTACATGTGATTATCTGCTGTTATGCCTCAAAGTCATGCAGATGTCTCTGAGCGCCTGAGAAGTTATATTTAAGACATTGTTTTGATTGAAAATTGTTGTAAATGTGAACTTATCTGCTCATGCACGTTCACAGTTAAATCTCCTCTCCTTCAGAATGACTACCATCTCTTTTTTCTCTTTTATTTATGTCTAAATAACAGAAAGTGAAAGACTCGCCTCCTGTAACCTCTTGTCGGTTTGTTAACCTTTACACTTTAAACCCCCCACATAGCCGTCGTAGTGGACTTGAAAACAAAGCCGGCCTCTCTGAGGTTTTGGGATAGTGATGATACGTAAGTTTGCTGTCAGACGCAGAACAAACATCTCTCAGCAGACCGATGGATCGGTCTATAAATTCATTTTGGCATTTCGGTCTAAATCCGCTCTGGATTGGATCAGGATGTGATTCTCACCTCAGCACCTCAGAGTTCTAGTTTCAGAGGGACTCTTCGCAGAATTCATTGTTCTCACACTGAAGAAGTGAAGTGACCGTCTAAACCACTAAATATACGGAGTGCTGAAGTGTCGGTATGCACCGAGCGAACGATGGGCACACCGAGGTGAGGCCGCTGTCAGCTGTGAGTCGATCAAAGAGCTGGTTTCGTCGCGAGGCGGATGCCGATTGGCCGTTTGAGCGCCCGAGCATCCTCCAGCCGGACCGAGCCGAGGGATTAAAGCAGCTATTTGGACACCGTTCCTCAGCTGATGGGTAGAAATCCGATCCTGAGCTAATCCTCCGAGTCCCCTGCAGCTGTGCTCACCGCTAAGTGTGAAGGAGTCATCCAAAGACACATATGTATATATATTTACTATATATATATATCAAATATGATATATATAATATACAGAGAGCAGAAATCCAACCACATTGTCTCCAACAGAGCTGCTCCTCGTCCCCCTTTGTCATCGAGGCCGTGGGAGGATTAGAGTGGTATTTCCCCAATATAGGACCGGAGTTTGGCGTTTCTTTATGAACTGGAAAGCTGGTGTTGAATTCCGGGATATTAGGTCATAGTTCAACGCAGTTTTGATGGACTGTCTTTTTTTGACGCATCACAAATGTGTTTTAAATTGTTGAGCAAGACTAACCCCCCTTGTCTTTATGCTAAGCTATGCTAAGCTAAGCTAAGCTAAGCGTCTCCTGGTTGTAGCTTCACATTTGCTGCACAAACATGAGTGGTGTCAATCTTCTCATCTAACTCTTGGCAAGAAAGCGAATAAGTGCATTAATGTTTGTGAATAGACCTTTCATCAAACAGATTTCCAGTTTAATAATAATATATATATATGTATATATATATATATATATATATATATATATATATACTTTTTATTTTTTTATTTGAGAAATGTGGTGTTCATGCAGATGTTTCAATGGGGGTCAAACTCTTAAACTGTTGTTCTCTGCTGTTATAACAAAGGCTCTTTGTTTTCTCCCTGAGGTGTGAAGTCTGCTGTCAACATGTCCGACACCGAGGAACTGTGAGTGTCAATAACAACACACACCGATGTCACTTTCATTAGTTTCAATTGTATTAAAAAAAGAACAAACTGTGTTTTCATGTTTGATTGATTTGTGAATGTTCTTTCATATTTCAGGGATCAGCTGGAGGGTAAGTGACAACCACTCAGTTTGATTTATGAATCAACGAAATAGGCAAGCTAAGCTTTATTTAAAATGATCACATAGAATGCTTTCAAAATATTTAAATTGAATTTAATAAATTATTTTCTGACTTTTATAACTTTTATAAATGTGCAGCTAATAAATATATATATATATATATATATATATATATATATAACAAAAATATATATTTTTAATGCATTTGGAAATAAATGATGTCACATATAAATGTTTTTATACACAAATGTAACTGTAATTTACATGCAGGTCAGTTTAGAGAGTATTTTAATGTGATTGTGATGTTTATATTTGTTTCTGTTCCACCTGCTTTGCTTTTCCAAAAACCGAAGAGGAGGAAGGTAAAGACGACTGATCGATCCCATATTTAGGATCTTTTCTTCACTAATTTGTCAGCTGCCTGATTTCACCCTTAATTTGAAGTGTTTTGACGGCGACACCTGGAAGCACTAACATCTGCACACAGTTTATTAGAGTCGGAGCAGGATGTTTTCAAAATGCACATTTAGAACTGTAATAATTTATTGTGATGAAAGTTAAACGCGTCAGGATCTCAGTTGAATGCATCAGCTTCGTTGTTTCATTTACCTTCAGTTGCATTAAAGATAGCTTAGCATCAATAAATGTCTTTTTTTATTTTTTATCCCTTGTTCAATATTTACTTGTCTTAACAAAACCGAAGCGTAGGTTTCTATGTTCTGGCTCACTAACACGCAGCTGTCGGTCAAACGCGTCCACGTTAAGGGTGACTTTGTTTCCTTTCTGACTGAGTGATGTTTTGAATCACATGGTTGAGAAAACAGAATGTGAGAGAGCTTCTAGACGCTCTCTACATTCACATTTTCTCGCCATGTGACATGTTTTACGCTGTCATCTGTTGATGTCACATCAATGCCGCCGTCATTGACCTCATTCACACAACGGACATATTTCTAACGGTGGAGGTGGAAAACTACCCGGACGATCATATCGGCCCAAACTACAGAGGAAACTGGGCGTGGCTCATTACTTGAGTGACATTTAAATGTTAAATTGATCATATTAAAATGTTTTCTCTTAGGATCATCATACAAAAGGTAATGATGTAACACTCTTGAATCTGGAACATTTGCTGATGTAAAGACACGTTCTGTATTTTACGTATTGAGTTATCCAGATAACTCAATAAACCTGCAACACTCCCTATCAGTAGAGCTTCCTTCCATACTGTTTACGTTTGCTCAACAAGGCCAACCAATCAGATTAGTTTTAGGGCCAAAGTTTCTGTTAGCAGATCTAAAATCAAGGACATTATGTTTTCTTTTTTCTCGATTCATCTAATTTGCTGCAGATTAAACAGTAAAAGTCATAAAATCAAGTTTCATTTCACATAAAGCTCTTTTATCTGTACCAACCATAGATTGTGTATGGGGAGTTGGCGTAGTTGTTATGTCACCCATCGATTTGTGGTCTGCTGTTTAGAAGCATCAAGTTCGTCATTTTGGTCATAGCCTTCTCTGTCTTTGACTGTCGCCATTTAGATTTTTGGTTGTCGCCATCTTGGTTTTTGACTGTGTTATTACTTTTCAACCAGAAGTGACACGAGAAGGTTGAGCTAAATACAACCAAAAGCTGAATAAGACATTTGAAGGCGACCATATTGTTACAATTAACTTCCATGAAGTGAAAACACACTTTGAAAGGGTTTAGGTTCAAAGACGAAAACACGAAATCCCAGTGGTACACCGTGGTAGCAACCCGTCAATCACTGTGTAGCCCCGCCCCTAAAGCATACCCTGCTTTATGGTCTGTTTGACTCTAAATGGACCATCATGTACTAAATGAACATCATGCTGTATTGAAGAAGACTTGAAACTAGAGATTGAGACCATAAACTCATGTTTACAATGTTTACTGAGGTAATAAATCAAGAGAGAAGTAGAGTCATTTTCTCATAGACTTCTATAGAACCAGAGGAGTCGCCCCCTGGTGGACACTAGAGAGAATGCAGGTTAAAGGACACTTCAGTGTTGGTTTCACTTTTCAGACACAAAGGTTGCCGCCTGTTATTATGAAAACACTCAATTTGACCAACAATCACCAAATCCATCAAAACAATGTGTGGAGTAAAAACTTGAAATGGGAATAGAAGCTCTATAAAAACAACTTTAAAAGACGACGACAGCTTCCATATTCTAGAAGCAAAATATGAATTTACAAAATGATAAAACTTTGTACACAACATCAGCTGCTCTTCAGGAAGTTTCCCACCTCAACAGTTCAATATGGCTTCTGTGTGAAAGGTCAGCTGACTTCCTCTCATCATCATGTGTTTCTCTCTCTCCAGCAGCTCTGTCCGTCGCTCACCCATCCATCCTCTCTCTCTCCCTCTCTCCCTCTCTCGTAACTAAAGTAATCTCTCACTTTTTGTCATGTCTGTGGTCTTCATTAACGGCCCTCTCCTCCGACACCCTCCCTCTCCCCGGCGGTTTTGGTGCATGCTGCGTGCCCCGTAGCCCAGGAGGAGGTAGTAGAAGTAGAAGTAGCCCCTGAGGCGGAGGCCCAGGTGGAGGCAGAGCCAGAGGTAGAGCCCGAAGCAGAGCCAGAGCCAGAGGAGGTGGTTCATGAGGAGGAAGGTACGTGGCATCGGCAGACCGCTCCCCGTTCTCCTGCAGGACACGAGAGCATCAGCTCATGTTTTACATTTTAGTCCCTCCTGTTTCATTTCTGTTACAATGATTAGAGCTTTCGTCAGGACTAGAGGAAACCAGATGTTACAGTTACAGAGCTTTAAATAGTCATGGCGTCACTTTGTGAAACAAATGATTAAAAGAAGATATTTAGAAACTGGTGTCGTAGCGCAATCACAAGGCAGTTCATCACAACGTCACAAACTGAAACATGCACTTTATTTAAGGCTATGACATGAGTTTCATTTATTCACAGATTCCGTTTGATTTTTTCAGAATTCTGTGTTTTACAATTCGAGCACATTTTGTCAACAGAAAGTTTCTAATCATGTGGTGGAAAAGTAACATTGTAACAATTAATCAGAAAATATTCAAAATGTAATAAACGTCAATGAATTTGATGTGAAAAAACTAAGAAAGTGATTCAATACAGTTCCAAACCCAAACATCCTTATGAAGTGCTCTACATCCAGCTGTTAGGGTGGAACTCTTCAGTTTTTGGGATGTCACAGTTTACAGTGTTCTGAAATCTAAACATAGTAAACATCCAGAAGCTTCACGGGTCGGCGCGGCATGACAAGACCAGTGTGTGTTGCACTTTAGAACGAAGGAGCCTAAAGAGCCTTTTGGTGTCTTCTGGCTCCTTCGAGAGCAGCAAACGTTCGGGCTTTGCTTCGTTAAAGTGTCCACAGTTATCACATCACCATCGGTGTTAGCTGACACAACAAACAAAAACAGAGTTACGGCTCAGTGCCAGATGTGTGTCTTTGAACATGTGTCTCTAAACGTTGAAAGGGAGAAGAAGAGAATCAGCTGCTGTTACATGAACGGCCCCTCTAATCCGTCTCCTTCTATCCATGTTTAGGTCTCATTTTGGCAAACTCAGAAAGGATTATGGGTAATATCGGTCATGTAAAAGCGTCTTCTTCTTCTTCTTCTTCGTCTTTCTTTCCATGAGTAGATGAAGAGAGGGACTGGCAAACTGCTCTAAGGCTTTGACATGTATCCCCACTATTCACGTCTTCCATGGAAATGTTTTTCTTTTGTTTGTTTAAGTTTCTTTATGAACACTTTCACTCAGATGGAGTCACTGCAGAAGTCCCGGGCTTCACTCTACGCTTCACTGAACTAACGCTTCGATTTCGCTGCTTCAGCAGCATGCGTTTAGAAAAATTTAGTTTTGCTCCGAACGATTAATCTAAATCAAGCAATTGCTGATCTCTCTAGTACGGAAGATATACGACGCCTGAACGAAAACCAAACCAACCAAGAAAAGAAATACACATTATTATATGTATTATTAATGCATGAGAAGATGGTCTTAATGCATCGGAGCCACCGGGTCAGGTTCTGGTGAAGTCAGATGAACTCATGCAGGTTCACCAGAAACTCCTTCAGATCAGACTCCAGCAGAGACCGGTCCACCGTGGACGGACCCAGATCCTCCAGCAGAGACCGGTCCACCGTGGACAGACCCAGATCCTCCAGCAGAGACCGGTCCACCGTGGACAGACCCAGATCCTCCAGCAGAGACCGGTCCACCGTGGACAGACCCAAATCCTCCAGCAGAGACCGGTCCACCGTGGATGGACCCAGATCCTCCAGCAGAGACCGGTCCATCGTGGACAGACCCAGATCCTCCAGCATAGACCGGTCCACCGTAGACAGACCCAGATCCTCCAGTAGAGACCGGTCCACCGTAGACAGACCCAGATCCTCCAGCAGAGACCGGTCCACCGTAGACAGACCCAGATCCTCCAGTAGAGACCGGTCCACCGTGGACTGACCCAGATCCTCCAGCAGAGACCGGTCCACCGTGGACAGACCCAGATCCTCCAGCAGAGACCGGTCCACTGTAGACAGACCCAGATCCTCCAGCAGAGACCGGTTCACCGTGGACAGACCCAGATCCTCCAGCAGAGACCGGTCCATCGTGGACGGACCCAGATCCTCCATCAGAGACCGGTCCACCGTGGACAGACCCAGATCCTGCAGCAGAGACCGGTCCACCGTGGACAGACCCAGATCCTCCAGCAGAGACCGGTCCACCATGGACAGACCCAGATCCTCCAGCAGAGACCGGTCCATCGTGGACAGACCCAGATCCGGCTTCACCTGCAGCTTTGGACCTGCAGTCGGAGCTCCGGAGGGAGGAGGAGAGCTCAGCTCCCGGCAGCAGCAGCAGCAGCGTCTCCTCCTCCTCCTCCTCCTCCTCCTCCTCCTCCTCCTCCTCCTCCTCCTCCTCCTCCTCCTCCTCCTCCTCCTCCAGGAGCAGAGCTTCTCCTCTCTGGGAGCCGACACCGACACCACGCTGCTGGAGACCCAGGACGTATTGCTGGACCCACTGGAGGGAAGGGAGGCTCGGGAGAACCAGAACCAGGACTGAGAGGGGCAGACTGTCAGACCTGCTACAGTAGAATGAGAGGATTTCTAAAGGGACTCTGGTGAAACACTACCACTTTAGTCCACAGGGGGGCGACAGAATCACCACTAAATGAAAGTTCCTTGTAGTGACTTTAACCACGTGTTTCAAACTGGAAGAACATAATGTAGTTGAGAATGCAGTTGAGTTCTATGGGAACTACATTCTGTGGGAGACATGTTGCCTAAACTGCCGTGTTTGGTGAGAAATCCTCCGAATGCTCATTCTCACACAATCTGTCCACAGTGTAGGAAAATCAAAGGATTTTTGTGAAGTCAGTTATTTAGGAAACAAACGTCATTATTATGCAGAACGCAAAATAAAACCTCAGCGACGTCAGGAAGCGTGCGAGCTGCCCGCTGTGTTAATACAGAATGAATGCATGACATGCACATGGGACTTCTGCAATGGCTGCCACTGCCTGTTTATTATCATTATTGGAACATGAATTTGAATAATTCATGTGGTAAGCTGTGCACTCGTAAAGAGGACATGGAGCAGGCTGACCAGGTCCCTCCTCTAATGATTTCTGTTCTGCTCTTGCTTTGGACGCTTGCTGCATGCAGACGACTATGAAGAGGAAGGTATGTTGATGTTTTTACCACACATGAATAATGTCGAGTTTTGTCTCACTGATGAGAGAGACGTGGAGGAGCAGTTGCAGGGATTCAGAAATGCTGAGTCATGTTTAACGGTTGCCCCACTGCTCATCTGTGCTTCTTCTCTTCTTTGCATGATTGCGTCCTGCCAGTGGACGAAGATCAAGATGGTAGTTTGTATTTCCTGCTGAGTTGCTGTTGCTTTGCCTGCGTTTTTCTTCCCGTGTTGTCTGTTGTCTGTTTTGTTTTGTTTTTTTCAGTGTGAGGATCCCATCAAAATATATATAATATAGCTAATCACAAACTTTGTTCTTGTTCAAATCTGTGTTTTTATTCAGTTTATTTATTTAGCATCAATTAACAGTAATTTAGTTGTCAAACTCCTTGTTGTGAAAAGTTAAACAAATTAACACACGATAGATGGAGAAACCCGGTAACACCGTGTACTCACAGCACTTGAAACACAACTGAGACGTTGGTCGACTGGAGGTGTGAAACAACATGGATCGTCCCCCTCATTAACCTTTGTCTGTCTTCATATTCCTGTTTCTAACACGTTCTATCTCTTCTCTTTCTGTTCCCGTTTTAACACTGGGAAAACAAGAGGAGAAGCCGAAGTTCAAGTGAGTACATTTACTTTCTTCCCTCGTGTTTTCACATTGCTGGCACCTTTAAAGCTCCTTTTGTGTATCGTTTCAGGGGATCTGTTAGAAATATAATATAATATTCAAAGCTATATGAGCCCTTCATATCTACTTAGGGAGCAGGTTCTCTTTACGGAGTCCGCCATGTTGCACCACCATGTTTCTACAGTAGCCCAGAAGGGACAAACCAGACACTGACTCTATTAACACGAACTGCAGCTTGGAGCAGCGATGCTCCTGAGCTTCAAACTACGGCGCTCTACGTTCTCCTCTAGGGTCCATTTTGGGTCAATATATATTTCTAAATAAAATTGAGAAAAGAGCACAGTTGAAATCAACTTTACTGACTACCGAGCAGGCTGCAACCTCCGGTTCTGAAAAGCGTCTTAGACCTGCATTCTCTCTAGTGTCCACCAGGGGGCGACTCCTCTGGTTCTATAGAAGTCTATGAGAAAATGACTCTACTTCTCTCTTGATTTATTACCTCAGTAAACATTGTAAACATGAGTTTATGGTCTCAATCTCTAGTTTCAAGTCTTCTTCAATACAGCATGATGTTCATTTAGTACATTATGGTCCATTTAGAGTCAAACAGACCATAAAGCAGGGTATGCTTTAGGGGCGGGGCTACACAGTGATTGACAGGTCTCTATCAGAGACGTATACGGCGTCTCTACGTCACTCCTCCTCAGTCCAGATATGGTCACTTCCTGTTCACTGGCTGCAAAAACAACAACATAGCGACGGCTGTAATCCAAGATGGCGACGGCCAAATTGCCGAACCAAAACATCAGCCCACAAACCAACCGGCGGCGTCACCATGACTAGGTCCACTTCTTATATACAGTCTGTGGTTTTTATGTTACCTGAAGGCCACCTTCGTTATCTGACACGCTTGTGAAACTGTGGTAACGTGAGCCGCGTTGTGGTGCCTCCATTGCTTCGGTAAGGATGGCCTTAGCATAGCGAGGTGTGAGGCGAACAACGTTACCGCAGTTTTTAGTTGGTTGCAATGTGCAACCTCACCACTAGATGTCACCATATTCTCGTTGTTATAATTTGAATGTTATTTTCCTTCAACAGACCGTCTGCTCCAAAGATCCCCGACGGAGAGAAAGTGGACTTTGATGTAAGTCGACTTGTTTTTAGTTGTCAGTTGTCCCTCCTCAGCCCTCCGGCACTTACATACAAATATAACTAAGTACATTTACTCAAGTACTGCACTTAAGTACACATTGTGAGGTACTTGTACTGGATTTGAAGTTTGTTAGTGACAGCCGTCTTCTGTCCAACTCTTACAGGACATGCAGAAGAAACGTCAGAACAAAGACCTGGCTGAGCTGCAGTCGCTGATCGACGCTCACTTCGAGTGCAGGAAGAAAGAGGAGGAGGAGCTCCTCGGTCTCAAAGACAGAATTGTGAGATTTTACCCAAACAAAAAATATACATTTAACATGCACTTGATAACATGCATATATGTGTATATATATATATATATATATATATATATATATATATATATACACACTTTAGCTGTCCCAGATATGTGGAAATAACTACCAAAAAATAAAGGTTTGTATCTTAATTCGTGCACATGGCAGAAAGCGTTGCAGCATTTTGATTTTTGCATTTTCAGGAAAAGCGTCGCAACGAGCGAGCCGAGCAGCACAGGATCCGTGGTGAGAAGGATAAAGAGCGGCAGGCCAGGCGGGAGGTACGAGTTCAAAACCTTCAGCTTCATTCTGTTGATTCTTTCAACAGCAGTGAACTGTTGAAATAGATTCACACTCACAAATACCCAACTGTAGTCATTTATTTGACATGTTTTGGATCTGCACCGTATTGTCATTTTAGACTTTTTATATTTACATTCTTCACACCTGCACAGCAATTTTGCTCAGGTTTTTATCGTATCCTTATCGTATCCTTATCGTATGCTTATCTTATCGTCATTGTATCCTTATCGTATCCTTATCGTATCCTTATCGTATCCTTATCGTATCCTTATCGTATCCTTATCGTATCCTTATCGTATCCTTATCGTATCCTTATCGTATCCTTATCGTATCCTTATCGTATCCTTATCGTATGCTTATCTTATCGTCATTCTATCCTTATCGTATCCTTATCGTATCCTTATCGTATCCTTATCGTATCCTTATCGTATCCTTATCGTATCCTTATCGTATCCTTATCGTATCCTTATCGTATCCTTATCGTATCCTTATCTTATCCTTATCGTATCCTTATCGTATCCTTATCGTATCCTTATCGTATCCTTATCGTATCCTTATCGTATCCTTATCGTATCCTTATCTTATCCTTATCGTATCCTTATCGTATCCTTATCGTATCCTTATCGTATCCTTATCGTATCCTTATCGTATCCTTATCGTATCCTTATCGTATCCTTATCGTATGCTTATCTTATCGTCATTCTATCCTTATCGTATCCTTATCGTATCCTTATCGTATCCTTATCGTATCCTTATCGTATCCTTATCGTATCCTTATCGTATCCTTATCGTATCCTTATCGTATCCTTATCGTATCCTTATCGTATCCTTATCGTATCCTTATCGTATCCTCATTCTATCCTTATCTTATCCTCATTCTATTGTTATCGTATCGTTATCGTATCGTATCACACATCAGCGTATAACTTAACAGCAGGCTGAAAAGCAGCATCACTCTGACCTCTTCTGGTGAAGAGTTATGTTGCACATCTCATCACACCTAGCAGTGATGTCAGAGTGTACCGAGTACATTCATACATCACCGCAGCAAGGTGATGAGTTCAATCACTAGAGGTCAGCAAAGACAAACATTTTCAGATGCTGCTAAGTTACTCTAAGGGAAAAAAAATATAGAACTGGTTAGATCATGATGTTTTTAAAAATGTATTTCATAGGCTGAGCGTCAGAGGAAGGAGGAAGCCGACGCCCACTGGAAGCATGAGGCTGAAGCCAAGAAGAAGTTAACGCTGAGCAGCATGGGATCAGGCTACAGCAGCCACCTGCAGAAGGTAGCTTTATTATTATTCAAACCAGGTAGCAACATGTATTTTCTTTGTTTGTGAAGACGTGACGTTTTTAACCGGTCACATTTTTTTTATAGATTGAACAGAAGAGAGGCAAGAAGCAGACGGAAAGAGAGAAGAAGAAGAAGATCATGTCAGAGAGATGCCAGCCCCTGAACGTCGACGGTTTCGGCGAGGACAATCTGAGGTAACCCACAGGGAGGAAGGATATAAGTTTTCTTTAGTATCAAAGTAATCCATTGCAATGTTTCCTAATGCAACGGTTGGTATGATATATTAATATATATTTGTTCCTACCAATGTCCAGCAGAGATCAGTGCTCCTTTGCAAGTCTCTGCAGTGTTCAGGAAAAGGTTGTGGTCTGGGTTAAGTGACGTTACTTAAGCACTGAAGTTACGTGTCAAATAAGTCACCGTTGACTTATTTGACAAAATAAACTCTTGTCCGGGGGCCGGTTAAGAGTAGTGAGTGAGGAGTCAGCAGGCAGTCAATGGCAGTATAAAACAGGTACAAAAAACAAGGTGTTTTGAGACCGCAACCACGAGAGGTTCTTGAGCATGCAGCTTTAACCGGGAACCCGAAATATTATGCAGTTTGCTGCAGCAGAATAAGAGATCAGTTGTGGACAGACACAGAGATTCACACATGCAACCGATCACATGATGCTTTTGGCAGAAATGGCAATAAAAATGAATAATAATATAATGATAATAGTACAAATAATAATCCTTTAATATGAACTTTTTCCATGTCACACATATCTATTTCTGATATTGGTAATGCTCAGAATGTCCCATCAACATGGGTTTTATATCTCTGAGACACTGACACGATTATTTATCTATTAAAATACAGATGTTTACCCCGTTGATATATAGACAAACAAACTGAAGCAATTTTACATTGTAAATAAAAGTCCTAATATATGTTTTCTGGGAGAAAAGAGAGAGAAAACTAAGCAAAAGAGACAAGGTTTCAACGAGAATAGAGCAATATGTTTAATCTCTTAACAATGTGCTGGTCAGATTCTCCTGTATTTGAGGTATTATGCATTGGGCTACATACAGACTTTGGACATTTTAGTGCTGTCACCCAAGAGAATAAGGTTTTCTCCGCCACATGTCACATGCAAAAACAACAGCGACTGGCTCAAAGATAAACACAGCAATGTTTTAACATGAGGGGATTTTTTTTTCTGACTAATTTGCAGGAAGCAGCATGTAAATGTTTTTAAGCTTTTGCAGAAGTGTTCATTGAATGTTTTGGTTCCTGGTTTGTGTTTTTCAGGGAAAAGGCGAAGGAGCTGTGGGAGTTGCTGCACAACCTGGAGGCAATTAAATACGACCACTGCGAGAAGCTCACGAGGCAGAGATATGAGGTCAGTGAGGAAACGTCACCTTCTCCCAGAATGCATTGAGGGGAAAAGTCTGAAGAGGTCAAAACTACAGCAACACTTGTAGTATCAAAGGACCGGTGTGTGGGATTTGGCGACATCTAGTGGTGAAGTTGCAGATTACACACCAACTAAACATCCTTTCGCTCACTCCTCTAAACTATATCCAAGAGTAAGAGAACTACGGTGGCCTTCAGGTAACGTCATTACATGAAAGTCTCCCTCCAACGGCAGTGTTTGGTTTGTCCGTTCTGGGCTTCCGTAGAAACATGGCGGACTCTGTGAGGAGGAGCTGCTCCCTCTGAAGTTATGAAGGACTCATGCTAAGCTAACGGAAACACATAGATTCTTAGTTCCAGGTGATTATACACTAAAAGAAACATATTTATTAATATTATATTCCATTTCTGCTGATAGACTCCCCTAAATGCTACACACTGGACCTTTAATGTAACAAAGAAGTGTAGATTAAGGGTGTTTGTGTCCATCCCTGATGCATGCTGAGAGCTCAAAATCATATCTCTGTTTTCTCAAAATTCTCAAAAGGATAATTTATTTTGTCATTAAAACGATACAGTAGGTCGTCAAAACGGAAAGAAAAACTAAAGTTGTTGCGGGCGTTAGTTTGCTACAGCTGTTGGGTCACAGATAAGAAAAAGAAGATTATACTGAACTTTTGTTTGTTTTTGTGTGAATCTCCCATTGACACTCAGCAGGAGTTTGACATGCTGTACGTTGTGTTCATGAACGGATGTTTTAATGTGTAAAAAGCAGCTTCAATCAGAGGATCACAGAGTCCTGAAGGTGTGCAGGTGACATCCCGGCTGTTTGTCTTCCAGGTGGTCTCTCTCAGAAACCGCATCGATGAGCTGCAGAAACAGTAAGTCGCTCCACACGAACACCAAGAAAGCATTCACAGTTCATCACAGATCATCACAGATCATCACAGATCATCACAGATCATCACAGTTCATCACAGATCATCACAGATCATCACAGTTCATCACAGATCATCACAGTTCATCACAGATCATCACAGATCATCACAGATCATCACAGATCATCACAGATCATCACAGTTCATCACAGTTCATCACAATTCATCACAGTTCATCACATATCATCACAGTTCATCACAGATCATCACAGTTCATCACAGATCATCACAGTTCATCACAGATCATCACAGATCATCACAGATCATCACAGATCATCACAGATCATCACATATCATCACAGTTCATCACAGATCATCACAGTTCATCACAGATCATCACAGTTCATCACAGATCATCACAGTTCATCACAGATCATCACAGATCATCACAGATCATCACAGTTCATCACAGATCATCACAGTTCATCACAGTTCATCACAGTTCATCACAGATCATCACAGTTCATCACAGTTCATCACAGATCATCACAGTTCATCACAGATCATCACAGATCATCACACAAAAAAACTATAACAATAGATGCATTAATGTTTAATATTGTTGGTAGTAAATATGGAGCTGATTCAAACTACTTTATATACTAATAAAGTAAACTAATACTGCTGGGTAGTTTAATATTTAATAATATGTATTAGTTGGTTTAAACTTAGTATTAATAATAAATATACAATTGAACTACTAACTAAAGCCTTCAAATAAATGTAGTTTATATATAAATATAGATAAATACAGTACCTAAAAAATGTACTTAAGTACAGTAGCCTACTTGTTTTTTTAGTACTTAGTAACTTCACCACAAATTATAATAATTGATTTACTTGCTTTTTGTTTTGTTTTTATCTGAAATTGTCTACCTTCATTTCAACATCAGTTTGTTTTAATGTAACCCTTATTATAGCTGACTTTATACAGATAATATATTATATATAATGTGTATATATAATTAATAAAGCAGGTCTATGGTTGTAACTAGTAAGCTTATGTCTGGACACTAGAGGGCGATGTAGCTTCAAGAAACTGCTCCAGTAGTTGGTTTATTATTGTATCTTGTGCTTTCTTATATATTTAATATATTTTTAAATGATCTATCCATCTATATTATTAAACTCAAAGCCACCATAAAGCATCTCCGTACACATCTGATGCTGTTTTTTTGCACTTTGCGCTTTGCAGCAGCAAGAAGGGAGCCGCCGCGCGCCGCAGGAAGTGAGCGGCTGCTGAGCTTCGGTCAGCCCGGAGAAGAGGCGCCTCCCCTCGGCTACAGCAGCGGCTCAGACCCGGTCGACACCCGGAGCTCCGGAGCAAATGGACGTCTTAGTGTCTGCTTGATGAATTCAGCTCTAATAAATACATTTTAAAAATGTCATCACTGTGTTTGTGTAATAACAAATACAAAATAGATTCAGACAATAAAATGTCAGAAGTATTGATCATGTTGAAGTTTGTATCAATCAATCTGTTTGATCGGTTTAAATGATTAGCTTCTAATAAACAGTAGGTTCATGCAGTTAAACTGACTTTTCTTTTGACTGTTTCACAAACTTGTATCTGAAGGGAATAATATTGTTTTTATATATTATACATAATATAATGATATATTTTATAACATTCTGCTTCTGTGTTGGAAATTTAAGAATCAGGTGAAAGTAACATAATTACAGTCTTATTGTTGTGCTCTTTGTAAGCCTACAAACATGTTTAACTTTAACTTAATTTAACTTAACTTTTTTTAAATCATAAGTATTGTGCAGAGCTCCTGAGAGGTGACCTCTGACCCTCTGGGGGAAAGTCAACTCCCTTTTCGGGTAAGTGGGATGCCTCACGCAGTACGCCGATCCGACAAATAAATGTGATCTTTATTAGTGTCCAATATTCAGTAAAACATATGACAAATCCGTTATAATCTACTAGAGGAGAGTTTACGTTAGCTAAGCTAGCGAGCTGTTAGCTAAGTTAGCGAGCTGTTAGCCGTTAGCTAAGCTAGCTAGCCGTTAGCTGAACGAGTTGAACCTGGAGCTGATCGAGGAGGACGTCACTCACAGAATGACGTCAGACAGGTGAGTACAACAAACCTTCTGTGATGGTTGTAGTGTGTGTGTGCATGTATAGGTGTGTGTGTGTGTGTGTGTGTGTGTGTGTGTGTGTGTGTGTGTGTGTGTGTGTGTTCGTGTATAGGTGTGTGTGTGTGTAGGTGTGTGTGTATAGGTGTGTGTGTAGGTGTGTGTGTGTGAGCGCGTGTGTGTGTATAGGTGTGTGCGTAGGTGTGTGTGTGTGCGCGTGTGTGTGTATAGGTGTGTGCGTGTACACCTCGTGTAATTTCTGTCTGCACCACCACATTAGAATATTCTAAGTTTTGTAAAAATCATTTCCTGAAAATGTACGATTTATCGTACGACCGTACGATTTATGTTCTGATGCTGTAACGCTGCTTTAATCAATATTTAGTATTAACGACGGATGAAATGTGTATCTGAAGGAGTTCGATCATCCTCACAAACTGTGGTTTCTAACAACTTTACTCTTTCTGTTCAGTCAATATTGGAATTAAATCACATTTAGCTGCATAACATGTTTGGAACAAAGGAGGAAAAGATCTAGAAGACTCAAATAAAAAGAAGAAAAAAGAACAAAAGTGAAGCGTTTCAGTTGATAATCGAGGCTCCATTAATACAATATTAGAGAAAGACATTTAAAGATTCTACTGAATATAAATATTTCTTTATTAAAATGCCATTCACTCATAAATAATACATAGAAACATGACACAACTATCGCAGCATCCCTTGTGTGTCTGTCTGTGTGTGTGTGTGTGTATCTGTGTGTGCCTGTGTGTATGTGTGTGTGTGTGTGTGTGTGTGTGTATCTGTGTTTGTCTGTCTGTGTGTGTGTGTATCTGTGTGTCTGTGTGTGTGTGTGTGTGTGTGTGTATCTGTGTGTGTGTGTATCTATGTGTGTCTGTCTGTGTGTGTGTGTATCTGTGTGTGTGTATCTATGTGTGTGTGTGTATCTGTGTGTGTGTATCTGTGTGTGTGTGTGCATGTGTGTGTGTGTGTATCTGTGTGTGTGTGTATCTATGTGTGTCTGTCTGTGTGTGTGTGTATCTGTGTGTGTGTATCTGTGTGTGTGTGTGTGTGTGTGTAGTATGAACAAACAGCTCTTATTTACAGATTTATAAAATGGTCCTCGTTGTCATTTCTGCAGCAGAAATAAGTCTTTTTTCCCGATGAGATCAATAAAACATAACAGCAGCGTTCAGTTTCTTCAGGAGGATAAAAACTGAAGAAAATCAAACTTCAGGAAAATCAAGTTAGTTTTTGTGTTTTTGTGGAATACGAGTCCTCGGCTCCGTCGGGTTCACAGCGGCTCGTAGATGCTGTTGGGTTCAGCGGAGGAACTGGAGCCTGCGGGGCTGCTCTGAGGTGATCCGGGCCCCCGGGGGACCACGCTGTCCCCTGGAGGGGCCACGGCCGGATCTGTGCTGATCCGCTCCACGATGCTGGACAAACAGTCCAGACTGGAGACGAGCGACGGTTTACTGCTGCTGGAATCTGTCGAGAGAGAAACGGGCAACATTTAGTTTGATTATTATTATTATTTTTATGACAGATGTGTCACATGAGGAGAAGTTGCTCATATTAAAGAACAGCCAGGTCCTCATAGTAACGGTCATATTGACAGAGGCAGAGATCATATTAATAAAGAGTAAATGGTCATATTTAAAGCTAGAGACAGCAATCTATAAATCTAATGCTCTGACAAAAAAAAAATATAATCTGTAGCTGTATTAAGCCTGTCCATCCAATTTGTTATAACATGAAAGCTTCATGTGTTAAAGCTGCATTCTGTCTAATGTCCACCAGGGGGCGACTCCTCTGGTTGTTTATCACCGTGTAGCCCCACCCCTAAAGCATCCCCTGCTTTATGGTCTGTTTGACTCTAAATGGACCATAATGTACTAAATGAACATCATGCTGTATTGAAGAAGACTTGAAACTAGAGATTGAGACCATAAACTCATGTTTACAATGTTTACTGAGGTAATAAATCAAGAGAGAAGTAGAGTCATTTTCTCATAGACTTCTATACAACCAGAGGAGTCGCCCCCTGGTGGACACTAGAGAGAATGCAGCTTTAAGACGTGAAGCTTTGGCAAGTTGCATTCAATTTCTGTATGAATAATATTAAATGACAAAGCTGTCGTGTTACTTCATTTAACGAGGAGGCAGCCGTTTTACAAGAGAATAAAGTCGTTAAGAAGTAAAAAAGACAATGTGGTCGTATCAAAAGACAAACAAATCTGTTACTCGTCATATTTAAGAAGTCAAATTGGTCACATCAAAGAAGAATCCGGTTCATTTACAAACACACTGTCAGAGATGAGTCGTGTGAAACAGAAAGTGGTCACATGACAAACCCCGTAAAGTAGAAACGCGTCATATTAAAGGTGGATTAATATTAAAGGTGGAACTGACCGTCTGTGTGTCTGCAGTACGAACCGTCGCTGTTCTCACTTCTGGTCGAACACGGAGAGATGAAATCCATCTGCAAACAGATCAATACAGTCGACTTCAGCCTGGAAACTTAAAATGTATGATGTATGATCAATAAATGAACAAGATGGGATGTAACTCTTCACCGTGATTTATGTGTAGAAACAGATCCGTCCCTTAATCAGACAACTTAATGAAGTTATTTTAAACGGTAACTATTCTGCAGGTTGCTGAGATTTTAACTTTAATAACAAGATAAGTTCCAGTCTGTAAAATAATCAGTTTGATCACATCTGTGTCACTTTTCATGCACATCAGTTCTTCTCTTCATTCTATATTTTATGTTCTTCTTCTGCTAATTCCTTAAATCAAAACCTTGCTGTCCAACAAAACAAGAATTTCTTTTAGATACTTGAAACTGACTTCAAAGAGCATATTTCATGGTTCATACCTATAAACGTATTTTAAATGTGACTCCGTACACTGAACACGCATGAAAGCGCCGTGGCCAAAAGAAAGAAGCCAAACACATTCCGGACATTGCCGGAGGCAGCAGGTGAGCCGCTCAGCTGTCGGTGGGACTCACCGGGCCGTCGGAGCAGTTGGATCGGGGGCTGCAGGCGTCCGAGTCCCCGCTGTAGTGCTCCAGCTGCGGGTAGAAGCCTTCGTCCCGGCCGCCCCTCAGCAGCGTCTGCAGGGACTCGATGTAGCTGATGGCGTTGCGTAGGATCTCCACTTTGGGCAGCCGCTGGTTGGGATTGGCCGCCGTGCAGCGCTTCAGGGTCTCGAAGGCGTCGTTGACCTTCCCGAGCCGCCGCCGCTCCCGCGTCGTGGCCGCTTTCCTCCGGTCCTCGTGGGACGTCTTCCTCTTGCAGGCCTTGCACGCCCAAAGCAGGCAGCGCCCCGTCTGGTGGAGGCCCCCCGGGGCCCTCACGTGCTCGTCCTCCTCCTCCTCGTCCTCCTCGTCCTCTGCGACCGGGACGTGGTGGTGGTGGTGGTGGTGATGAAGATTGTCCTCTGGTTTCAGCAGGCCGGCGTGCAGCAGCCGGGAGTCCAGGTCGTCAAAAAAGTTCATGTTGGTGGTGCTGAAGCAGGGGTCATCGTAGAAGTCATCGGCCGAGGAGAGAGGGAAGGAAAGGTCGGACAGATCCATCGGGGCTGAAGAAGAGGAAGAGGAAGAGCTCCCTGAGAAGTTCCTCAGTAAAGGAAAAAGTCTCCTCTTCAATGAAAGAGAGAAAAAGAAAGAAAGGCGTCTCCTGTCAAAGTCAGCTGATTCAAGAAGTAGAATGTGTCTCAGAGGAGGTGAGAGAGTTTAAAGGGACAGTCTGTAACCTCACCTCCCTCAGCTGCTAGCTCTTTATAAAGGAGTCAGTGTGTAGGCGGGGCTGTGGTGTCACTGACCAATGATCTGAGGGGTGTGTGTGTGTGTGTGTGTGTGCGTGTGTGTGTGTGTGTGTGTGTGTGTGTGTGTGTGTGTGTGTGCAACAAAAAGGAAGCAATAAAAAAGTCCATCCTAACAATCACTCAGGCTGCCGTTGAGTCCTCTGATGTTTCCTGATAATTATAAAAACTAGAACGACTCTTTTGTTAAAGATTCATGTCTGAGTCTCTGGATTCTGTAAATCACAACCTAGAGACGGTCGTTGTGCTGCATGAGACAGGCTTCACCTCGATGAATGAAGCCACCCCGTGTGGTCTGAGCCGCTCTGAACGAGTATAAAACGTGAGAGAGGCTTGTGGTGGGCGACGGTGTTAGTTCACGTTCTTATTTTATCTTCTAAAATGTTATGTTTAATGTGCAGCGTTCTAGACAGACGAAATGAGTGAGACGTAATTCATGAATATCCCAAGAAAGGTTTCCTCTTTCACGTTACAATAACGTGTCGGTGTGTCCGTAACGTTACAGGAGCTTACACGTAGTTATATTTAACTTGTATTGTTTAACTCTGTGAGGCACTGTTGATTGATTCAGACTGACGGACGTGTGACTGCTGTCTGACGTCTGCTGAGGAGGTCATGATGTCACACAGCCGTCACGCCTCTGATCTCAGAGTGTGTGTGTGTGTGTGTGTGTGTGTGTGTGTGTGTGTGTGTGTGTGTGTGTGTGTGTGTGTGTGTGTGTGTGTGTGTGTGTGTGTGTGTGTGTGTGTGTGTGTGTGTGTGTGTGTGTGTGTGTGTGTGTGTGTGTGTGTGTCATGGACAACAGTTTAACACAATTTGTCCAAACAGGTGAAATGATTTCAGCTCACAGACTCGTCGTTTTTCTATCTTTTGTAGATTTTATCTTTAATTGTGCTGAAATCACAATTAAGTTTGAGACACTAAAGGCAAATGCTCCGGTATATTTAGAGGTTTTGGTCTATTTTTCTTCCATAACACGTCTTCTTTGAGACTAGAGGAAAGAAAACATTTATGTGTTTATTTTAATACTTTGTGTGTTTACGTCTGTAGATTTCTCCTAAATTCACTAAAAGTTATCATTACATAATGACTCATTTGCATATTCAAACATAACATTTCAGTAAACGTGTAATACAATAAATCCTCCTCTTAATGTGAGTGATGAAGTGGTGAAGTTTCATGGTGATATCTCTGAGTTCATGTGTTGACCCTCTTCACCTGTAGAGTCTTCTAAACGTCTGTCATTGAACTAAACGTCTCTTTAAAGGACGTTTTCTCTCAATGAGTTTGTTCTCAGACTCTGATCCATAAATCTCCTCTTCAGCAGCTCTTACATACACCAAACGTTACACGTTCATTCCTCTCTGTGTTCTGAAGGTTCACACAGAGGGGTTTGTTCACACAGCACTCAGAGACTCATTTATACTACATTTAATAATAGAAACATGAAAGGAAAAGGCAGTATTTTATGATTTATGGAGCGATACAAATATAGATCATGAATCTAATCTAAGTTTAATTATATATATTATTATTAGATTTAATTTTAACAGCTGTGCTTTGAAATTTTTCCTGCAGATGACAATGATTCACTCTTGCGGCATATTTTTAGAAATTGTATTACTTTGCATTGTCCCTGTCAAATAAAGTAATAAATTAAAAAACTGAACTAAAAAATAATAAATAAGAAGAGCTAAACTAAAAACAAGTCACCTGAAGAGGTGCAAAGCCAAACAAAATCTAAAGTTCCTTTTCATGGAATATGAGTTTAATAATTGGTTTGTGGGTTTGATTCTCATTTCATATTGAACAGTTTGTTTTATTAGATATTCTTTATATTATAATTAGTGTTGGGCAAGTTAACGTGTTATTATCGTGTTAACGCATTAATTAATTAACGCCGACAATTATTTTATCGCGAGTTAACGCATTTTTTTATTTTATTTTATTTTGAAAGTGCGTTGGTCACTGGCAGCGGTGGAGGAAGTCTTCAGACTACGTTGATGCAGCGTGTGGGAGAAGTAGAGATAAACTAAAGCAAGACAAGCTAACAGATGCTACAGAGAAGTAGAGATAAACTAAAGCAAGACAAGCTAACAGATGCTACAGAGAAGTAGAGATAAACTAAAGCAAGACAAGCTAACAGATGCTACAGAGAAGTGGAGACAAACTGCAGCCGGTTAGTCTTGTGGAAGATGTCGGTCTGAGGAACGTTCTCAAGGTGCGTTCGCGTCGCGTTTGGTGTGAACGCACCTTTAGGATCGCAACGAATGACGTCACGTATGAGCCTCAAGAATGAGCTAAGAAAGTTAGCGGAAAGATTAACGTGAGGCAACATCCGGTTTCTTCAGACGAACATCCGGTTTTCAGAATAAGATGTATGAATTATATTCACATTAAGTATAAAACATGCTACCTGCATCTCGCGAGTTAAAAGGAAAATACACCTAAATTGTGCGTAAAGTGTCTTTATTCTTTGATCGCTGGGTAACCATCATCACCTCGGAGTTACAGCATTATATTGATGAACAGTAGAGCTGCATTCACATGCTCTGACTGTCATGAAGACACATTTAGATGAAACGTGCTGAAACATTGTATTCATGTTGCACAGCAGTGGAACGTTTCACATCCAGTCAGCACACTGAGCACAGATAGTGAAGAGATATGATCGCTACTGTGTAAAGGGAATACTGCTGTTAACAAGAACCTGATTTGTTTTAATAAGTGTTTGCAAACCAAATGTTATTGCCCTTTTGTTCATATAGCAGTACTTTTAAAATAAAAGTGCGCAATACACTACTTTTTAATTCATTATTGAACTTTGCCATAACAATGAGATTAATCGCAAAAAATCCATGCGATTAAAAATTGTAATCGTTGCCCAGCACTAATGTGTATATATATATATATATATATATATATGTATATATATATATATGTCTATGTATATTCTTTATTCACTTCTCTTGTTCACTTATTAGTTGACTTGTAGAAGTGAGACTTCTCACAACTTAAAGTGTTGCTGTGGGACAGAACGGCTCACTTCTCAGACTCCGTTAAATTTAGCAGCTCGTGAAATCGAAGACAAGTGCCCTTTAACTCCCCCTGCCCCCCTGCCCCCCCCCCCCCCCCCCCCCCCCCCCCCCCACTCTCACACCTCCTCTTTTCTTTGGGACAAATTCAAATAAACCAAAGAACATGAACAGAAACGGATGCTTAGATATTTTGAACTTCTCCAGCTTTATTAAAAAGGTTAAATACACAAATGTACAACAGTGTTGACATAAATAGAATAAAAAATAGAATAAAAACAAAATAAAAATAGTTCAAACTGTTATTTTGTTGCATACAATGTTCATAAAAAGTGTCAAATAATTACATTAAATCTGTGGTGTTATGAAAGTGAGATATTAATAGACTGCTAAACATTTAGAGGAAAAATAAATGGAAATTATAATAATAGTTTTGCACTATGAGGTGTATTATTTGCTACAAAACGTACACATACAAGAAGAAACAAAGTGATCAGTGGGGAAAGTAATATAGTTACTCAGGCAGGTTTCTGTTTATCTAATCACATCCTGCAGTGATTTAAGTTTTTCTCCGGTCGGCTGAAAGGAGACGCCTGTTATTTGACATTTTTTCGTGTTGTCAGCAAATCCAGTGAAAAGGTCAAAACCAACAACGTGATAGTTTGTCTCTCGATGATTTATGACTTCCTGTCTGTGGCTCTCAGCTCCAAGTCCATTGGTTCTTACCAGGCGGCAACCTCCGGTTCTGAAACGTGAAGTCAAAGCTTCATGTGTTAAAGCTGCATTCTCTCTAGTGTCCACCAGGGGGCGACTCCTCTGGTTGTATAGAAGTCTATGAGAAAATGACTCTACTTCTCTCTTGATTTATTACCTCAGTAAACATTGTAAACATGAGTTTATGGTCTCAATCTCTAGTTTCAAGTCTTCTTCAATACAGCATGATGTTCATTTAGTACATTATGGTCCATTTAGAGTCACACAGACCATAAAGCAGGGGATGCTTTAGGGCGGGGCTACACGGTGATTGACAGGTCTCTATCACGCCGTTGTCCGGTCTGAGAGTTTTCCGTGTTTTCGTCTCACGACTTTAACTTTCACAGAGTTTTCACTTCATGGAAGTTAATTGTAACATTTTAGTCACCTAGTCTTATTCAGTGTTCGGTTGTACTTAGCTCCGCCCTCTCGTGTCACTTCTGGTTGCAAAAAAACAAGATGGCGACGAACAAAATGCCGAACACTCGAGGCTTCAAAATGGGTGATGTCACAGTGACTACGTCCACTTCTTATATACGGTCTGTGCTTCCTACTGAACACAGTTTTCATCTTTTTTAAAGTCATTTTCTAAAGCAGCTGCTGTTTGTTTGCAGATTATAATCCGACTTTTCCTTTAATTCGACTCGATAGAAATGTGTGGTTTCAGTTTGGAGGGAGAGACTGAGCTCTAATCCTGCAGTGTGACACTAAACATCACAGTCTGCTTTTATAATCCCACATTAAACCCCAGAAGCGGTTGTAAGGCGGCCGGCGCCGGACGCGACTCCCTGCAGCTGGAATTCAGCCCGAAGAGGCATTCGAGAAAGCAGCCAATCAGAGGCCAGATGAGGGGCGAGCACGGACCAATCCCAGTCGAGCAAAGATACAATATTGTTGATCAGACCGTTTAAAATCAACTATACATTTGATTAAATTTCAGAACTACTTCCACTTCTCTCTTCTTTAGGCAAAGGAACCCATTTAAAACCAAACTATACTGTTTGTACGTATCAACTGTATACGTTCACTTTGACGGTTGTAAAATACCAATAATCTACATTATGTAGCCCTCAATGTCACCGTGTGTGTTACTGTAACATGCTGTGACACCGTCAGACAGTTGATGCTGATTTGTGGAGAAATGTTCTGCTTTCCCCAGTCTTGTTGTTGACCGGCGGCCTCGCCCCCCCCCCCCGCCCTGATTCCTCACAGTCCTGTTCATGTGTGTGTGAGTGTGATGCCTGGAAGCTTTACACCTCCTCACTCCTACTTCCCTCCTCTTACGCCACGTCGTGACTCAGATGTCCGATGTGTGGGAGGCTCTGTGTTTACGGATAATGTAGCTTTGGACCAGCTGAACACTGATGTATCTGTATTTAGTCGTGTTTTAATGAAGTTTCATGGTGATATCTCTGAGTTCATGTGTTGACCCTCTTCACCTGTAGAGTCTCTAAATGTCTGTAATGGAACTAAACGTCTCTTTAAAGGACGTTTTCTCTCAATGAGTTTGTTCTCAGACTCTGATCCATAAATCTCCTCTTCAGCAGCTCTTACATACACCAAACGTTACACTTTCATTCCTCTCTGTGTTCTGAAGGTTCACACAGAGGGGTTTGTTCACACGTCACTCAGAGACTCATTTATACGACGTTTATTAATAAAAACATGGAGAATATGGATTATTTTAATTGTCTGTTGACAGTATTTATGATTTATGAAGTGAAACAAAGAAATATCATAAATCTTTTCTGTTCACTTTTCTGTTCTGGAAATTTAAATGTAAAAGAGAATGCCTCATTTGCATATTTACATATAACATAACAGAAAATATAAAATAAAATATATAATATATGTGAGGTCAACCAACAAGGTTTCCTTTTTTTATGTTACACAAAAAAACAAAATAACTTATTTTTATTTTTTTACATTTCATTTGAACAGCTGTTCTTTGAACTTTTGCCTTCAGATGAAAGTTATTGTTTCTTTTCGATGGATTCAGGTCCTAATCTTCACATTTTAGTGCAAAGTATTTGAATTTTACATATTGTGTTATAAATATGCAGAGCGACTGCCCACTACTGCTTGAAACTGGGATATTGCAATAGAATTATTTATACATTTATATATATATATGAATATGTATTTTAGATCTTGGGTGAACTGTCCCTTTAAGAGAATATAAGAGTATAAATGTAATTTTTTTTTGTCAGGTTCGTTGCTGCAGAGCTAAACGAGACAATGTTGTAGTCAAGACCAAGTCATGACCAAACCGGAGTGTGTCGAGACCGAGACAAGACCAGGACCAGGACCAAGACCAAGACCAGGACAGGGTGAGTCCCACACTAAATGACACACTCACGATAAAATGTGGAACAAAAATGATGAAAATATCACAAAAATAATGTTCTGCAGATTATTTTCAACAGAAGACTGAATCACTGCCGTCCCGTTGTTAAACAGAACTGTTTTGACTAAAAGCTCACATGAAGAGACTGGATCTGTTCCTTCCCCAGCTGGTTGTGTTATCACACACACCGTTCGTGCTCAATCCACATTTCTTTTTTCTGCTTTTTGAGTTCGTCTGAAGCTCTTAATCCCATTTCCGTCTGCTCGCCGTTTACAGCGAACGTCTCACGTTTCATTCAAGTACCCTCGATATCCCAGCGGGGACTGATGCCAGGTCAGTTTATAGCATGGGGTACCAGGCGAGGTGTGTGTGTGTGTGTGTGTTGTATTTATAGTTTGTGTTATTATAAACTCTGGTGGTTCGTTAGATTCAATCATGGAAACTGGAATTTAACTTTATTGGCGACAGGACGACATCTTCAACCGTGACTTTAACATTGTTGGAAACGTTTTTCTGTGATTTGTTCGTCTTTAATAGATCGATTAACCCATTCATTATTTAGTGCACGAAACTTTACAGAGTCTATGTTTCTTAATTAGCAGCGACAAGAAATAGGAAGTGAGACAAAAACAGAAATAATAAAAAACACATCATTTCATGAAGCATGTTGAAGACGTGTTTGAAGCTGTAAAATAACTCGCTGATTAGATACATTTAAAACTAATCGCTGGACTAAGTCCAGCTTTGTTCTTCTGCCTAACGAACACAAACAAACAGTAAATCTTCACCAGTCGTCAGCGTCATCATCAAAGCTCTGACGAGGAAACCATGAAACCTCATTCTGATCCGGACAAGTCGGGACACGTAGACCAGGACGGGGGGGGGGGGGGGGGGGGCAGTCTGCTGGACCTGGATGTGGTTTTTCCAGATGGATCGCAGCTCAGAGGGACTTCACACACACACACACACACACACACACACCCTCCTCAGTTTTAGGACTCCTGTTAACAGTCACTGACGGCCGTCTGGTTGATGAGTTGTTTCTCTGCTCTTGTTCTCTGTTCTTCTCAGCAGAGAAAAGACACTACGAGCTCTCTGAAGGCCTCGTTATGCGTCTGACGAAGTACTCATCAGAAGGTCCAATAGCCTCAGAAACCCCCCTTTTAGACGGAGAAATCTGGGGGGCAGCACAGCTTCTGTACGTTGACGAACAGAGAATTCACACCGTGGTGCGAAAGTGTAAAAGTAGAGTTTAAACTAAAGCTCTTCTCCACTTTGAGGACTGTCTCAAAGTGTGCGCTGTAGTTTCACATCACGGCACTCATTTCAATTTAATTTGCTTTTTTTTTATAAACTGAGAGGAAATAAAAATAAAAAGTAAATTTATCGTAAAAACAGCTGTTTATGAGTCTGTTGTGGAAAAGTTGGTGGATCGATAAAAACTAAATGTGACAAAGCACAATAAACACAATATACGCTTGTTACATCTATTGTGTCTTCTTTCAAAATGAACTTGTCTTCTCAGTTTAGGTTTAGCTAAAGATGTTGATCAGTCTGGTGTAAAACTCTTTAAGTTTTGAGTTTGCAAGAGTTCGTGTTCATGAAACAAGAATTCATTTTCTGGATATATTTGTTTATTTATATATAAATTCGTGAACATTTCAAAGGAATCTTGACTTTATAGCGACAGACCTTTCATCCCGTTTTAAAGGACCAGTGTGTAGAATTCACTGCTCTTACATATTTAGGTATTACGGTGCATACAAATACAACATCTGGGTTAAAAAACGTTTAGGGTGAGCTGCACTTGTTTTGGGCGGAATTTTGTAAAAAATTAAATAAGTCTCAATTACAACATATTAACTAAAGATTGCTGGAACGAACATGCATGTATAGTTAAAGGATAAACAGGAAATCAGTAGTCTGCTCTAGAGTAAGTCTACTCTAGAAGCACACAAAGAAGCTCTTCCTCAACACGGGGAAATGATGGGACAATAACCCCAAGAAGAGTCCAAAGTTAACCAGCTCCAGCAGTCAGCTGCTGTGTGGCAGTGAGGACAGAGAGGAGGTGGAGGTGGAGTTCGACAGGTGTACAACGTCTCTGTGAACGGACTGAGTGACGCTGACACGGCTCGCTGTGAATTACTACTTCCTGTTGCGGGGCGAGGTGGTTGACCTCTGGACCTCTGGACACCCTGTGATGTGACTAACTGCTCTAATAGGATACAAGTAGCCTGCTGACACACACACTCTCACACACTCTCACACACACACACACACACACACAATAAAAGAATAAAATGAAATATCACAATTTTAAGCTTAGTTTTGGTTGTTTTTCCAGAAGGTATTCCTGTTGCATGTATTTATTCAACAGTAACTTCTCTGTAACATCGTTAGTGAAGCGCTCTTCTCTCTGCACGATGAGGACCAGACATGCAGTAAGTGAGCGAATAGCTGCTGCTCACTCTGATCTGAACTCCAGCTCTGATGACTCGTCACCTTTCCTGAAACTTCTGGTGGTTTTCTCCTCTCTTATGAAACAACACTGAAGCCGTGAATCACCGCGGCTCACAGAGAAACCACAGAGTTGCATTTCCTCACTTTGTTCCACAGATTGTTGATCTGATTTGGAAAGTTTTTGTCGTCAGATACAGTAAAGGGACGGAACCAATATTCAAAAAGAGACAGAAAATCCCATTTATGATTATAAGTAACTTAAATACTATACGTCTGTACTTTAATATTTTAATTTTCTGCACATTTCAGAGGGAAATGTTGTGATTTTTAGCTTTAGTTACTCTACAAATTAAAGATCATACGAAATATTATGTATTTTAAACGATTAAACTACCCAGCAGGACAGCATGTTTCTCACATGTTAAGGCAGCCATTATAACAATACTCTGCATAATGAGTACTTTTATTTGTTATGCTTTCAGTACATTTAGTTTCTAATATTGTGGTACTTCCTTACAGAGTAATATTACTACTTCCTCCATCATTACACAACATCACAATCATTTAGACTTCAGTTTGAGGAAGCAGCACCATCCACGCTCCTCCTCTGTGTTTTGGTCTTGAGAACAGATCAGGTCCACCTCTGTCTTCGCTCCTCTCAGGGGTCAAAGGTTAAATCAATTCAACCTGTTCTCTCTCTACCTCCTGCTGTGACAGAGCCATCAGGTCACTTCCCGGAGAGGGGACAAATGTCCAGCGCTCTGTCCCAGGACGTCGCCTGATGGCCGGGGGTCTGGCCTTGTCATCAGCTGCCTCTGACGTCAGGATGTTTTTTCACTCCTCCTCGTCCTCCTCGTCCTCCTCCTCCTCCTCCACAAAAATAAACTGAACTGGCTGAAGCTTGTAACACCAGTGTTATGGTGCTTTAATATTGCAGTTGTTTGCTGGCGATGAAGATCATGATGATGATTGAAAGAGAGCCTCCAGTTCAGTTTGTAGCTCCTCCCTCCCTCAGCCGTCTCCACGTTGTGTCTTGAGTTTCACTCTCACTGAAAAACCAGTTACACACACCAGCACGAGAGAGCGTGTGTGTGTGTGTGTGTGTGTGTGTGTGTGTTTTTCTGCAGCTGTTTTTAGCTTGTCAAGCTAACGATCACTTTCCAGGGATGTCACTTTGAGACTTAACCCACAATGCATTTCTTTGGCTGGTAGAAGCTCAGTCCGGAGCTGAGACGATTTGGGATGTGACTGGTGCTGGTGGGAATCCCTACTGGGCATGTGGGTGGGAACAAATACACAAATCTTTATATTTTATTGGTTTGAATTTACATTTACATGTTTTAGCCTTTAGCCCGTTTAGACTTTTATCACTACTTCATTACTATTTTAAAAACTGTTTTGTATTGTCTTGTGCATCATGAGTCATCTGAGGACAGATCCTGCAGACAGTTTGTACATGCACTCACTAGAAACAATGTGTAATCATGATAAACCTTTTGTGTTTGCCTTTTATAGAATGTAATTCTGGGCTATTGAACTGCCCTGTAACCCTTTTCAATAGCCTTATCTTAATCTATAATAGTACATCATAATTTATTTGTTGATTTTATTTCATATTAATAATCTAAAACTTAGTTATCAAGCAAATGTAGTGGAGTAGAATTTACAATATTAGCTTCATGTTTTAGAAGCATTTCAGTGATTGTAACATTGTTGACTGACCAAATTAAAATTAATATGCAGCTCTTTAATTTACAGAAATGTTAAGTCGCCCTCCGTCGTGTTACAAACTGTGATGTCTGTGATGCCATTATTGGGAAAAAATGCTCTATCACAGTTTTTCTTCTTTTGTGGAACTTCTGAAAACCTGAACGTCTCATGTAACTGTAGGCTGAATGTCTCATGTAACTGTAGGCTGAATGTCTCATGTAACTGTAGGCTGAATGTCTCATGTAACTGTAGGCTGAATGTCTCATGTAACTGTAGGCTGAATGTCTCATGTAACTGTAGGCTGAATGTCTCATGTAACTGTAGGCTGAATGTCTCATGTAACTGTAGGCTGAATGTCTCATGTAACTGTAAACCTGAATGTCTCATGTAACTGTAGGCTGAATGTCTCATGTAACTGTAAACCTGAATGTCTCATGTAACTGTAGGCTGAATGTCTCATGTAACTGTAGGCTGAATGTCTCATGTAACTGTAGGCTGAATGTCTCATGTAACTGTAGGCTGAATGTCTCATGTAACTGTAGGCTGAATGTCTCATGTAACTGTAGGCTGAATGTCTCATGTAACTGTAGGCTGAATGTCTCATGTAACTGTAGGCTGAATGTCTCATGTAACTGTAAACCTGAATGTCTCATGTAACTGTAGGCTGAATGTCTCATGTAACTGTAGGCTGAATGTCTCATGTAACTGTAGGCTGAATGTCTCATGTAACTGTAGGCTGAATGTCTCATGTAACTGTAGGCTGAATGTCTCATGTAACTGTAGGCTGAACGTCTCATGTAACTGTAAACCTGAATGTCTCATGTAACTGTAGGCTGAACGTCTCATGTAACTGTAGGCTGAATGTCTCATGTAACTGTAGGCTGAATGTCTCATGTAACTGTAGGCTGAACGTCTCATGTAACTGTAGGCTGAATGTCTCATGTAACTGTAGGCTGAATGTCTCATGTAACTGTAGGCTGAATGTCTCATGTAACTGTAAACCTGAATGTCTCATGTAACTGTAGGCTGAATGTCTCATGTAACTGTAAACCTGAATGTCTCATGTAACTGTAGGCTGAATGTCTCATGTAACTGTAGGCTGAACGTCTCATGTAACTGTAAACCTGAATGTCTCATGTAACTGTAGGCTGAATGTCTCATGTAACTGTAAACCTGAATGTCTCATGTAACTGTAAACCTGAATGTCTCATGTAACTGTAAACCTGAATGTCTCATGTAACTGTAACTGAATGTCTCATGTAACTGTAGGCTGAATGTCTCATGTAACTGTAGGCTGAATGTCTCATGTAACTGTAGGCTGAATGTCTCATGTAACTGTAGGCTGAATGTCTCATGTAACTGTAGGCTGAATGTCTCATGTAACTGTAGGCTGAATGTCTCATGTAACTGTAGGCTGAATGTCTCATGTAACTGTAGGCTGAATGTCTCATGTAACTGTAGGCTGAATGTCTCATGTAACTGTAGGCTGAATGTCTCATGTAACTGTAGGCTGAATGTCTCATGTAACTGTAAACCTGAATGTCTCATGTAACTGTAAACCTGAATGTCTCATGTAACTGTAGGCTGAATGTCTCATGTAACTGTAAACCTGAATGTCTCATGTAACTGTAAACCTGAATGTCTCATGTAACTGTAGGCTGAATGTCTCATGTAACTGTAGGCTGAATGTCTCATGTAACTGTAGGCTGAATGTCTCATGTAACTGTAAACCTGAATGTCTCATGTAACTGTAGGCTGAATGTCTCATGTAACTGTAGGCTGAATGTCTCATGTAACTGTAGGCTGAATGTCTCATGTAACTGTAGGCTGAATGTCTCATGTAACTGTAAACCTGAATGTCTCATGTAACTGTAAACCTGAATGTCTCATGTAACTGTAGGCTGAACGTCATTGTTTTCACTCAAATAGAAAAATGTAAGAACTGTCACTTTAAGCAGCGGGAACATGGGTTCTTTTGGAGTTGGGGGGGGGGGGGGGGGGGGTTCAGCTGTTGTAGCAGGATTACCAGAGCAAGATGACCCCCGTCCCCATTACACAGCAACACCCCACCAAACCGCACACATAAAGAGGAAACTGTAGGACCGGAGGTTCTCAATGTTTCTCTGTATCATTCTTAGTAAATTCCGGCGGAACTTAAGTTTTCTTTTAATGTTTAAAAACTTCCCCGAGGTCCACGCCGTTCTTTAGTGGGTTATTTTTGATCATGATTGAAGTTAAACCGGAGATCAGATGAGTGTTTTTCTTTCATCAACATTAAGTCAGAGTTGGACGGTTGGATGGCGTGTTGTAGAGAATAAAAACAGAACATGACTTCATCTTGAAACCAGGCAGCAGCAGCAGCGAGTACAGTGCAGCGGTATGAACGTGATACTCGGTGATACTGAGCTGCAGTGAAGTAACAATACTAATACCACACTGTGAAAATACTCCACTATAAGTAATCCTGCATTCAAAACCTTATTTCTGATGTTTCTGGGTTAATATTACTGCTGCATTAGTTTATATGTGGCTTGTTTTTATTATATATTATTATATATTATCATATATTATTATATATTATTATATATATCATATGTTCTCACGCTGTCCTGGAAGAACAACGTATCTCTAAAAAGAAGTTGCCTAACTCTAATGTTTAATTGTGTCTGTGTTTTTTTACATATTGCACTGTGAATTTCTGTGATACTTTTATGACATGCTATGCTGAGACAATGTTGTGACACTGTGATACTTTTTATTTAGTGCTGCGCAACGATTACAATTTTTAATCGCGATTGATTTTTTTGCGATTTACTTTTTTCTTAAAATACTATACTAAAACTTTTTAATGACTTTTTTACGTCATACTATGACTTTTTATTACTTTTTATCCGACAAATAAATACTATGACATTTTTTTGGACATACTATTTATACTATACCATAACCTTTTTATTGTATTTTCATCAGATACTGTACCATGACCTTTTGAGACATTTTTATAACATGTCATACTATGACGTTTAAAAAAAAGTTCAGGACATTCTATTTTTTTAATGCATAATAGACATTTTTTGACAGACTATATTGTTACTTATGACATTTTTTGTGTCACATTTATGATATACTGAACTGGACATACATGGCATGCTTTACTGTCAGCATGCTACACTATGAGATCTAATGATTTTGTATGACATGCAGTAATATGATTTTCTTTCACTAATTGATATATTTTCATGATTCACACTGTAACCACTCTGATCAGCTGGACAGCTCAGCACTGCTCCTGACTTCACCGCTTGGCGTCACAGATCTTTATTCACCACCTGAGCTCTGTGTGATCTCCTCGCCTCCTGTGCGGCTCATCGGATACGAACGGTGGCGGCCCGGCTTGCATGTCTGCTAAAAGAAATGTCTGGATTTTGTGGGTTCACGGTTCGGTATCGTTTTCCCAACAACTGCCTACAAACATGTGTTCAGACCAGCCAGCCAGTCTGGAGTCTGATACACGAGAGGAGGAGGAGCAGACTTACTGTTCTCACTTCCTCTGATTATCCATCGTCACACATCTGGATTCCTGGTGGATTGACACTGGACACTCAAGTCTCTGAAATTAAAGAAGCAACTGTAATGTTTTCATATGCTCTGAAGACCCCGAGAGTCGACACAACAAGCAGCGAAGTCGGAACATTTAACATTTACAGACGCACGTTTGACACAGCAGGGAGACTATGACGTTTAATTATGACTTTTTATGATATGCTATACTACAACTCCTTAATGATTTATTGTATGTGATGCTATACTATCTGTCATATTCATGGCTTATTATACTGACATTGTTTAATCCACTGATACATCTGAGTCACAGTAACAGTAACAATATAACAAAAACAGAAAATAACGTTGCTGCATATCGTCCTGTTATCTAATAAACGGCGCAAACAAGTTACATTTTTCCAGGAAATATTTATTGAAAATGCAAATGTACATTTTTATGATACAAATCCTCTTTAAACCAGGTGAATCGTTTTTATTATTATTCTTTTTTTATCTTTTAGATTTGTATTTTTTTTCAGCAACATCCTGCAACATGACAGCACAACACGTGGTCGTCTGCAGGTACAGGTGGGTCTGTTCGATATGAACAAAAGAAACATGTATTTCTAACGCACCGCCATGCTCTCCTCATATCTGTTCTGTCTGTAATCGGAGATGAAAGTGTTGGATTGTGTTCGGTCAGTTTGCTCTTCAGTCGGGTCGAACGCTTCCTTTCTCTCTGTGTTGTCGTCGTTAAATATCAGAACGGCTGTGCTCGATCAAACTCCAATAAATAAATAAAGTGCTCCACGTACAGCTGGATTTAAATCAGTTAATACACCTCTAGTGTTGATTATATTAAGTATACTTCACATCACTGGATATACAGTTGATTATCTTTCTAACAGTGAAATATCTAAGAATCTGATATTGCAAATCATTTAAAAAAAGGTATTTACAAAAACAAGGCACAACATAAGGAATTCTGGGTAAATTCTGATCTCCAAACGATGATGACGACGATGGACTGAACCGAGTCCGGAAGCTGTTTGCTTTCACACCTCAGAGCTCGTTTCCTGATCGTCTGTATCACGACCGCTTTTATTTAAGTTTTTGATAAACATCTTTAAATCTGGTCAGTCGTGGCAGCACACATGAACTCTACGGAGACGAGCGGAGAAATGAGTTTCAGAAACAAATAACTTACTTTTTCCTTTGCTGAACATTTGCGTTTCTCTGCAGGCTGACAGGGAGGTGGCAGCTACAAGTTTGACCTCTTTGAAGCGTGTTCGTGTATCATTTTGACATACGTAAGTTATTATACTGCAATAAACTGCCTGTGATTTGTATTTCACACGGTGGGGAAGAAATCTACTGGAGTTTCTGACGACAACAAAAAAAACACTTTCATTTCTGTGCTCTAATAATTTATATTTTACAAATATAACATTTGGCCCATTGCAATCAATTTTCCAATTAAAATAAATTGAATCTCAATTACATTTTTTCTTGACATTTCTAAATGCCGACAGACGTCACTGCCAAGAGTTTACATCAGTGACTTCCGTATGAATGTTTATTTATTTCTTATCTCATATCATTTGATGTATTAGAGCACAGACAAAGTAACTACTGAGAATGTGAGACTTTAGTTCATGTAAACTGAAGGGAGGGTAGAAATGGAGGTTTTGTTGAGTAATGTGAGTACTGTGAGTATTCCTGGTGTGAGTTAGAGGCCGCCTGTCTTCTCCTCCGTGCTCTCGTTAGTTTACATGAAACATGTGTTGAAGGATATTTTCACTGTTTTTGTTTGGTGAAATCATTCCTCCTGTTCTTTTTGGTCAAAAAAGGAAACCCCGTTCTAATTCCAGTTCAAGAGAAGGACAAAAAACATTTAGTTAATATGAATCGTCAGCAACCTGAGCCGAGTTTAGACCACAGACTGTCTGTAGGAAGTGGACGTACTCATCGTGACGTCACCCGTTGGTTTGTGGACTGATGTTATGAAGCTTCTAGTTCGGCGATTTGGCCGTCGCCATCTTGGATTATGGCCGTCGCCATGTTGTTGTTTTTTTGCAACCAGTGAACAGGAAGTGACCATATCTGGACTGAGGAGGAGTGACGTAGAGACGCCGTATACGTCTCTAGTAGAGACCTGTCAATCACTGTGTAGCCCCGCCCTAAAGCATCCCCTGCTTTATGGTCTGTTTGACTCTAAATGGACCATAATGTACTAAATGAACATCATGCTGTATTGAAGAAGACTTGAAACTATAGATTGAGACCATAAACTCATGTTTACAATGTTTACTGAGGTAATAAATCAAGAGAGAAGTAGAGTCATTTTCTCATAGACTTCTATAGAACCAGAGGAGTCGCCCCCTGGTGGACACTAGAGAGAATGCAGCTTTAACACATGAAGCATCGGCTTCACTTGGAGGTAGCCACCTGGTTTCGACAAATCAAGTGAGTATCTTCTAAAGTTACTGTGCTTTTAGTATGACATTCCCTCTCGCCTGTCCGGGAAGATGATATAAGAATCTTTGCACAGAAAGAGGACTGTGGATTTTGTCTTCTGTCACTTAGATTAATTGTAAATTAAGAATATGGCCAGTATGAACAGGAGGAATGATTACAGCGTGCAAAAAAGCACAAAACCTCTCGACATGATATCAACAAGATGATGGACTGATGTTAAAATGATACACTGAACAACTTTTAATACATTTAAATGTGTTAAATTAAAACTCTTCTCATATGTAACAACAACAAAAATAACTCATCATTTGGTGTCGTCATAATTAGGCCACGCTCGTCTTTATGCGACTCTTTTGGATAGTAGATATCAGAGGTCAAAGGTCACATTCGGTGCCATGCAGTACCACCTCCCGGCCAGCCGAGGCAGCAGAACAACTAACTGGAGGAGCAAGAGCGTCACTCGTGCAGTCCGGCCAATCAGAGCTCAGTATTCCACTCTCCCAACATCCTAAAGCAACACGGCTGAGGTTTCTTCTTCCTCTTCTTCTTTTGTTTTGTGGTTCTAGAGGATCTGACCACCGGTTGTGTGTGTGTGTGTGTGTGTGTGTGTGTGTGTGTGTGTGTGTGTGTGTGTGTGTGTGTGTGTGTGTGTGTGTAGTGTGTGTGTGTGCATGTAGTGTGTGTGTGTGTTTAGGACCACTGGCAGGAGCAGTCGGTGGGCTCCTGGATGGTGTAGCTGACCCAGGTTGCGTTGCCGCTGCAGTAGAGCTGCACGGAGCGCCGCTGCAGCCCCGTCTCCCTGCAGCACTTGCAGAATCGAGCGTACGTGTTGATGTTGTAGTTGTAGATGCTGGCGGACGGACACTTCCCATCACATGACACAATGTTCACCTGCAGGACACAAGAGAGTTTTTTGACATGCCATACATGCTATGACATTTTTATATATATACATTTTTCGGCATACTATACTATCAGCATGAAGTTTAAGACATACTTTGTTGTGACGTTTTTGACTCTTTTCGACATGCTATACTTTTGCTTTTAAATACATTTTTGGACACACTAGTCAACGACGTTTTACATTTTAAATTGTTTACATATTTCGACATACTAAGACTTTTCATGACATTGTTTTTGCTTACTATATTATACCTTTTTCGGTGTAATTAAAGTGTGTATGCAGATGATATACTGCTTTCCCTCAGTAACTTTCAGTTTCTGAGGTTTCTTTGACTTCTATTTAAGTGTTTGAATCATTTATTTTATAAATACAAATCATATAGTTTAACCCATAGCATTAAACTCTCAACTGAGATCAACTGAATAATCTTAATTTCTTATATTTCTTGACATTTGAAAATGCTGACAGTGTCAACATCTTCACTGTGAGGAGACACGACTGTTTGCAGATGACATACTGCTCTCCCTCAGTAACTTTCATGAGTTCATGTTGAAATATCCTCGTTCCAGACCTCTAAATCTTCTCCCATATCTCTGATTTGTTCAATGATTCAATGATAGTGAACTAAGATGTGAATGAAGGAAACAGCAGCATAGGACCATCAATCACTCTCAAGGGTCATAGCATCTGAATTAGGGCTGCAGCTATCGATTATTTTAGTAATCAAGTATTCTACAGATTAATTAAAGTTTTGAATGCAGGACTTTTACTTGGAACAAAAACAGTATTTCTACACTCTGGTACCACTACTTTTACTTCCTCTACCACTGCGTGGTATATTTAGATTTCTCTTCCTGTCCTACTCATAACTCCTTAAGAAGTTGAGATTCGGACACAGAACATACCGGCCTGTTGCTGCGACAGTCGTTCTTCCTGATCGTCATCCTCACCGTCACCTTCTGACACGACTTCCCGTCTTCTTTGCCTGTTCACACGACAACAAACCAAATCAGTTGGAACAAAGTTAACATGAGATATCCAAAAACAAAAAAAACATCTGAGTTGCATGTAGAGACACAGCAAACACCAGGAAATAGGATTTGAGAGAAGCTGAGAGGCTGTAGATCATGCAGTGTTTTAGTGGATGGTTGAGTTAATGAAGGATACAAATTATACTTTATATGAAAGTAACAAAGGAGGAAGCTTAACAAAAATATAAAGGGCTGATGAGATGCTTCATGCAGTTATCACATACACAAAATGGCTTCAAAAAATATTCAAATATCAATAAAAATGTATGTATAAATAAAGAAAATGCAACAAAAATACAGTTTTTTGTAAACATGCTCTGTCAACTTTTCTGCCATTTAAACTGAGCAGTAACATAAAGCTGCTATGTGTGGCATCTGGTCTATAACAGTAAGATTACATATCAGCGCTCTCAATATTTAATATAAACTCTGATCACTTTTGATCTGTTTGCTCTTTTACAAACAACGCAGCTGTTTTAGAGTAAGTAAGTAATATATCACATTCATAATTCTTAATAGAATCATTCAGGAGTCTTCCCACGTGCCCTGAAAACTGTAGTTATCAAGCCACTCGTAAAAAAGAACAAACTAGACACGTCACTCATGAATAATTATCGTTCTATATCAAACATCCCATTTTTAAGTAAAATCATTGAGAAGTTTTTCAACAGCTGAACAACTTCTTGGCACCAAACTAATTGTTTTGATGTCTTCCAATCTGGTGTTCGCCCCACTCTCAGTATTAAACTGGTTTGAATCTTTATTAAAGGACACAGAGAACTTTGTGTCTTTAGGTAATGTCACATTTGCGGAGTTCCCCTTGGCTCCATTCTGGGGCCTCTTCTGTTTGAACTCTACATGCTTTCACTGGCTCAGATTGTGGAAAACAACAAAGTAAGTTACCATAATTATGCAGATGACACAAATTACAGAGAGTTTTTGAGCAAGATTTTACTTTAAGAACTCTGGATGCTAAAAATAACTCCTTCCACTCCGCTATTCTATTGTCTGAGTCTTTTTAAATGAACACACAGGCGATTCTTGACGTGTTTGCACTGATGACTTTAATAAGTAATAAGCCTCACATAGCAGCTTCAGTTTTCCCACACAGCTCCCCCTGCTGGCGGAGCAGCACAGCGGCTGTGGTGTAGCAGCATGCAGACCTTCTACAGCAGCTACAGACACCAACAGCATCTACCGACACATGCAGACGTCTAAGCCCGACTACTGGGCAACTACCAACAGCACATTGTTGGCAATCAACAATGCACTGCCCAGACAGTGCTAAATGGGGAAAGAGTTTAGCTGTCGTGTTACATGTACGTGATCCACAGGGAGGGGCGGGGGTCAATACTTCTTACTGTCCTCTCAAGTGTGACATCATTCTTGGCCTGCACACAGGATCGTGTCTCCGCCTCCTTGAAGGTGTTAAATCACCTTTATTTACTTCAGTATCACATTCTTTAAGATTAACAACTCCATGAAGCGAGGAGGATGCAACATCTGCATCATAAATGTTATAAATATTGATATATTCTTTATTTTGGCAGCATGATTTGGTTTTATTCTACTGATTCTGAATCCACAGAGACCTGAATGAGACAGTTGAGAGGACTGTTTGGTTGCAGTCAGACTTGATTTTCTGTTTGGTTTTTGGAGGGAGTACATTGTTGAATATCAACAATGGCACTGACAAGCCTTGTTGTTTTGGTACCTCGTTCACAGTTTGTGTTAACTGTGGGAGTCAGGGGGCTAACGGGGAAAGGGAACAGAGAGAATCCAGTACCTGGTGGGATTGGTACATGATGGTAAGCGGCAGCACATAAACCACAAACCCATTTGCATGTGATCAGATGCTTTTCAGTGACTATACTACTTCTATCACTTGGCACTTTGAAAGAGTGATCCGTTGCCATTTGTTACTGAATTCACTGAAAAGCACGCCGACAGATCTCTCTAATCTGAATAAACAGCAGACAAATGTAACAGAAAACAACAGCTGGGATCCAATTCGGACAACGTTTGTTGAAGATTTTTGGACTGAAACGGACAAAACTGAAGGGCAAACATGTTGGAAACATGTTGAGCGGCAGGTGAAGGCGCTCTTCAGTGTCAGCAGCCTACAGCTCTACTCTAACTACAGCACGACGCTCAGATCAGATACTCACACGTCTTGCAGCATCCGTCCATGTAACTCACGATAGTTCCACCGATCTGAGTGCAGAGGAGACGCACAATGTTGAGATATAAATAAAGAGAATACGAGTTTGTTTTCAGAAGGTTGATGGCTGTGCACATATTCAATATGTCAGATAACAATTTGGGGAATTCTGCATTTTATCACATAAAAAACGTACAGATCAGCTGTTCTCAAACGGTTTCTGGCTCCTTAAATTGCCAAAAAAGTGCCAGAGACACTGTTGTCACTCTTTGTTCCTGGTTATTTCCACCATTACACATTAAATATGTTTAAAAATGTATAGTTTTAGCTGTTTTCACATTAAAAACACCTCTGAAATGTGTCCTTTTTGAAAGTGATTCTATATAAATGCAGTCCAATAACATATATGACAGATTTCGGGGGTGATCCAGGCAATCTGTAGCGTTCTTTACCTAAAACGTGCAGGAAAAGAGTCATTAATAAATCATTTGTTTCACTAGAAATGTCTTGCTTTACATTAAGCAACACTATTATGAATCAGAATCATGCAGCATGAAAAAAAATGTTGCAAGAAGACTAATGATTATCTCCTGCCAGGTGATTATGGTTAGGTGTTGTGTGTGTGTGTGTGTGTGTGTGTGTGTGTGTGTGTGTGTGTGTGTGTGTGTGTGTGTGTGTGTGTGATGCTGACCTTCATACACTCTGTTTCGTTGAATGGTGGGCAGCTGTAGGAGTAGGAGATGAGCGTTGGTCCCGACAGAGTATCTGTGCAGTCAAACTTCACGCAGTTTGATACCCAGGACTTCCCCGGCTGAAAACACAGTGGCAGCATCAACTGATGTACTACAGTAGTACTACTACTACTACTAATACTACTACTACTACTACTACTACTACTACTACTAATACTGGTGGCTAATCTTCAGTATTACTGTTAAACTATAACTGATGTATAACTAGTTGACTTCCTACCTTGTAGAGAACAGTCGTCCCGTTCTCCTGTTCGTAGAGGCAGGAAATATTCTTACAAACACCGCAGCACGTCGTCTGGTCCTTCGGGGGAACGTAGACCTGATTCTGAAACACGGGGAAGATTAGTTTTAGGAAATGGTGACATTATATATATATACAGTATATGTGTGTGTGTGTGTGTGTGTGTGTGTGTGGTGTCTTACTGGCTGGCAGTGGGCGGAGCAGTTGATGCTGTTGGTGCGCAGCAGGTGGAAGCCGCTCGTCGGGTCGAGGCTGCGGCTGCACCGCCGGCTGTGACACACACCGTCATGGTTCTCCACCAGAGTCTGACCCGGACGCAACACGCCGCGCTCACCGAACACACACACCGCCTCACGCACTGAACACACACACACACACACACACACACACACACACACACACACACACACAGAGCCACGGTCAGAGGTCACAGTGAACACAAGGTCTTAATTAACGTCATCTTTAGTTAAAACGTTTTTCTCTTTTAAATCATTTAGATTTTATTTGTTTATTTCAGTTTCTTCTTCTTCTACGCTCCCTATATGACGTATGCCTGTATTGATCCTATTATTTATTGAATAATAATAATAACTTTATTGATACAGCACCTTTAAGTTTACAAAGCAGCAAAAGCAAGACAACAACAACAACAACAACAACAGAACAGTGACACAGTCGATACAAATAAACTGAGAAATAAATCAAATAAATGATTTAGTGAAAGAATAAGAAGTGATTTAAAAGAGATTACTGATTACTTATTTGTGTTTTTACGCTTTTTAATTGTGAATCAATGTTAATTTTTTGGAAATATTAATCAAGTTAAAATAACTTGTTGTTACGAGAGGAAGTGTGCAGCAGGAGCTGTTGCAGAACGTAGAACCGGTCTAACTCACCACACTTGTATCTTTTGCAGGCGCACTGGTTCTGTGGGTCGGACTGGAGAGCCCGGTCCAGCTGGACGGCTTCTCCCTGAAGAGCACAAAGAGAACCGAACCAGAGACACTTAGAGAACACAGAGAACCAGAGACACTTAGAGAACCAGGGACACTTAGAGAACACACATAACATACACAGAGAACCAGAGACACTTAGAGAACACAGAGAACCAGAGACACTTAGAGAACACAGAGAACCAGAGACACTTAGAGAACACTTAGAGAACCAGAGACACTTAGAGAACACACAGAACATACACAGAGAACCAGAGACACGTAGAGAACACACAGAACATACACAGAGAACCAGGGACACTTAGAGAACACACAGAGAACCAGGGACACTTAGAGAACACACAGAACATACACAGAGAACCAGGGACACTTAGAGAACACACAGAGAACCAGGGACACTTAGAAAACACACAGAACATACACAGAGAACCAGAGACACGTAGAGAACACACAGAACATACACAGAGAACCAGGGACACTTAGAGAACACACAGAGAACCAGGGACACTTAGAGAACATACACAGAGAACCAGAGACACTTAGAGAACACACAGAGAACCAGAGATACTTAGAGAACACACAGAGAACCAGAGACACTTAGAGAACACACAGAGAACCAGAGACACTTAGAGAACACACAGAGAACCAGAGACACTTAGAGAACACACAGAGAACCAGAGACACTTAGAGAACACACAGAGAACCAGAGACACTTAGAGAACACACAGAGAACCAGAGACACTTAGAGAACACACAGAGAACCAGGGACACTTAGAGAACACACAGAGAACCAGAGACACTTAGAGAACACACAGAGAACCAGAGACACTTAGAGAACACACAGAGAACCAGAGACACTTAGAGAACACACAGAGAACCAGAGACACTTAGAGAACACACAGAGAACCAGAGACACTTAGAGAACACACAGAGAACCAGAGACACTTAGAGAACATACACAGAGAACCAGAGACACTTAGAGAACACACAGAGAACCAGGGACACTTAGAGAACACACAGAGAACCAGGGACACTTAGAGAACACACAGAGAACCAGAGACACTTAGAGAACACACAGAACATACACAGAGAACCAGAGAACCCATATATTAAACTGATTGACTGAGTGAGTTGTGTACATCATATTATAAACAGACGAGATATTTAAAGTCATGGCGTACCAGGCCACATTTGGGGGAGGCGATCTTTTCACAGGAACACTCTGAAATCACACAAACATGAACGTCATCATCTTAACGTTGCAGCTGTGTTTAGGGTTGAAGATGATCAAAAGATTCTGAAATTAAAACCCATTTAAACCCTTTTTTTAAATGTGGAAGTGGATCTTAATCTCGTTTAAAAGCTCGGCCTCATCGTGGGAGTTTTTACGAGTCGTACCGCAGGTTTGGTTCAGACAGCAGCGACTCGGACTGGACACGGACGCCACCGACATCCCAACAGGACAGACAAGCAGAGGACACCTGTAGGGCTCACACACTGCGCACACACACACACACACACACAAAGCAAAACTAGTCATGTAGGAATCAGCTGTTAGGTTAAAATATCAAAAATGATACACATCGATTATGAAATCCCTTTTTCTTAAATGTTTAAATATCCGGCCTGTGCGTGTGAAAACACAGAGTGTGTGTGTTGTCTGACCACATTGGTAGGCGGGGCAGCAGCGGTCCGTGACGTTGCCGTCCACCGTCAGCACCTCGCCGTCCTGGCAGAGAGGAGGCGTCTCCGGACACGAAGAACACACTGCGGGTGAAAACACACACACACACTTCCTTCGTCACACCGACGGCTTCACGTGAACCTGCTGATGCTTCACCGGTAGTTACACGTTTGAATGTTTGAACTGACTGCAGATGTGGGCGAGACAGCAGCTGCCGTCGGCTCTGGTGGCGATCAGAGTCTGGTCGTCTCTGCAGGCGGGAACGACCGACTCGCAGAGTTCAGGGTCGCACTCTGAAACATGAGAGGAATAGTTCCAAACTTTAGGACAATATTCACTCTCATAGTCGAGTTAAATGACTAAATACAGCACTTTCATATCTGTGTATTGAACATGAAGCACAAGGATGTTAGCTTAGCTTAGCCATCAGAGTTCACTGACCAGAGAGGAAACTCACCACACACGTAGTCCGGACAGCAGGAGTCCTGTCTGTAGTACGACACCAGCTTCTCCCCGTATTTACACTCCGGAGGGATCAAGTCACACAGGCTCTGGTTACACACTGCACACAACAATAAAAAGACATATTATGAGCCTCAGATGTTACGCTGTTCTCTGGAGGATTTGAACCTGAAGCTCGGGATCCGGCGTGGCCTCACCGCAGACTTTCTGCGGGCAGCAGCCGGCGTCGTCGGCCAGGCTGATGAGCACCTCCGCTGCTCGACGGCACGCCGGCGCCGCCGCGTCGGAGCAGTTGTACTCCACGGGAGCGACGGTGTCGCTGTCGCAGCGGTACATGCAGCAGGCGTCCTTGGAGGCCTTCCACACCTCGCCGTGTGCACGGGGAGCGCCGGAGCTGTCGGTGCAGGCTGTGAACACACAACATACAGCCGTGATCAGACAGAGAACTATGATGCAGATTTGTCTATGGTGACATATTTTCCAGGTTCCCTAAACATTAACACGCCGTCGGTAAACTGTCGTCTTACCACACTTGTCCGGCGAGATGCAGAGGGCGGAGTACGGCCGGTGGAGGAGCGTTCCCTCGGGGCACACGCAGCCCTCGGTCAGGCCGGAACACTGGTCCGGGTCCGAGTCGAAGTCGTGGTTTGGGCAGGACTGAGACGTGCAGGCCGGCAGACAGGCCTGATACCGGAGAGCAGAGGGACACGAGAAGCCTGCAGGAGGAGACGCAAACACTTTACTCATAGAGAATACAAATAAAACAAGCAACAATAGAATAAGACTCTAGACTTTAAAAGATGACGGGGAATGAATAGTTTACAGGATACACAGTTTCTCTCCGGCTCAAAGCTTGTGAGCGTTTGTTTCTAACGTCTGACAGAAGTCTTACGGCAGTAGTTTGGTCTCCTCCACTCGATGCAGATGTTGAATTTGTGGCATGAAGCCACGTAGGCCGCCAGCGCCACACACTGGTTGTTGACGTACTCGGCATCTCGTACCCAAACCTCACAGAAGGTGCTCGGGGGGACCTGGAAACCAGAAAAAAAACATCTGATTAAATGATTTAAAGACTTTTTCTATCATTGCCAGAACAAATACATGATTTTTTTGTCTTTTACTGAAGAGAAGTGAGCAATAATGGCAGAAAAGGGCTGAAAAACTAAATACATGAGTAGGATTTTCATCTTTCTGTGTTTAGTTCAGAGCCAAGCTGCAGCGTCTACCAGCTCCTTCGTATAAGTAGAGGGAACGTGGGAACGAGTTCACGGACGGGTCGTACGTACGAAGGCGTGGCAGGGCTCGAAGGCCTCGTCCTGCAGCATGAGCAGGCAGACGGAGCAGTCGCTCGTGGAGCAGTTGAGCTCTCGGCGGCGGCTGTGGCTGACGTAGCCCGTGGTGTTGGGGACCTGCCAGCTGTCGATGAAAACGGCCGGATCCTCGCTCGCGCCCACCGTGGTGCCGTTGGCCAAAGTCAGGTCGTTTGTTGGGTCTCCGTCACAGAAACCTGAGAGAGAAGGGTTCACAAAAACACTGCTTACTTACTAGTCATGACATCCTGAATGTGACTACTGGAGCGTGCTGCTGAAAACAACCAGCTGGGAGCAAGACAAGCGTTTTAAAGAGCAGCTGATACAGTGAGAAGCGAGCCCGGAGTAACTCTTACCACAGAGGCCCATTGTGTGCAGCTTGTTGCCGGAGCTGTCGGTGTCGATCACCAGCATGCCGGTGCTGTGGTACCACTGCAGCTTGAGACCGGCCGGGCTGCGGATCAGGTACATGTTGCCGGTGTCGTAGATCTCAAAGCCGAACTTTTTGAATCGAGGCTTGGCGTAGCGCGCGTTGACGTAGAGCTGAAAGGAGACGTCGTCAGACGCTGCTTGTATGCGACGGCTGTATTTATATGCAAAGTAACAACGTGTTAAGTGTTGCTGCTTACCCTCCTCTGCAGCCTGTTGATGATGATGTGGTTGGAGTTGTGTGTGATGTTGAGCGCCACCAGACACAGGTTGGTGAAGTTCCAGAGGAGCTTTGGGAAGAAATTCAATACGCTGATTACTGACAATAAGACAATTGTGTTTTGTGTTAAAAGTTTTCCGAATTTGTATATTTGAATATGCAAATGATGCATGAACCTACTGAATGTAGAGTCAAAGGTTTTTAACGAGGGGATTTTGGATCTCTCTTTAATATATATATACAGTGTTATGGAAGAAAAATAGCCCAACATCTCTGTTGTGTGTGATATTGACTCACTGGTGACTCTGAATCAGCAGGACACTCCTGAACCAGGACCCTGACGGTCTCGTTGGGCAGCTGGGTCACGATGTACGAGGCGGCCTTGTAGATGGCAACGCTGTTCCCATCAAACGTGATCACATTCAGATCCGGAAACATCGAGCAGCGACCTGGAGCACACGGGAGGGACGACAGTGAGAACCTGAAACTATCGGCCACATCTGAGGGAAACATCTGGTCTGGAGAAATGATAAAAAAACAACAGCATGCTGGGTAATATTTTAAACGTGTGTCTGTTTTCCTCACATGGACAGTCCCACTTTGGGCAGCACTTGTCTCCGTTGACCAGAACGGCAAAGCCGAGCAGGCCGCAGTTCGGGGGCTCGGAGGTGAAGGGGCAGCTCTGAGATTTGTTGAAGAGGACGAGCTGGTTGTTGACGCAGATGTACTTCGTGCACTCATCGACGATCTCTGCATACGGAGGCTGGACGGAAACAAATTTACAAAAAATTAAAACCAAGAAGGGACGCAAGAGGTTTGTAAGCCGGAAAGAAAAGCAGTAGAGACTGATTCAACTAAAAACTCTAAATCTCAAATGTGGAGATTCATTCCATTGATCACAATGGAATGAATCTCTTCTGGAGCTTCAGTGACTTCTTCAGGTGTCATCACGTGACTTAGTTTGTACCAAATATTGGTGAAATGACACCAAGTGGTTGAATACGTTGCCTCGCCCAAATGAAGTATACGACGAAGAGTAAAGCCAGATCAAAGCAATGTGTCTGCACCTGTGTTGTTACCGATTATGAATCATGTGACTGAAGTGAAGATCAACCTACTGTGCACATCCTCGTAGGCGATACAGCCCTGGACGTCGTCACCTCTGCCGTGTGTCTGGACGTTGCCAAAGGTGTGGAGAGCGATGAGGCTGCAGGAGGACCGGTGCGATCGACTCTGTCCTGCTCGGTAGTTTGGACCGAGGTGGCTGCTGGCAGTGACGTCGTAGCGGGAACATCGGGCTTCTGGGTAGAGATCAGGTGAGCGTCAGGCGGAGGCGTCGCCGGTCGGGATGTGGACGGCGACACGTCACTCTCTTCGGTTGTCAGCGTTTTCTCAGGTGTGGCCGACTCTCCGGTGGTCGTCGCGTGGACAGCTGTAGATACCGTGACCGTGAGAGTGGGAACGGGCGCCGGAGCGTCGGCGGCGGTGAGGCCGTGAGCCACCGCTGCGGTTGTGTCGGCGCGTTCGGCCGCGCTCGACGTGGCGACAGACTCGGCAGATGTTGCAACAGTTGCAGACGGCAACCCTGACGTGGTTGTTGTTCCAGAACTCGACGTGACCGACGGTGGGCCGAGAGTGGTTGATCTGGTTGTTGATGCCGGGGGCCTTGTTGTTGCGGTAACCCTTGCAGTGACCGGCCTGACGGTTGACCTCTCCGTCGACGTGATTCTGGGGGTAACTCTTGTTGTCACTGGAACCCTGGGTGTCGATCTGACGGCGGTCGTCCGTGCGATGGTGGTGGTCGTTGTAGCCTCTGTGGATCTTTCCGTGGACACCAACCGGGTGGTGACTACGTCCCGGACAGTCGTCGGCCTCGGAGCTGCGGTGGAAGCAGTAGTCGTGTGCGGCGGAGACCAAGATGGAGGCGGCGTGGTTGTAGCTCTCGTTGACACCTCCGCTCTGCCGGTCACTGGATGTGTCGTCTCTGCAATCGGCTGAACAATGACGGGTCTGAGCGTGGAGGTGACAACACCTGGTGGAGGTCTTGTAGAGATGGTGGTGAGAAGTGTCTCAGGAACACCAGGCGCAGGTGGAGGCGGGGGAGTAGCCAGTTTCCTGGTTGTCGTGGCTGCAATGTCTGCGGTTGAGATTTCAGGAGGCGTTGTAGTTTTGGCGGTGGTGGCTGTCACAGCAGCTGATGTCGCAGAGGTGACAAACGGCGTAGACGTTACGGGAAGCGGAGGCACTTCGGTAGTTTTAGCTGAAGTGACTTCGAGGACGACAGTTTTAGACGTGACCTCTGGTGGCGTCTTTACTGTGGGGCTAAAGACCGAGGTGGAGGAGGTGTCCCAATGCCACGGCTCGGAGAAACGAACGGTAGACGAAGGATGAGTGGAGCTCTCTGCTGTTGGTAAACTTGGCAAATCAGTGGTTTTCGTAGGAGGCATTGGCGGTACAGTTGGTTTTGTCGTAACAGGAGGGCCTGTGGACACGGTGGACATCTCTGGAGGTCTGGATGTTGTGGTCCGAGTGGTTTTCTCCGCTGTTGGGACGGCGGTAGTCCGGGAGGTTCTCTCGGTATAAGTCGTGGTGGTGGAAACGGGAGAAGTCGTGATGTCGGTAACCTTCAGAGGTGGAGGTGCAGCCGTTGTTGTGAAATCTCCCGGTATTTCAGACACAGTGGATTCAAGTATGGTCACGTTCTTCGTTGTTGTTGTTCTCCTGTCTGTTGCAGCTGAGGAAGGAGCGGATGGTGCAGTTGCAGTCGATGCAACGTGGATTGGAGATGACGTCGGTATCTCAGGAACAGCGGTTGCAGAAGTTGTAAGTTCAGTGGGAGCGGTGTGCAGAATCTTCTCTGTGGCAGCAGGTGGTGATGTTGTCTCTGGACTTATGTAAGGTGTTGTTCTACTGGGGGTGAAAGGTGCAACTGGTGTGACTGATTCTGTGGTTTCAGCTGAAGTGACTGTGGGTAAAGACGTAGTTCCTGTTTCAACAGGAGGTGAGCTCGGGAGAGGTGAGGAGGTTACTGAGGCTGCGCTTGGTAAACCTGAAGGGATGGGTGTAGTTGTTGTTGTTGGGGGAAGTTGCTCCACTGTTACAGGCTTTGTGAAGGTGTCTGTTATTGCAGTGGTAGCTGAACTGTGAACGGTAGTCCGGTCTGTAACTGGAGCCGTCTCTGAGACCGGAGCAGAACTTGCACTAGAGGCGGTTACAACCGGAGTGACTGCTGCTGAATGCGTCGTAGTCTCTGTGGTCTCTGTGGTCTCTGTGGTCTCTGTGGCCTCTGTGGTCTCTGTGGTCTCTGTGGCCTCTGTGGTCTCTGTGGTTGGGTGCACGATAACAGGAGGAGGGGTACTGATGGCGGTCGGCCCTTCGACGGAGCTTGCGGTCGGTGCTGCGGCGGTAGATGGCTGCAGGGTTGTGGCAGCAGTGGTGGAGAAAAGCGGCTGCAGGAGGTCGGTGGGCTTGATGGAGGAGGTGACCCAGAAGGGAGCCGTGATGGCGAGAGGAGCGCTGCTCGTTCTGGACGTGATGGGGCCGGCGGTGGAGCTCACAGCTCTGGTCGTCCACGCTGCAGCGGTGGGCAAAGCTTCAGTCGCTCCGACGGTGGACAGCGGCTCCTCCACATCCGGCCTGACTGCGGAGGGCTCTGTTGGAGGAGACGGGGGCTCTGATGTCCTGGAAAGTTCAGGAGCTGCAGAAGTAGAGACGGCGACCGGACGGGTCGGCTCTTCAGGGGCCGGCGGTGCTTTAGACGAGGCTGTCTGTGTGCTAACGGCGGGACTAGTGGTGGTGGTTTTACTGGTGGGAGCGATGGGTGGAGGGGTGGAGGGTGCTGTGGAGGTGGTGGTGGAGGTGGAGGTGGATGTGGTGGTGGTCTGGAGGGGGCTGGTGGAGGTGGAGGTGGTCTGGAGGGGGCTGGTGGAGGTGGAGGTGGTCTGGAGGGGGCTGGTGGAGGTGGAGGTGGTGGTGGTCTGGAGGGGGCTGGTGGAGGCAGCAGTGCTCGTGGCGGTTGCAGAAGTGACAGCTGCAGAGGACGGTGTTACAGGCTGCACAGCAACTGGGCTCTTAATGCCTGAACCCAAACAACAAAGAGTGTGTTAGAGAAGCACTGACGGAGAGGAGCGAAGCTGCCTTTGGGTCTTATGTCAGGGAGGGTTCGGTATATTTGGGGTTTGTTGTTCTCCTGACTCTTCATCACCTGTTTTCTACTAATTTTAGGGATTTGATATTACATTTTTAACGCCATAATTTTAAGTTATTGTTGATTTTGCACACTGATAAACATGGCACTTCATATCAAAACTGAAAGATTTGAACTAATAACACCATCTCAGGTTTTTCACCGCTGCTCTAACTATCCAACCACACAACGTCCTGTTGTATAAAATAATCAGTTTAACATCTGACAAGATACTCACAGTCTTCAACGAAGACACAGCGACGGGTGACCTCATCCAGGACCATGTGGGGGGGGCAGACAGGAAGGCAGCCCTCCACTCTGTACAGAGAGCGACACACAGCCGTGAACAACAGAACAATAAACGTTTAAGCTTATAAAACACCTCTTTTCAGTGCAAAAATATAAATAAACTATAAATATGATGAGTGGAATATCTCCGTTGTATGTCCCACATAAAGCTCTTATTTCAGCTCCATCACATATTGAATTAGAGCTCAGCAGAGGCCTGATGTGTCTCTAAGTCCAGACTGTGTTTGTGTAATGAAAAGGTCAAAGGTCTCACTGTGGGATGGCGACGCAGGCTTCAGCTGACGGGTCGCTGCAGGTCTTGAAGCAGGGGACGACGCAGGAATCGTACCTCCACTGACACCGAGGACCCGGCAGGGTGTCCGCGCTGGGGCCTGATGAAAAACACACACACACCACACTTCACTGTTTACTTTAAGGTCACGAGACTGTTACGTCTCAAACATCGGCCTCGCTGAACGGATATAATCTGATCTGAGCACAGCTAAAAGAAAACCAACATGTTATTGTCTTGTTGTTTTAATGTCATTTATTTGCTTTGTTTTTATTGTTATTGCTCCTGTTTCTGTTTTCACCATGTAAAGTGCCTTTGAGTAACTTTTAAAGCGCTACACAAATAAAAAGTATTATTATTATTATTGTATGATTATTACACTCCTCTAGACACGCCTGTATTAGAATCTTGTTTATTTTTTGTATATGTATTTATCTTTTTTTGCCAAAATTACAGCATTTATCAGAGCCAGAAGCTGTAAAAACAGACATTATCGTCGGATTTCCAACTC
>JAVDOI010000049.1:549283-614283 GCA_032191485.1 Leptoclinus maculatus | reverse complement strand
TGTCACGATCCTGTAACGAGACGATCGCGCGCGCGTTAATTAATGAATGCGTTAACGTGATAATAACGCGTTAACTTGCCCAGCCCTAATATATATATGATAACATATATATATATATGTATATATATATATCAAGCGTGATAAGTGTTTGGTACTAAAAAGAGTATCAATACAACACCATGAAGATTTTCACAGTAACAAACACTGGCACACAGTCAGATATATTATTAAAAAGACGATCAGATGGCATCAGAAGAAGCAGCTGTAGTACTGGTACTCACCACCGGGTGGCAGGCCTGGAAGACCTCGCTGAGCAGGACGCCACACTGACGCTTTGCAAACGGCTCTCTGAGCGGACTGAGGCTGCAGGGGTGTCTGATGTCTGGACTGTTCACACACTGAACACACACAAACACACATCAACATCAACACATAAAGGAACACTTCATCCTTCAGTTTATCACAAACATTCAACACATAACGGAACACTTCATCCTTCAGTTTATCACAAACATTCAACACATAAAGGAACACTTCATCCTTCAGTTTATCACAAACATTCAACACATAAAGGAACACTTCATCCTTCAGTTTATCATAAACATTCAACATCAACACATAAAGGAACACTTCATCCTTCAGTTTATCACAAACATTCATCATCGACACATAAAGGAACACTTCATCCTTCAGTTTATCACAAACATTCAACATCAACACATAAAGGAACACTTCATCCTTCAGTTCATCACAAACATTCAACATCAACACATAAAGGAACACTTCATCCTTCAGTTTATCACAAACATTCAACATCAACCCATAAAGGAACACTTCATCCTTCAGTTTATCACAAACATTCAACATCAACCCATAAAGGACCACTTCATCCTTCAGTTTATCACAAACATTCAACACATAAAGGAACACTTCTTCCTTCAGTTTATCACAAACATTCATCATCAACACATAAAGGAACACTTCATCCTTCAGTTTATCACAAACATTCAACACATAAAGGAACACTTCATCCTTCAGTTTATCACAAACATTCAACATTCAACACATAAAGGAACACTTCATCCTTCAGTTTATCATAAACATTCAACACATAAAGGAACACTTCTTCCTTCAGTTTATCACAAACATTCATCATCAACACATAAAGGAACACTTCATCCTTCAGTTTATCACAAACATTCATCATCAACACATAAAGGAACACTTCATCCTTCAGTTTATCACAAACATTCATCATCAACACATAAAGGAACACTTCATCCTTCAGTTTATCACAAACATTCATCATCAACACATAAAGGAACACTTCTTCCTTCAGTTTATCACAAACATTCATCATCAACACATAAAGGAACACTTCATCCTTCAGTTTATCACAAACATTCATCATCAACACATAAAGGAACACTTCATCCTTCAGTTTATCACAAACATTCAACACATAAAGGAACACTTCATCCTTCAGTTTATCACAAACATTCAATATTAACACATAAAGGAACACTTCATCCTTCAGTTTATCACAAACATTCAACATCAACACATAAAGGAACACTTCATCCTTCAGTTTATCACAAACATTCAACATCAACACATAAAGGAACACTTCATCCTTCAGTTTATCACAAACATTCATCAATGAAGTGTTGGAAAAAGCGGATACAAAATAACTAACTTTAAAGCTACAATAAATAAAAGGTCGATGACGTCTCACTCACCTCTGCTGCCGTCCAGCTGTTTCCAAACTCCTGTGGAGTCGGGGAGTCGATGTTGTCGGGCGTCCGCATCTCGTTCACCGTCTTCGTGTCAAAGTTCCCGCACAGCCCACTGAGCTTCCCCTGAACACATCACCAACATCTCTCGTTAACTAAATCTAATTTATACATTATTATCCACTTAACAGCAACATATTCTGAAAATGAAAACGGTTTCAGTTCACCAAACAAGATGAACCTCCCTGTCCGTTATTCTTATCACACTGCTACTGAAGTGTTGCAATACAGCCTCTGACCACCGATGGCAGCACTTAGCGCTCTGCTGCTGAATAGGTCACGCGTTACGTTTGATTTAATGTTTAATGAATGTGAGTAAAATGTTCACACTGTCTTCATCGGTAGTGGAGTTTGCTCAGTTAGCTGAGAGTAAATGACTTTAGATGTAGACATTTTAAAGTTAGTCCTATACCTGCCAGCGAGGTCCGACCTGGATGTGGACGGTGGTCTTGCGGTCCCAGAGGACGGTGACGTCTTCATCGGGGAAATGAACCACCGTGAAGTATCCGGCCGGCCAGATGAACATCCTCTGCTTCCTGTCGATCACGCTCGAGGGATTCTGCAAGAAACAGGAGTCGTTTTTCAAAGATGTGATTCCTGAGTTGACTTAAATATGATGAGCAAACAAATCATCCACTTCAAGGTGCAGCAACAAAACAGAAATTAAGCTCCTTTTTAATGCGACAACCTGCGTCATTCTCATATATATAAAATATAAATAGACAGCGTTTCTCACTGGTTTCCCAGAGTCTTCATCGAACGCTACGAAGGATCTGCCGATGTTGATGAGCAGAGATTTCCTGCAGATGACTCCGCTGTCGAAACAGTCGACGTTCTCGGCCGTTACACTGAGCATCACATCGTCGCTGCTCTGTGGAGGAGAGGAAGCACAGTCACGGAAACGACCAACATGCTGCCAACATTAAACTTAATATAATACGTGCAAACTTTTTCTTTGGTCTTTTTTTCTGCCCTATTTAAATGTATTATTTTTCACCCTATCCCTCTACAGGTGGCAGTAACACGCTAAGATAAGCAGCAATGCACCAACACACGAGGGAAGAAGAAGACTGTTAGACTGTTGCTTTGCAGTTGTTTTATGAGGAAACGCTTTATTCAATGAGTAACATCACTTTTGTTACGTTTACAAGGAAACTCCACATGGTCCCCTTTAATTGTGAAGGACCATAGCAATGTTTATATTATATTGTTAATACCTTTTTGTCTAATAAGAATTAATCTAACCTGGAAAAAGTGATTGCTGCTTTAATCTTTTCAAGACTTGACTACTGTAACTCCCTCCACTCTGCCATCAACCAAAAGTCACTCTCTCACCTCCAACTCTTTCAGATTTTACTGATCACTTTTAAAGGATCTCTCTGGATCTGGCCCCAACATCTAAAGAGGACATGTTGACCCCCTATGATCCAGCTCACAGCCTTCTGGCTGTTCCAAAGTCGAGGCTTAAAACTAAAGGTGGTCGTGCTTTCGCCATCGGGTCCACTCAGCTTTTGGAACGAGCTGCCTGAGGAGATGAGGCTCTCAAGATCAGTACTCTCTTAATAAATCACTTAATGTGATGTTGTCTTTAATTTATTTCATTTAATTAATTTAATTAATTTAATTAATTTAATTAATTTAATTAATTTAATTAATTTAATTAATTTTATTAATTTTATTAATTTTATTAATTTTATTAATTTTATTAATTTTATTAATTTTATTAATTTTATTAATTGTATTAATTTTATTAATTTTATTAATTGTATTTAATTTTATTCTATTTTATTCTATTTTATTCTATTTTATTCTATTTTATTTTATTATTCTATTCTATTTTATTTTATTGATTTGTTTTTATTGTATCTATTGTATCTATTGTTTCATCTTTCATTCTCTTTATCAGTGGTTACATTATTACCGTAGTCTGTCTTGCTCTTGTTGGACTTTCTGTTTTATTGTTTTACTTTGTAAACTCTGTTATACAAATGGTTGCTATATACATAAAGGTGTTATTATTATTATAAATCAGCTACATTTTACTTTTACTGTTGCCCAGATTGATTCCGCTGGTAATCGCTGTTTTCGGTTAATTTCAGTAATGTATACAAATCTGTGTTTAAACTTGTTTCATTATCTCTTAACTTAACAATCCACAATACTGTAAATAAATACAGGGGAAATGGGATTTGTTATTTTTACTTAAAAGGACTTAAAGTATCTTTCCACTTTATTATCAGAATTTTTTTATTTTTTTTTTCAATAACAACTGAAAAATCCCAGCCCCCAAATAACAAGAACAGAGTGTACAGATGAATATATAATGGGTTTTGTGTCTCTTAAATGAATCCGTTCAGTACCTTCACCAGATAGACTTTGCATGCACCAACGTAGTCAAACAGCAGCCCATCAAACGTCCTGTAGTGGCGGTCGCCGTAAGCCATGCACATGGACGGACACGGACGAAACACACACTGGAACGTCCCGTGCTGGCAAACACTACAAAGACAGCAGAGCTTCAGTGATTCAGCAGCAACTTGTTCCCACTTAGTGCGAGGACATTTTTTTTGTTCGCGTCTGTAACGGCCCCTCCTTTTGTCGAGAGCCTCTGGTTTTTTACTGCGGTGAAGAAAAGCGGCCGGTGAATTGTCGAAGGCTGAATTTGCGCTATCAGTCTGTCATCTACATCTTCGTCCCACGGCTGTGGCGTGAAGAAGAAATGGCTGAGATCACTGGGAGAGAGTTTTCTTTTCAACAGTCTGAAGCAAAGAGTCATACAAGGGCCCGCTCTGTTGTCAAGGCCGCCGGTTTCTTTTTTTCTGTCCCGTGATGCCGGAGAATTATGGATATCAGGTGTCCACTTTCACCGCTCGGACAATCTCAGGCTTTCAGGCGAAATCTGACTTTGAAAAAATTAGCATCGTTGTTGGAGATTTGTCTTGATTCTGACGGACAGAGTGTAAAATACCCAGCGGGGGGGTGGGGGGGTAATATTAGGCTTTTGAAAGACGTTTCAGTGACAAATAAGTGTCTTATGATTTTAGAGGCCCCCCAAAAGTTTTGCTGTCGAGGCTTTGGAGGGGCTGAATGGGTCCATTAAGGGGCCTCGGACCACCCAATGACAGGTATTGTTGGCGAATGATTGAGGGGGGGGGTAATACAAATTTGTGTGGCATGACAAAGGCAAATCTGATTTGTTTTTCAAATCAGATCTTTAAGTGTCCGCACTGCCATTTGCAAGTGATCAGACTTAGGATTTGTGTGTCCAGACGTCACCAACCGATCTGAATGTGTGGTGACGCTGGTGGCGACGCTGGTGACTGGTGACTGGTGACTGGTGACTGGTGACTGGTGACGCTGGTGACTGGTGACTGGTGACGCTGGTGATGCTGGCGACGCTGGTGACCAGGCTTTCTAACAACGAATGCTTTCGCCCTCAAAAAACAATCGCGCTGTCAAGTATTTTGGCATCTGAAGAAGAAAAGGAAGAGGAAGAACGCCGGGCATCTTGGCAAATCTTACACATAGGCCAAACGGTGGAATTACAACTTCCTGGTTCATCGCATGATGCCACGGGGCCCAAAAAGACTTTTCCCCATAGACTTAAATGGGGAAATAGAGGTCTGTAACTCCCACGTTACTGATGTTCCCCATCATGTCGTCCTCCACAGCGCTCTGCTAGTAGCAGCGTGGATTCTGCTCAGCACTTCCACACTTTGAAATCCTATTTGAGCGACCAGAGCATCAGAAATCCGATCCGGAATCGCATTTCAAATCAAATTTGCAAAAAACGTATGTGTTTGTTTCTTTGTTCTGTCCAGACTTTCAAAAATCAATCTGGATACAATCTAGATATGTAAAAGAAATGGATGAAGACCCACTGAAGGAAGGAAAAGATTGTGTGTTTTAACAAACAGACGTGATTTGATATGTAGCTGGGTCTTCATGAACGTACCACTGATGGCAGGGGGAGGAGACTCTGTCTCCGGGGTAATACTCCTTTCCTTTCCACAGACAGGGGCAGGATGCAGGTTCAAAGCACTCGTCTCCATGTTTCAGCAAGCTGCAGGTAAACATAACACGTGTTAAAGGGAAAAACACCTTTGCTTTGTATCTACTGATGGATGTAGTGGCTTGAGTTTAATAGATTCTGGGATTCTTGGGTTCAATCCTGCAACATGTTTTCTGTTCAAACCTCCATGAGCAAGAGGCTGACTTCAGTTAGCTTCGTTCATCCATTGAGAATTATGTTGTTTTCTAACTAATAACGTTCATCCGGACACAACATCTATGTCTCATCTCTCATTTACTTTAAACTGGTCTGAGCTATAATGACAGAGACTGGATCCATGACTAGATTCTCTACTCAGTTATAATCTGCTTATACCACTGTATAATTATAGTTATAAGCACTTATAAACATTCATAATGCTTAATAATGAAGTGTTATATCCAGCTACAGGTAGTTGTTTCAGGTGTTATCTATATTTTGAGTCTTTAAAGGGTTTGTTTTCATCGTCATTCTGTTTAAAAGTTCTGTCAAATTTCAGCATTCAAGTTCTGTTGTGACCCGTTTACACAAATTAATTCATTTTGCAGAGTTTTGTGTGTTCTTGCAGAGATTTAATTAAGTTTTTTCACTTTACTTAAAGCAAACGATTATCACTTATAGTGACTTATACCTTGTAAAGACCTGTAGGTGCTTTTTTTCATGCTGAATGATGTATTTCCAATAACTTATGAGCACTTGTTTTTGTTTGTCATGTGTTTGTTGTGTTACAACTGAATTCCTTTGTGCATCCCTGTGTTGCATAATGACTATAAAGGACCCTTGAACGTCCTTCCTCCTGCACGCTCTGCCAAGGCACCAACACCAACACCCCTCAACTAAACCAAACAGAGTGTTTCCAGTTGGTGAGAACGCGTCTGACGCGGACAGTCTCGTGTTGAGTGATAGAGAAACAGAGGACCTGATTATCCAAAACATTGTGCGAGTTCATATGAGAAAACGGTACAAGGACGTCTTGTAATTCAGACAAACTCCTCCTCGTGAATGAACCAAAGACGACCAGTAGATGTGAAGCCAATCAGAGTGAGAATCAGCTGATTGAACTGTTGAGTGAAATCATCAATGGGGCCAATGAAGGAGCCTCCTAAACCAGTGCAGTCTAAATGGTAGTTTCTATACAACACAAGCATCGTTCGGGGCTCTTGTGTTGGATGATGAGGACCGTCCTCAGAGGCAGAGCCAAAGCAGGTCGGCTTCCAGAGTGGAGGCAGAGAGTTTCAGTGACTGGGCGACCCGTGGATGAAAAGCGTAACACTCGTTAGCTACATGAGAAAACCAGACAATTAGGATTCTCAGAGATAGAGAGAGAGAAACGCTCTTTGTCCGGGACACCTCCATCTGCTTTCCACTCCGCGGGACGAGGCTGATAAGTATCTTGTAATATCCAGGGTTGAGCTACATCCACTGGCGAGGCCGCGGACAATGAAGCGACATGCTGAATGGTCCCGCCACAAACCTCAGGTTCCCCTGAATAGAGTTACACCCCAGATAAAACCGTGTTAACAGCTTCCTTTGTGCCACCGCCAAGCTGCCGTATGGATTACTCTGATCAAAGATTCTACAATCGTTCATTCTCCCGAAACCTACGTGCACATTATGAATACATCCTCATAAACACGACCCCTGATTTGCAATCGGACGAGTTTCAAAAGTGGCGGTAGAAGACGTAGCTGCATAGAGCGGCAACAGGCGAGCGAGACGGCGCAGTGTGTGATGCATCCGGTGTTCTGCACAGCCACTGAAGATCACAGGTTTAAATAAACCATATAATGAAAAGCATGAACCGTCACACACTTTCAATAACCTTCAGTGTTTGTCGATTTTCTGCCTTTTTTCAAAACTACTAAATCACACGTAATTATCTTGTGTCGTACAGTAGTGAAGCCAGGCGGCAACCTCCGGTTCTGAAGAGTGAAGCTAAAGCTTCATGTGTTAAACCTGCATTCTGTCTAGTGTCCACCAGGGGGCGACTCCTCTGGTTCTATAGAAGTCTATGAGAAAATGACTCTACTTCTCTCTTGATTTATTACCTCAGTAAACATTGTAAACATGAGTTTATGGTCTCAATCTCTAGTTTCAAGTCTTCTTCAACACAGCATGATGTTCATTTAGTACATTATGGTCCATTTAGAGTCAAACAGACCATAAAGCAGGGGATGCTTTAGGGCGGGGCTTACTGTGATTGACAGGTCTCTACCAGAGACGTATACGGCGTCTCTACGTCACTCAACTTCTGTTCACTGATTGCAAAAAACAACAACATGGCTTCACCATGACTACGTCCACTTCTTATATACAGTCTATGGGTGAAGCTGCGATTGGCCAGTCTGCGTTAGAGGGGCGGGACTTATCAAAGGGTCATTTGGTGGATTAGGAACATGTACGTTGATATCAAAAACAGACCTGAATGCTTCAATATTGTAAAATAAATTGTTGGTTTACACATATAGTAGTCAGCACACAAATCAGGATATTCAGCTGGCATTGTATAAAGATATTTCATATAATTATATATTTATTCAAAGTGATAAAATGGAGAATAAAAAATTATAATAGTCCAAAACAGGAACCTACAATTTTCCGGATTTATGTCCTCAGTTTAGGTTTGCCTGAAAGTTCCTCACACATTCCTTTTTGAAATAGTAGTAGTGAAATTATGAAATTATATTGAATTAATTATACCTAATATCAACCCTCAAATCCCCAAAAATGTTCTTCCAGTCAACTGTTCACAGATGAGTCATGTGACCGTCACCTCACCTCCCAGTCGTTTGTGAACGTCGTCATCGTATTAGTTTATAACACTTCCACACCTCTCCGGGATACTCTACAGGCAAATAACAGGTTTCTATGGTTGTGTAAAAACCAGGTTCTGGTATGCTGACAGTCCTGTGCTGCACCTGAAAGTCCAGGTTCATGTGAGTTCAGCTGGGCTAATTGTCACAGAACGAGGAATGAATGGTCTACATTTTGATCATAAACAAAGTGTGCCATTGTGAATGAAAACACAATGGGTTCTTCTGTCTGCACCTCAGCTAATTATTTCCCATTAGAGGTTTTTAAGTCCTGCTGCAGATGAAAACCTTACAGTTGACTTTGAGTCGGTTTTTTTTCATGTTTTTCCTGATAATCATCTAAATGTAGTATGAATGAGGGAACACCTGCTTATCATCTGCTGTCTGGTTTAGAAAAGAAATGCCCGTTTTGTAAAAGAAACCACTTCAGAAACGCGTCTGTCAAAGCAGCCGATGAGCCGGTGGAGCGATCAAATGTAAATAACTGAGAAATAATGGATTCAATGCAGACGTCGATCTCTTGCTGTTGAATGAGGAGGAGGGGAGAAATCGTCACAGAAGATGTCTGAGTTGCACGACTAAGCGCCGCGACCACATGACGGCCGTGATTACGTCATCTTCACTACGGAGAGTATGAACTGAGCTTCTGTTGTGGGCGGAGCCAAGAGAAAGTCAGTAAAACAAGCATTGGAGCAAATAATAAAGAGACAACTCCCTACATCAGATAATCAACTTCATTCAGTTCCATCCGTACAATGCTGTCGATTTAAACCAGAAACACTGTAAAAACAACACGTCATTATTCTCAAAAACAAGTTATATCATATATTAAATATCAGACTCGTGCCTGAACCTTGAAACCGTTGACCCGTCGCTGCACTTATTAATACAGCCGTCATCAGGCAGCTGAATGAGATCTCTTTGTGTCCATATTTACCCAGAATTACACAAACTATCAGGTTCCAGTTACTAAACACTAGTTCCATGACCGACGTGATTCTCGTCCCCATAAAGGTCGTCTTCTCAAAGTGGAGGAATAAATGAATCACAGCGTGAGGTCAGAAGAGTGTCACTGTTAACACACACTGATGCTTTTCATAGACCAGGACTCATGTAGGTTAATAAAGGTGTAAAGTTTCACTTGTGTGGAGTTTATTTGACTTTATGAAATGATTATTCACCTTCATACTGTAACACTATAGATGGAAATCTTATTTTGTATGTTGCTCAACTGGCTCTCATCCTTGACCTGCTGGCTAAAAGGTTAAATCTTATCTTAACTTTCATGTGTTTCTTTTATACTTTTTTCTTTGACATTACATAAGTGGTTGTTTGCTTTAAGGTTAAAAAGCAATACATATATTGTAAAAAGGTAAAGATATTTAACAACTAAATATTGCCCCACTGAGTACATATTATGTCACAAATTATTTAATCACAAAACTCCAGGTTTCCTTCTCAAACACTTTGTTTGTCAAAGTGACTGAAATGACTTGTATAAAAACCAAAACGTTTCCATCAGGAGAAACGTGATGCAGCTTTAGAAACGATGCACAAAAATAAAAACTAAATAAATATGCAAATGATGAAGAAAGCCAAAACGCATACATTAACAGCAAACACGCTCCAAATACAGAAACGATGCAAAGTCGAAAAAAAACGGTAAAAATGTCCAGTCAACAAAGCTGAAGCTCTCCAGGCCTCGAGGGGGAGTGATACGAGCTTGTGAGTATACGGCTCTGGTAGCGACCTGTCAATCACAGTAAGCCCCGCCCCTAAAGCATCCCCTGCTTTATGGTCTGTTTGACTCTAAATGGACCATAAGTTACTAAATGAACATCATGCTGTATTGAAGAAGACTTGAAACTAGAGATTGAGACCATAAACTCATGTTTACAATGTTTACTGAGGTAATAAATCAAGAGAGAAGTAGAGTCATTTTCTCATAGACTTCTATACAACCAGAGGAGTCGCCCCCTGGTGGACACTAGAGAGAATGCAGGTTTTAGGATACTTCCGCATCGTCTTCACTTGGCAGAACCAGAGGTTGCCACCTGGACCTCTTGTTTGTTTTTGACTTTGAATCATTTCTGCAGGAAGTTTCTCCTCATAGAAATGTTTTGGCCGTCGAGTGCTTTCCGTTGCCGGCCGCCGTCATTTTGAGATTGATAACTTTATATGTTTTCTCTTTTGTTGGGACTTTGGTTACCGGTGTTACCAAACAAACCTTTTAAACAGGGATCACGGATTATATATATATGTATGTTCAGCTGTGTGACGATTGACATTCTGATCTTTTACTTTTTAATTTTGCGTTTATTTATTACACTTTACCACTTAAATATTATTTGTGGTATGCTTCTTCTTCTTCTTCTTCTGTATGACTGACCATGTGTGGACATAGAGCCTCTGTTGTCAGCTACCATCATCTATAAGCTCTGATGCTAACTCCCGTCTGTGCATTCTGTAATGAGGATGACTCTCGGTTGATGTCACAGAGTGAAACCACTTAACCTTCCTTTCAGGGGGGCGACAGTCAAAAGGGATTACGGGGATCAGATGACTGTAATCTACTCCATGATGTCTGTCCACCTCATCGGCTGGTCGGGAGGACTTCTGTCTCCTACCGAGTATCAAAGACTCAAAGACTCATTATCAACATTACCGCAAAAACTAATTCCACTGCCTCACAAGGCATCGAGGATCGGGTTCCTATTTCATTCATTTGAATCTCAACAGATGTGGCTGAGAAAGATTCTTCTGACCAACCCATAGAAAGAGAATCGGAGTACGTTTCCATTGGAATCAATGTAGCAGGATGATCACAGCGGCGTGTGTACAGCGTTAGATGCGTTAGAAACAAGAAGCCTTAAAAGCATTTGAAGTGAATCATCACTCACCCAGGAGGACAGGCACATCCGGCCACGCAGGGCTCGTGTGACGAGCAGGTGAGGTTGAGCAGGAAGGACTCGCAGGTGCGCTCACAGGCCACGCCCCTCCCCGACAGGACGCCGTCGTCCCCCTCTGAGCAGTTCTGATAGAGCTGACCAGCTGGACACAACATGTCTGTGAGAGGAGAAGAAGAATCACGGGTAAGACTCTCTGTGATTGTGCTCCGTCGGGATGTTAAGAGAGAGGGAAGACGTGCCACAGTTATCTTATTCAACCCTTTATTTAAACAGGAAGTCTCATCGAGAGCTCGTTTGTGTAGAGACAGATAATTAAGAAAAGCATCTAAAGTATGATTGTGAATACAAAAGCACAGCCTTGTTAAATGTTCCAGGTGAAATTAAAAAACAATGCAACGCCATATATATATATATTTGGAGCTTGTACAGCTGATACCTTCAACACTCTGCAACTCACAACTAACCCGTCTACAGTCTACAGTCTAGACTGATACACTACAGGTGAGAGGAATGATGTGTAAGTACAGAAGATGCAGTAGTGAGTGAGAAATGTATCACCTGTGACTGAGCGACACAGATGTAGCACAGATGTTAGAATGGTAAGTGAATAATACACATTAGTGTGACGTCTAAGTGGGACTTACCGCTGTCTGGTGTTTGGGACACCAGTTTACCGTTCAGACAGAGTCTGTAAGGGAACAGAGAGGACAGGACGACGATGACGATGATGATACATGATGAAGGTTAATCGATCGATCAATTGATCCAGTGTGGTTGCAGTTTCTGTTCATTTCTTGGTTCATTCTTAGTGTTTTTTCATCTTTTTATCACATTATTCTTTCTCTGTAGACACTTAGGATTAAACGTTTCCCAGTTACTAGCAGAACAGCAACACTGTACATTAGTATTAGTATAGTCAGTCTAGTTAATAGACGTTCACGACGACTACGTTCACTTCTTGTATCCTGAATCCAGCGTTCTGGTCCACAAAATACTGATCATCTCCACCAACTGAACTACAGCTTCTGTAAGAAGTGTTTATTAATCATCATCCTTAATTAACATTAAGAGACGGAGGGGAGGAGCTTACTGAACACCTGCTGACGTCATGATCACATCTCCTGGTTCGTAATCTGCTCCGAGGAAACTGCAGGGACACTCGCTCCTGTGACCAAAGCAAAGCACACACGAGATCCCTGACGTGATTACGTGAGAGAAAAACCGTTATTGTGTAACAGCAGAGCGGCGGACATCTTTATGTGTACCAGTGTAGCGGGCTAACTTCCCTCTAAACTAAACCGAGGTGAAGCTTTACGTTAACGACTGAAACGAGCAGCTGAGTCGTGATGTTACAAAGCGTAGAGAAGTTCACGCTTCATCCACACACCCTCCAGCACATTGCTATCACCAGATGAGTGACAGCTTGGTTCTGATCATCTTTCTGTAACTAGCTAACAAGCTAGTTAGCTAACCTGCAGGCAGTTGGCTCCTTAGCTAGCTTCTAATTCCACCGTGCTTTAATGCTACACCGGTTACATAAAGAAATGATTGTTAAAGACTTATGTTAAAGAGGGCTTTGTGTTACCTTAAACAGAGCATTAGAGGTAAGCAGAGAGAGGACGGATGAGACGGCTTTAGGAGGTGAAATCAGTGCTCGAAGTGTCAAATCCACAACAAACGTTTGGACAATCATTTAGAAAAAGCATCAGAAAGCGACAGTGGATCTACGCGGTGGTGAAGTGTGTTAAGCGGAGGCCTTTTAACATACAGGCCAGCGCCACACATCGGCCTCTGTGCTACTTTCTCACTGGTTATCAGATATCTGTGTCGTCCCCGGCCCCGAGCACGGAATGAAAGGGGGGTTTCACGGTGAATTCCTCAATTGTAACTCTATCGCGTAGTAAGTAAGGCACTGCGCCGCACTAGGATGTAAAAGAAAAAGAAAAAACTGGGACATTTAAGAGGAATTAAGCTGCATGTCTTCAGAGGGAGCTGAGGAGAGAGGGAGCACAATTACCGAGGTCCTCTGGCTCTGAGACGTCTGCAGGGCAGATACAAGGCTTTACACTTAAAGGCTGACCTAAAACTTCAGAGCAGATACAAATATCACTTTGAGAGGATTTGTTTGGCGGAGTTAGCCGTTTAACGGATGGAGCTGGAACAAGGACACTGATTCTCTGCTGCCTCCGTTAAAACTCAAAATACAGGGAAAAGAAAAACGATTGAATGTTATAGAAAGTATATATATGATTTCCGTATCTCTGCTTGTGTTGCTACTTTGTGCACAGAAGTAAATGTTCAGAGACGGCCTCACCTGTGCACACAGGTGTGTGTTCGATGGTTGTAGAAGGACTCCGGCGGGCAGACGCAGCCCTCCTCACACTCCTCCCCGCAGTGCTGCGGGACGGAGAGGGCGGAGCAACGGCGCTGGCAGGACGACACACAGGTGCCGTAGCGCATGGTGGGGGGACAGGTGACCGCTGCAGGGAGAGACCGCGTTAGACTCCGTGTCGGTGATGGTTTACAACATGGAGGTACAGTTCTAACGTCACAACATCGGCACATTTAAACGGAAACAAGACATATAGAATATATATATATAACATGTAGAAGAAATAACACAGTCGGACAATCCGATTGTAAATTGTCTTCATGCCTGCTGAGAACCTAACATAAATAGACAGTTCACTCATGAAGTCGTCCTCTTTGACGCGTCTACAGAACGTGTCAGCGTGCTGAATGCTCACCACAGTCGGGTATCTGCGATCGGAAGTCAACGATGACGGAGAACCTGCGGCAGTGGCGAGCGTAGTGGGCCAGCGCGGAGCAGAGGCACGGCGTCCCGCACTTACAGGTGTCGGAGCGACACTGCTGGTGGAAGGACGTCGGACTGAGGTACTCGTGGCAGGCGGAGAACAGATCCTGGTTCAGCACGTCACACATCTCTGAGGCGTAGGCCACTGGGCAGCGGAAGCAGACAGTTATTGGCTCACAATGTACAAAGTGAAGTATTCCTTTAATACCATGAATATTTACAATGTTTAGAAGACTTAAAATGAGCCGAACGTATAAGATTGTGAATGTCTTCTTCTTCTTCACTCAAACAGAAGAAGCTGAAGGGTAGAAGAGGAACTGACCGGCCTGCTGGTGGGTGTCACAGGGGTCGAGCTGAGGAGCACTCGGGCTGGTCGAACACGCCGACGAGACTCTCCAGGCGTTTCCAAACAGCTGAGGAGTGCTTTCTATCATACCGGACGGAGATCTGCAGTAAAAACATTCACTTCTTATATAAAGTCTATGTCATCAACGACCTTTTTTCACTAATGAGCAGAGTTAAGAGGACTCAGACTCACTGCAAAGCCACCATCTTTAGAATATGACGACAAAATGATTGGTTTGGCAAAACTTAATTAACTGAAATGTTCAATATCAGAGGATGAAAAGAGGACATTTGACACAGGACTAAGGCTAAAGAAAATAGTTGCCACAATGAAACAAAATATGATGTAGAGGATTCTGCAAGTCATCATTTTAACTGTAAAGTCTGTTCTGGAGGTCTTGGGACAAAGCGAGCTCCAGTTTTTCTTTCTCGTTGCATACGACCACTTCAGTCACCGACTGTGATGTATATCCATTTACAGCTGTTAGGACAACATCCGCCCTTTATGGCCGGCCATTACGATGCCGTACAGTGGAGCCCCTATTCCACTAACAGTAAATTCCTTGTTGAAGTGGCGTGTCCAGTTGGGCGCTCATCTGGCCCGACTAAAAGAGCTGATCAGAGAGAGAGAGGCTTTTGATGCAGAGCCGCCGACCCAGTGTGCATTACAAAGAGAGAGAGAGAGCGAGAGAGAGGGAGAGAGAGAGAGAGGGAGAGAGAGAGAGGGAGAGAGAGAGAGAAACAGACAGACAGACAGAGAGAGAGAGAGAGAGAACTTCACCATCACCTCCCTCTCCTCCTCTGAAACAGGAGCCCTCTCTCTCTTCTATATCATGGGCGGAGGGGGGAGTTAAGGGGGTCAAAGGTCACACACACTTACAGGAAGTCGTCCTGAATGTTGCCGTTGAAGGTGCCGCACAGGCCCACGGTGTCGTCCTTCCACAGCTCGTCGGCCTGCAGGTAGAGACGAAACTCCCTCCAGCTGTACTGCAGACGCAGGCCGAACGCCGTCTTCACCTGCAGGAACATGGACGACAGCTCCTGGATGTGGAAGATGTCTGCGGGGAGATGAGGGAGGACGACACTTTAGGCTTTCAGGTGGCAGCAGATGAGATGATGAGATGATCAAAAGTGTTGTTTATCAATGTTCAGCTAAATATACTCCATGAATCAACTGATAGTTTCAGCACTAGTTTTGGATCTGTTTGGGTTTGTACTTCAAGATTTAATGTTTTTTTTCCCTTTATGTCTACATTATGTATATTTCTATATGTTGATTGATTGATTGATTGATTGATTGATTGATTGATTGATTGAGTCAGAAAAGCTAAATACTTTGTCAGAATGTGTTGTAATTGTGTGAACAATGAGTGAAGTTGATTAAAGGTGAGGAAGTTACCATCAGAATAGGGCAGGGAGATGCGGTACTGTCCGGCCATGAAGACCTCGCCGACGTGACTCAGTGTAATCTCCGTTCTTGGATCCTCGTCAATAACCAGGTTAACTGATTGGATGCAGGCCCCATCCAAATTCTGCAAAAGAGACGAGATGGCTTGATAACGCATGCTGGGCGTAATAATCCCAAACAGCAGCAACAGCAGTTCAGATACACAAAACAGGACTCACAATGAGAGGGAGATAATGGGAAGTGTGGGAGAGAGAGAGAGAGAGAGAGAGAGAGAGAGAGAGAGAGGAAAACAAGAAGGGGAAAGAAAGTAAAAAGATTTTACTCTCAAACCATAAAAGCGGCGGTGATGAAAAGTCCTGTATTCAAACTGATGAAAAGCGTAAAGCCTCATAAGCGGCCCCTAGAGGCTAAAATGTGCATTACAACCATAGAAATACATCAGGTAGTAGCAAGGTGGTCAGAGAGGCGGCCATTTTTATGAACCGTTGCCACTGCCAGCGTTGTAGCGAGCTAACTGCTGTGTAAACTAAACCGACTTAACAAGGCGTGGACTCACTGAGCTGAGGTTTAGCAGTAAGGACTAAAACGAGCAGTGGAGTGCTAACGTTACGAAGCGTAGAGAGTAAATGAGTAAAGATTAGCATAGGAAAGCACATTGCTATCAACAAATGAGTGACTTTGTTTGGTTCATTTCCTGTAACCAGTGTAGCATTAAAGCACGGTGGAATTAGCAAACTAGCTCGGAAACTAGTGGACAGCTTGCTAGTTAGCTATCTTGCTAATTCCACTATGCTTTAATGCTACTAACATGCTATTTTTTCAGCGTTCTGTCGAGCATTTTTTCCAGTAAATTCAGTTCGTAATACTGCAAATATATCAATATTGCAATACTTTCATCGCTGGGCCATAGGCTCAATCACCATTGTGTTGCCTAATTCGGCATTAGATTGTGACTTCACAGACATTTATATAAAAAAAAAAAACTTCAAGATTGCCACTTAAATGGTAACCAAGTAGTTTTAATTGCCTAGATCAGATACTGTGCATACGAGTGATTTTGGGAGCAGTAATATGGGACAATGACAGAAGTTTCAGGAGTATTTATACCACCATTGTTATCCCGGACGAACCACTATCACCGTTATCAGGGCAAGAAGATCAATGTCTAACAGTGATTACCAACACTCAAGGAAGTACTTCAAACCTGCACTTTGGTCCATTACTTTAATAAATTACAATGACTTGCTCTGCTGCTCTGATATTTTTAAAGTAATAAAGCCTGCACGTCGCTGACAGTAAGCGATCTGCCTCTATGAATCGTCTCTTTCATAAGTGACAGAGCCCCATAGCCAAAAGGTTTTAGCACCCCCCCTTCCTCCTTTTACTCTTCCCATCATTCACCTCCTGTTTTCCGCATAACCTTCTCTCTGTCTGACTCCCCCACTCCATCCAACGCCTCTCTTCACCTCCCTCCTCACTACAAAGCCGTCCACAGCTTCTGTCAGTCAGGCCAGATAAGGTAATCCTGTTCAGTTGGCTGTTAGAGGTCTCGGGCCTCTGCTCTGATGAGTGGGACAGCTCAAAGGCTGCTGGGTAATTAAAGGCTTGGAGAGAGAGAGAGAGAAGGTTGCTTTTTTCGTGTTCATTATCTCCCCCCCAGTTTGATCGACGAGGTTTCCTCGAGGCTTTCATTTCTCTAAGTCGCAGCATGGCTCTTGAACAAAATAAAAACGACCTGGACTCAGCGGGGGATTATTGAGCACTTCAATTATGATATGATCTACACGACGGACAAATTGTTTAAAGCTGTAAGCCGAGACAGGAGAGCACTTGCAGAGGCTGATTGTGCAGGAGTTTTCCAAGATGTAGAGACGTTTGTTTCAGGAAAAGAAAACAAATGAAAGCATATGACCGGGGATGTGAATTAAAAGAGTTTTAAAACTCATTTGATCACAACTTTAATATTTTACATACAAACTTAAAGTAACATGATGCATTATTATCATGTTTTATAAGTTTATAAAGCAGATTAAAGGCGACTCACGGCTCCACAGGGGGCGTTCTGGATGGTGACCGTGAACTTCCCCGAGTTGTGACTCTTGGCGAGGACGTACTGACATGTTGCAGAGAAGGTGTAGATCCGCCCGTCAAAGGATTGAAAATACATATCGCCGGTCACCGAGCACTCGCCTGTAGAGAAAGAGAGCGAGACTCTTGTTTCCTCGCTCCGAAACTAGGAATCTTGTTTTCCATCCTTGCTACCTGTCCCCTTCCTTCATTCCTACCGAGAAAGCTACCTTCTTTCTGTGAACTAAGGGCATTGGTCTATACCGAGTACCGATCCGATACCAGTGTTCTGTGTGGAGGAGACTGGGATTATTCTTTGATGTGTGAGGAAGCATCAGGCCTTACTTAAGCATTGCTTCCCTGACTTTGTACAACTAAATTAGAACTACTTAAATTAAACTGGAAAGCATTTCCTTGCACCATATCTTGAGATTTTCCTTCCTTAACCTTTCTTCCTAAAATGCGTTTTCCTTCCTTGCTTGCTTTTAATCCTCAACTTCTAACTAGGATGCTTCCTTTTCCTTTGTTCCTTGGATGATCCCTTTTTTCTTACTCCAAAACTTGGAAGCCTCCTCCTTCCTATTTCCCTAATTAGGAAGCATTTACTTGCAACATATGTGGAGACATTTTCCTTCTTGGACCTTCACTACGATGGTATTTCCTTAATAGTTCCCGAAGTAGGATCCTTCCACCAAAGATGACTTGTTGAGAGCATCTTTGGGTTGTAATGAAATAATAAACCTCTTTCATTGAATTTTAACGTGACCCGCGGCACAGTTTAAGTACAAATTCAACCGCCCACAGAGCGAAAGGCACAAACCTGGGCAGCTGTAGTCGGTGCAGTTCCACACTCCACCCACACATGTGCTGAAACAGAAAGCAGAGACGTCCACAGGTGGAGAACATGAAAGACGGAGCTAATCAGCAGGATCACGGATAGAAACTGGACAAACCGAGCCCAGGTGGTCAGATCTGAGAAGATTAAAAGGAGCGAGTGGAGTCTGCAGGACAATAACCTGCTTTTTTTTAATATATGTTGATGACATGTCACGTTAGATCGTCTCATATTCGTTGATCTAGTTTTCACTTAGGATCCAAAGGGGATGATGAATCAAATCTTCCATCCATGTTATAATGGCATAGGAAGTGACAGAGGGGTTAAACAGTGCTTGCTGTCATGTCACATGTCTTGAGGGAAAACAGGAAGTAATGGAGAGAGACACAACAGAAGTAACAGCCTCGAGGCATGGCTGTAATATTCAATGTGAAGACAATAAAGCACGTAAAAAGCAGAAGCATCTATCTAATGAAGCATGAAGCACAACACTCACCAGTTGCTGCATTCCTCCTGCAGCGTCTGTCCAGACGGATAAAACAGGCCGTGGTACTCGCAGGGACAGTCGGAGGGCGTCACACAGCCTCCGTCCTCGTAAATCAGACCTGAGGACAGACAGATGCAGGATTCTCTCACGTCTAAAGAAAGTGTAATAAAAGGTGTATTTGCAGTCTTTTTGGGAGAATAGACACTATGATAGATCAATATAATCTGAATAGATGTACGCACCATCGGGGCAGTAGCATCCATCCAGGCAGGCCAGCTTGCTGTCGATGCATGTTCGCTCCAGGTTGCAGGAGGCCGGGCAGCAGCTGATGCATTCCTTGTACTGCAGACCCAGGGGACACTGCTTCGCTGGTCGCGAAAAAATGTAAACACAACATACATATCAAAAACTTTTTACTGATGAAGACTGACAATAGGGAGATCGGACAACATTGGAGAGCCCTGCTGTGTCAGAAGATATCGCCACTACAGCAATAAACACCTCTCTGATACAAGTGAAGCCAAATTTAATGATTGCTATTATTGCATTTAGCTAAGTCCCGTTTATCTGTTGACTTGATTAAAAGTTCAGCAAACGTCTGCAATGTTAAATTCATAGTTTATATATATATATATATATATATATATACTTCACCAGCTGATTATCTGTCTGTGTGACAGGCAGTAATCCAACTTTCAAAAACAGAAAATAATAAATTAAATATATTCCTGTGTGCGTGTTGACTATCAAAAGTAAACCACGCTCTGTAATAGACGCAGCAACAGTAAGCTAACACAAGACAGGCTAAATCCGTACACATCGGATCAATATAAATAATATTAACGGTTTCCAGGCACCACTGAAAGTAATGAAACAAAGTGATTACATATTTACATTTTTAAATGGAAGTAAACATGTGTTAATTAACTTTAACTGTGCCCACTAGGTAGCCTCTTTTCCACCAGCTAATACGTTAGCATCTCATGTTAACAACAGCTAACGGTTCTTTAGCTGACATTAAGTAGGCTACAACTACGTAAACATGTTATTTATGAAATAATTTAGTGGGTTTCCACACACACCACTGAAAGAACTGAAACCAAGTGATCTGGTTAAATTTTTAACGTTAACCTTAGCCACAGTTAGCTAACGGTTCTTTGGCTAATTCATTAGGTAGGCTACGACAGTACACTGATCTGATCGATATGAATTATTTCAGTAGGAAATGTGATTATATTGACAATTTTTACATTAAAAAGGTAACAAAAGAATTTGTGTTATTTTCACAGTGTAATTTGTTTTGTTCATGTGTTTTTGGTTAGATGCCTGAAATAAGGTCTGTGGTTAACACAAGCTTAAGATATTTTAACGTTTTGTTCTATGATTTAAAATACAACAGATACCCATCTCGTCAATTTTGACGCTTTTAAGTGTCTTGAAAAAGGCGGTTGCTAATACACAGCCTCGATGTGCATACTCACGCAAACGCAACCGAGGCGTAGTTTTTTTTTTTCATAGCCTAACGTTAGCTTTTTACTTCTGCCGATTGCATTCACGCTTCAAAAATCATAAAAGTGGAGTTCATTATTTTGCTGAACAAAACGTAACTAAGAATCATAACCTTGTGTTTACCACAGAGGATATGGAATAATCCCATCGTCTTTTTGTCGAGGGAACCAGTGCGACGCTAACTTTCGGGGTTCGCCTACAAAATGACATCACCCCTGCACCACTCTAAAACTTCTGTAAATGAATGAGTTGTCTATATTCTAATTTAGACTATCTGCTACACTGAGTAGCGTTAGGCTGAATTGAAACATGCAGCTTTTTTCGGGGTCCCTCTGTGGCACACAGTTTGAAAAACACCTGGAAAAAACGTACCACACTGAGGAATGTGCTGCCTCCAGTCGTGCAGTGGGTGGTCGGCGTGGGCACAGGCCCGGGCGTACTCGCTGAACACCTGGCATACCACATCACCGCTGGGACCCGACCTTCAACGGAGTAACAAACAGAGAAGGACTCTTTGAGCGGAGCCAGGAGAAAGTTGTGGCCACATGAGCCAGGTACGCCGAACTGATCAGACTGTGACTGCTCAAAAACAAATAACTACCCACCAGCTGTGTCGCCCTAATGAGTAAATCTTCCAACTAGGCTAGCTAAAGCTGGAAAAAAGCATTTGTTGTAGTGTGTCATCTGATGAGGTACATTTGTGTCTTTATCACCAGTATCTGTTCCACCTCACTCTGAGTTCACTTTAAACAGACTGCCAGGGATAATGTTACTAACAGAGAGAGGGCACGTTCAGGGTCATGGATCTGAGCCACCAAAACACACTAACTGAGAAAGCTGAGAGTGGGTTCCTTTCAAACCAGACAGTAACAAGAAGTGCTAACGGTGTTTTTTGTGGACCTGGACTGAAAGGTAAAAATCCAGGATTTCTCAAAACACACCTCAAGTGGCTACACAGAGAAGAGTTATGCCCAATAAGACAAAAACATTAATTCAGCTTTATTAATGTTAAATTAGTCACTAAAGAACTTCTGTAAAGATTTTTTTATGTGATTAGACCATAGTATATAAGAAGTGACCGTAGTCATCGTGACGTCACTCATTGGTTTGTGGACTGCTGCTATGAAGCTCAGAGTTCCACGATTTTGCCGTTGCCATCTATTTTTTTTTTTGCAACCAGTGAACAGGAGTTACCATATCTGGACTGAGGAGGAGTGACGTAGAGACGCCGTATACGTCTCTGGTAGAGACCTGTCAATCACTGTGTAGCCCCGCCCTAAAGCATACCCTGCTTTATGGTCTGTTTGACTCTAAATGGACCATCATTTACTAAATGAGCATCATGCTGTATTGAAGAAGACTTGAAACTAGAGATTGAGACCATAAACTCATGTTTACAATGTTTACTGAGGTAATAAAGAAGTAGAGTCATTTTCTCACATTACCAGAGCTGTATACGGTCTACGTCACTCCTCCTCAGTCCAAATATGGTTATTTCTGTTCACTGGTTGCAAAAATACAACAATAGGGCGACGGCCGTAATCCAAGACCGCAAAATTGTCGAACTCGAGGCTTCAAAACATCAATCCACAAACCAACGAGTGAAGTCCCGATGACTACGTCCACTTCTTATAGACAGTCTATGATTGTCCCCTGACCTTTCTTCTAATATCAGTTCAAACTGTACACAAGAAATATCTCAACAACACATTCATGCTCCTCTGAGGATGAATCCTTTCCATTTTAGACAATCCAAATTATCACAATATCTGAAAAACAAATGGATCAATTCCCATTAAAATTGCTCTGGATATTCACGATCCTCAACGGATGAACCTCTATGATTTCGGTGACACTCGATCTGAATCAGGTGTTCTTACCTGCAGAGGTCGTTGGAGCAGCTGGCCATGTAGGACAACGGGCTGACGAAGTCGTGGCAGCTCTGAAATGGCGGATCCAGCAGCATCGCACACACCTCCTCCACTTTCTGCGCTCACGAAACACACAAAGACAAGTTTTTACACTCGAAAACATATAAGCATGCACATTTCTCTCTCTACAGTTTGTTTGTTATCAGACACCTTACCAGCAGGACATGAGCTTCGACTGCAGCACAGGGTGAAGAGAAGCCAGAGGGCACCATTGGACATTGGGCCTCGTGCGGATCGGCCTCCACCCAGCTATTCCCAAACATTTCTACTTCATGAGTCAGCACACCTGAGAGAGACACGCGTTTTAAAAAAGGTCTGCTGAACTGAAGCAGAATACTTACCTTTATATGCTTGTGCAAAATGATTGATGATTGGAATTAGTTGGTACTAGTTTACGTATGCGCACGTCATATTTCGTTTTACAGGAAGAAAAGGTGATTTTATTTTGATATTAAAATACAAAGAAATACATTTTTCATGAAAACCTTTTTTTTATATATTAGTAAATATGTGAAATATGACCGGGGATGTGAATTAAAAGAGTTTTAAAACTCATTTGATCACAACTTTAATATTTTACATACAAACTTAAATTAACATGATGCATTATTATCATGTTTTATAAGTTTATAATGTATTAGAGATGTTTTAAAGTAAAGTCTGCTGCCCTGCAATGGACCGACATTATTTGCATTAAGTTGTTGTTGGGTCGTGATTATGCAGATTTAGATTTACGGCGAATGTATCCACGATGCAACGCGCGGTCGGATCTCTTGCTCACCATAGAATTGAATGGGATCCGTCAACGTATTTGTTGTATTTCAGCCGTTACAGACAGAAGGACCGTACCGTAACTCGTCTTCAGGTCGTCCTGGACGTCCGCGTTGAAGTTCCCACACAGGCCGCAGGTTCTGCCCACGAACTCCGGGCTGAGTTTGATGTAGACGGAGCCGCTGCGTCCCTCCCAGGCCAGCGTGAAGCCGTGCTGCTGCGTCACCAGGACGTACTGGGAGATCCGCTGCAGCTGCAGGTCGTGGATGTGATGAGGCAGCTGCAGACTGAAGACAAGAGACAGTGAATGCACCGTGAGACAGACGCCACCTCCTCCTCTACACACGGCATTCATCTACCAGCCTTTGACAAACAAATAAGAAATAAATGAAGACCTTTGACCCTTGAAGGTGACGTTGGTGGCGTGCAGCCGAACCTCACCCTCCCACGGGAGGAAGAGGCTGACGGATCGGTGGCAGGTGTAGGGGGCGGAGGTGCAGCCTGGGTCATTGTGGACCTGCACACAGCAAGATGCAAACAATGTATAATCATAAAAAACAAGAAATAACCTGATGAATAGAAGTATTACTAGAACTATTTCAGCCCCAGCTCTGCCTGAAACACGTCCACTCACCTCCCTCTAACATGCTCTGGTTCTTTGATTTGCAGCATTTCAACTTTACATTTTATTTTGTTTATGAAACATATGAATAATCATAATGCGTTTGGATCTCTTCGTGTCCCCTGTTCGGTTTGGTTTTCCCATAGACAGATATGGTGTCTGTTACCTTTTCACGGGAAACAAAGTCCCGGTCTGTTGGAGATGCTTTCAAGGCATCGTGGGTAATTGCAGTATTTAATGGTAATTGACTCTAATAACCCGATAGCTTTCACTAATCTTCCGATGCAAATCTTTTACCTCGAGGGCCGAGACTTGGAACGTCGCAGGAGTCAGAAAGCACGAGTGTTTTTTAGAGCAGGACGCCACCGAGTCCAAACCGTCTGGGCAGCTGGGGGGGGGGGGGGCTACTGACCTGGATGACAATGCTGGCCTGGGTGGTTTCCTCACAGTCCCTCAGCAGAGTGTACGTGCACCGACCGGGGAAGTGGTAGTAGAGGCCGTCAAAGGTCTCGAAGTTGTACTGACCCCACGATCGACACGTCATCTCTCTCTCAAAGCCGGGATTTGGAACTGGGCCGAAGAATTTAGGGAAGAAAGGGAATGACGATGGAATGAAGGTCATGTCTAAACAGACATTTATTTACTTCACACAAGATAAATCATTTAGTTTGATATTCACCCCTGATGTCATACTGTTTCTTTCTTCATGCTTCAATAAGAGACAGAAGAAGCTAATAGAGGCTAAAAGGCTCTAAATGCTGATGCAGACATTCTGATTAGAGATGCAGAAGGTAACGTTTACAAAAATAACTTGTTGTCATATCTGCTCAATCCGTCACAGTATCCTGACAGTTGTACGAGACACATATAATCCTCTGCTTCCTTTCAGTGCTCCTAATAACATCTGCAAGAACCCAGCGACCGGGTCACACTTCCTCATTTTACAGCTAAACACTTCACTAAAATATGTTTCTGAAAACATCTGTGGTGAGAAATAAACCGAATCTTTATTCTGCAGATGGCACGCAGGCTACGAGCAAAGAACGCCAGAGGGCGGAGAAACAACAGGACAACAACCTTAAACCAAGTCCCACAATGCCGAGGAGGAATTATAATTATCTTTAAACTCATATCTCATATTCATAAACTACTTTATTACCTTTATACAAACCCTTTAAAGGAAGAACTCAAGTATTAAATGTATTATAAAGAAACAAAGGTTGAATATCCTGTAAACTATTTGATTTGGCTGCAAAATATTTACTCAACTGTATGTTTTGTATTAATAATCTAAATCTAAAAGGAACAAAATCTGTCCAATAAATGTAGTAAACTGTAGCACAATGTGTGTTTTGGACACATTTAAAACCAAACGTTGTTGATAATTGCAGTATGAAACACAGAAATAAACTAAGAAGACTGATATTTAATCTAGTTCAATTACCACCATTCCCAATTCTGTAGTTGTGATAATGGTTGATTTTCTCATGTTAAACATTGAAACAGCAGGTGTGTGGCGTACCTGTCTGACATCTGTGTCCAGTGGCCTGATACACGCTGCAGTCACATGACTCCGACTGAACGCACTGTCCTCCATTCAGACAGGGAAACACACACGGCTCTGCTGAGAGACAACAAACAAACAGTTACACACTCCACGAGGAATCATGTTCACTTCTCAGGTTTCCTTCATTTTGTTTCATGAATGAATTCAATGGATTAGTTTAATAATCTTAAAGTTAAGAAGTCAAAATGAAACATTTTGAACCACCTTGTCATTCGCAAATCCCTTCATCATTTCAAGTGTTGATTGTAGAAATAAATGTTACATTAAGCAGGATTTCTGGTTGCGTGCATCCAGACTAAGAACCACTGAAACAGATGAATAACTGAGTATCTGCAGGTCAGGACTTTAAGTCAAAAGTCGCCATCTGTCAGCGCTCGTTCGGAGACGTCGGGCTCCTGCAAATGTTCCGGTCAAACGCACCAATAAACACCAAACGACGGCTCCTCATCCTGCAATAACACCATCTGCTCGGTGGGCTTACAGCTTGTCTGTTCGGTCAGCCACGTCCAACACAAGCGCAGGTACCATACAGGGGTTTTAATCAGATAAAAGCTATTTCCCTTCTGTTCGCTCTGTGAAAGGGGCAGTTAAACACATTTAAAGCCATATTACACAACTTTCTAGTGCTGCAAAAATGGCTTCAGGGTTGTTGTTTTTTAAAACTCTTTAGCAAGAACACCGCTGGAATGCTTTACGCCAAAAGGCACAAAACAGATCAAATATCTAATGATTCAGGACAGAGAACTGCTCAGTGCAACCCATTCACCAAAGTACATTAATATGGGATGATTCCTCAATGCACAAGTTATGTCGGACATTCAAGGGCCAATGCAGGTTATAAAGGGTGTGGCGGTCTCTTGGTGGGTGGGTTTCATATTGTTGGACTGGTGGAGACTAACTCTACAAAAAGTATTCAATACGATTGAATTTATTTGTACATCCCAAAATCACAAATTTGCCTCAGAGGGCTGTACATGTTGTACAGCATACGACATCCTCTGTCCTTGGACCCTCGCATCATTAAAAAGGGAAAACTCTTCCCCCCCCAAAAAAAGCTTTAACAGTGAAAAACATAAATAGTAGCCTATAATACTGATAGATCAACAGTTAAAGGGCCAGCGTGTAGCAATACAGACGATCTATTAGCAGAAATGGAAAATAATATTCATAACTATGTTTTCATTAGGGTTTAATCACCTGAAACTAAGAATCGTGTTTTTGTTAGCTTAGTATGAGCCGTTCATGTCTACATAGGGTGCAGGTCCTCTTGATTTGTACAAATTTGTATTTGTATTTGGCCTCCATAATTCATCACCACGCTTGTCAAACTGCGGTAACGTGAGCCACAGAGTGACCAACCGTCTGACCTCCATTGCCCCTTAAAGAAGTGTTGTTGTGGCAAAGATGGCCTGTGAGCGAGGTGAACGGCGTTACCACAGTTTTGCACTCACGTTAGCAATCTTACACACTGTTCCTTTAAGTTGTCTAGTTTGTTGCCATAACCATGATTTTTCCCCCCTAATCTATTATATTTTGGGAAATACAGTTTCTCTTACTTTCTCATGAAGATGAGAGGTCAATACCACTCTCATGACTCATGCACGCTAGGTCTAGAGCTAGCTATTAGCTTAGCTTAGCATGAAGACTGGAAGCAGAGGAAAACAGCTAGACTGGCTTTGTCCAAAGTTCAAAATATGTCTACCAACAAAACTCTAAAGCTCACTAATTACCACATTGGATCTGGTTTGTTTATCTGCGCACAAACTGAAATGTAAAAACAACAAGTTGTGGTTTTGTATTTATTTTAAGGCGACACGCGGGAACGGACGCCATGAAACAAAAAGTGTAAGTGAGCTTTAGATATGTCAATAATCTAAAGCTCACTTAAACTTAAATAAGCATTTTTCCCAAAAATGTCTAACTATTATGTTAAAACCACTATAAGTAGGATTTGAAAATGTCAGCCTTTGGCGTCCCCCTATGGTAGTCTCTAAAGGGACTGGGCTGGGACTACTCTGAACTGGGCAGAATTGAATACAAAACCCAAACTGCCTCAATTTTCACCAGTATTCTCTAAAGAATTTTACCATCAAAACAATTAAAATGGCGGCTTTAAGCTTGAATTGAATTCTCTATCTAAACCTTTATAAACATACCTTGAATCCTACGAAACGATGACCTCAGGGCTTCTTTCGCCTGCTTGGCGAGCAGTGAAATGTTAACTGGACGCTCGTCTCCGCTGACTGTGTTTCCTGGTGAACCGGATGATGATTGGTTGGATGGCACTGAGCTGGTCTGTGATTGGTCAGATGGTGTTGACAGTGATTGGTTTTGTGATATGAAGCTGGATGAATCGTGGTGTGATGTTTTCGAGCCGTTTATGGGTTGATTAGCTCCTGTTGAACTGGTTGGTGATTGACTGGATGTTGAGGTGAGTGATGATTGGTTTGGTGTTTTTGGGCCGGTTGTTGATTGGTTTAATGGTGTTTGGCTAGATGATGATTGGCTAGGTTTTGATACGATTTTGGCTGGTGCATTGCTTACTGGCACTGTGTTGGTTGGTGATTGGCTGGATGTTGGTGTTCTGGTTGGGGAGCGGCTAAGTGGTGCCTTCTTGGTCTGTGATTGGCTAGGTGGTGTGGTCTTTGCCTGTAATTGGCTGCCTGGCGCCTTCTTCTTTGGTGGTTCGCTAGATGGTGCCTTCTTTGTTGGTGATTGGCTAAGTGGTGCTTTCTTAGGTTGTGATTGGCCGGTTGGTGCTGTATTGGTTGGTGTTTGGCCGGCTGTTGTTGTGCTGCCTAATGATTTTCCGGCTGATGCTGTGATCTTTGGTGATTTGCTCGGTGGTGTTGTTCTGCTCGGTGATTGACTGACGGGTACCGTTTTTGTTGGTGTTATGCTGACTGGTGATTTCTTTGTCTGTGATTGGCTGATTGGTGCTGTATCGGTTGGTATTTGGCCGGCTGTTGTTGTGCTGCCTAATGATTTTCCTGCTGTGATTGTTGGTGATTGGCTTGTTTGTGTTGTGCTGGTTGGTGATTGGCTGACTGGTACTGTTTTCATTGTTGATTGGCTGGTTTGTGTTGTGCTGCCAGGTAATTGGCTGGTTTGTGTTGTGCTGCCTGGTGATTGGCTGACTGGTATTGTTTTGGTAGGTGAGTGGGTGGTTTGTGTTTGTGTTGTGCTGCCTGGTGATTGGCTGGTTTGTGTTGTGCTGCCTGGTGATTGGCTGGTTTGTGTTTGTGTTGTGCTGCCTGGTGATTGGCTGGTTTGTGTTGTGCTGCCTGGTGATTGGCTGGTTTGTGTTTGTGTTGTGCTGCCTGGTGATTGGCTGGTTTGTATTGTGCTGCCAGGTGATTGGCTGACTGGTATTGTTTTGGTAGGTGAGTGGGTGGTTTGTGTTGTGCTGCCTGGTGATTGGCTGGTTTGTGTTTGTGTTGTGCTGCCTGGTGATTGGCTGGTTTGTGTTGTGCTGCCTGGTGATTGGCTGGTTGGTGTTGTGCTGCCTGGTGATTGGCTGGTTTGTGTTGTGCTGCCAGGTGATTGGCTGACTGGTATTGTTTTGGTAGGTGATTGGGTGGTTTGTGTTGTGCTGCCTGGTGATTGGGTGGTTTGTGTTGTGCTGCCTGGTGATTGGCTGGTTTGTGTTGTGCTGCCTGGTGATTGGCTGGTTGGTGTTGTGCTGCCTGGTGATTGGCTGGTTGGTGTTGTGCTGCCTGGTGATTGGCTGGTTTGTGTTGTGCTGCCTGGTGATTGGCTGGATGACACAGTTCTGGATGCTGTTGGACTAGATGGTGTCGTGGTTGCAGATGATTGGTCAGAGCTGACGGTCCGTGAGGAGGTGGGTGTCCTCTCCGTGCTCGAGGACGTCCGGTTGGACGCATCGGTCCAGTTGGACGCATCGGTCTGGCTGACCGGCGAATGACTGGAGGAAGACGTGTTGGTTTCTAACGCAGCAGCTGCTGTCTGGAGGTCCTTCAAGGAGAGAAACTGAATCAGGCATTTCATCCAACAGTTGCAATCATTCAGTCATGCAGCCATAATCTGATTTTATCTAGCAATGTTTCAGAGCCTCTTCCAACCAAATATATTAAAACTGATAATTTTTCGTATTGGGCCTTGGCACCTTTTTGCAAAGAGAGCAAGGAGACAATTCCAGTAAACCAAAACTAAGTCCTTGTTTGATTCATTCCATGAGTTCAATATAAAATCAAGCAAATTTGAAAAACAAGCTTGGCTCTCGGGTAATGGATTAATTAAGATTTGATTCAAAATGTAAAACACCCCAAAACTTTTTTTACAATTCTGTGTTTCGTTAAGGCCAAAATTTCTCCCAGATTGTTGCCAAACCAGAGTCCGGACTGGTGAGGATGGAACCAGGGCAGCACTGGGAAAAGAAGAAGCTCAAGAGAAAAGAGCGGTCATCCGTCCCATTCAGGTCTACAACCCCACCCTCCGATCCACCACCTCTGATCTTTGTTGCATGAAATATTCAGCGAGGGGACGTTTATCTAGTGGTGCTTTTTTTAACTAAAATGTGAATTCTCCCTTCGGTCACGATGCATAACCGCAGGAAATAAAAGGTTAGGATTTGGAAGCTGTCTTCGGAAGGAAAATGTAATATCTATCAGGAATATTTTAGCATAAGAATTGTAAGTTGAAAACAGTAACTGCAGCTTTGGTTAAATAGAAAGTTGGCATTCAGAAACCATCAGTCGAACGTTGTTTCTACAATTTGAGCCTCCCCGGATACCTGAGCTCTCAAACTGAGGCTTTCATCTCAAAGAGCAGGGACAAAGCAGATGGCAATGATGAAGGGTAGGGGGGTACGAGGGGGGTGTGTGACTATGAATCATTAATCACTGATTAGCATCAGCAGATATCGATGCTGAGCAGGTCAAACACAAACGTGAGCAGTGTCGCCCCGGATGACACGAGGTAGATCGGCTCTCTATACCTGCGACCTGTGCTACTAATTGCTTTGTTCGTTTAGCCTCCTATAGTTTGGACCGGATTCTCACGCCTCTCTGGCCAAAGGGGACAAAAGAAGCGACCGCATTCAGGCTGATGGAGGCTCCGATAGCGGAAGAGCGAGACAACAGACCAGGCTACTGTATATTCCTGCTGGGACTCCCTCACATGTCTGTTTTCTGAGGAACAAATGTCACCGTGGAGCAATTATACGTTTTACATGCTGAAGTGCATGGGATCAGCAGGGAACAATGTGAGTTTTCAGCTCATATCTTTGCGTGTCATCCAGGTACCGCTGCTTTCTTCAGTAACAGCAGCTCAGTAGTCATTTTAACCAAAACGAAAAGCTATTCCTAAACCTAACTAAGTAGTTTTGTTGCCTAAACCTAAATGAGTTTCCTGTGAAGAAGGAAGTTTATTTTTAAAACACCGTATGCATATGACGAGCAGAAATTGACACGTGTTGCTGGACTTTCGAAGGAAAAAACGCATGAAAATTGAGGAGTAACTTTTTCGTAAGCTATCATACGAACCCTTTGAGGATACGTGGATACTGTTGGTGACGGATCATTTTTGTGATTAAATTAAAATAAAATTGTAGTAATCTTTAAAGCTGCAGTGCGTAGGATCTGGCGCCATCTAGCAGTGAGGTCGCTGATTGCAAACCAACTGAAACTTCTCCCGTGTGCCGAGCGTGTAACGTGAAAACGTGAACGTCTCCATCTACAGCCGGTGTTTGGTTTGTCCCTTCTGGGCTACCGTAGCCACGTGGCGGCTTCCTTGAAGAGGACCCGCTCTGTGTGTCGATATAAACAGCTCATTCTAAGCTCACGACAACAACGATTCTTATTTTCAGGTGATTATACACTAAAGAAAACATACATATTAATATTATATTACATTTCTGCCAATAGATCTCCCTAAATGCCTCACACTGCTGATTCCACATCTCATTTTTTCAGTATACACTGCAGCTGCCCTTACAGAGAAAAGCATGCTGGCTTACATACTGCAATATTCGACCAGATGTAGAAGGACATCCTGGTATTTGTTGGCATACTGCATTTCACATATACTACGTATTAGGGCATGCTACATCATTTTTGGCGTACTAAATATTCTGCTAGTATTGGTATTGTAACGCACAGACCGTTCCTTCAAAATAATGGCTGCCACTTGTCTATGCTCCTTTGCATAAATTATGAATCTGTGTTTGTGAATCTATAAGAAAACAGTGGAAGTTTATACTGGAACTACTGGAACGCTGTGTATCAATTATTGGGATAAAATCTCTCCAGGCGACGGTTTGATCTTTTCTTTGCTCCGGCTCTGTGTTTTGGTGTTGTCTGTGCGTTGCAGATTTTTTCGGTGATCTCTGGCTGTGTGTTTGCCGCCTGAAGTAGCTCCATCAGCATCAATGATCAATGCGGCGGCCTACCTGCCCTCCCTGGGAAGCGGTGTCCCATTTCTGCTGCTTTATCCTGCTGCTCCCGCTGCTGGGACAGAGAGAACAAGGACAGGTTTGTTCCTGCTTTTAACCCCCCCGACACCACAAACCCACCACCAACCAAACCACCAAGAACCCCCCCACCCCAGCCCCCAACTACCAATCAATCAAACACTGCCTGTTCCACGATATACTACTGACAAAGGGCCACCTGAATCAGAATTACAACTAAGGCTGCAACGGGTCAATGTAATAATCAGTTGATCCATAAAATGACTAAATAATAGTGGAAAATGTCCCTCACAATACAAATATACATATTTAAGCTGATATTTTTACTTTAACAGTCACAAAAACAATATTCAATGTATTAGAAATAACTAATACAAATAAAAATGATAACTAAAATAATAAAAATCCTGAGAAAACAGCAAATATTCACATTTGAGAAGCATGAATTATTCGATTTATTATGTAAAAAATATTTATACTTGTTATAAATAAACTTGTAATTACAAAATAAACTTTTGTAATGTAAAAAAAGTATTAATTGATTAATGGACCAATCCTTTCATCTCTTGTTACAACAAAAACATGCTTTAGTTATTATTATTATTATAGATTATAAAATATGGGAATAAAACACATAATGCTTAATGGAAGATTATATATATATATATATATATATATATATATATATATATATATATATATATATATATATATATATAATCTTCATATTCTTGCAACTTACATATATATATATATGTAAAGAAAACATACATGTAATTCAAATAACATCAAACCGAAACCATTTTAAATATGTTAAAACAATAAAAATAATACATTTTTATTTGAATATTGAAAGAAAAAGACTTACTTATTAAAGTGCTTCCCGTCGGGAAGGTTCACTCTGTCAACACCCCAGGACAGATGCGCTGAAATCAATAACAACTGAGACAGTCAGTGTGAATGAAACTAAACTGAAGTAAATCTATCAACACAAGTGAGAACAGTTTCATTTCATCCTGGAACTCTTGAAAACAACAAATGGAGGATTTAGGATTTAGGAGTTTGATTGTGCACGAACAGACCGGAGCGGGACTCACCTTGATAAATGAGGATAAAACACAAAGATAATAAGTGAAAAGGCCGTTTCCGGCCTCGTCTTAAACAGGGATCCATTCGTGTCTCGCGGATCCGCATGTCAGTGGGGTCTGGACAGCATCACCTGGTGAAGACCCTCCGGCTGGACTCCCGCTGCGCCCTGCGCTGCTCCATCCGGATCATCCGCGAGCGGCCCCACCGCGCGCCTCAAGACCACGCCGCACCTGCTCATTAGCATAAAATATGCGCGTGGTGGGCGGAGGGTGTGAGTCGGTGCTCTGACCTGCTGACTGCACAACACTGCACCGGAAACTAACAGGTGACATCAATGTACTTCAAACATAAGGAACCCAGATGTTGTGCGTCTGTTATTATGAGTCTAAATGAAACCTTTATTTAAACATTATGTTGTGTTTACTGGACCTGACGCGGACAGGTGTGGCTGTGAGAACAGTGCCCCTCTGTGGTCCACAGGCAGCCACGTGGAGGGAACGGAAGTCATCATGCTGAATAATAAATGAGCTCAATAAATAAAGTAAAAACCTTTCTTCTGCAGAAAAATCTGGTTCAGAGGTTTGCTGGTTGGACTGAAACTGGAGCGCAGCAGATGTGTTCTTTTAGTCAATGCATCTGTAAATATCTATGTTCTTCTACTTGTATGAAGACTAATACACTCACACTGCACCTTTCATTTACCTGATCCATCACTACCTCAGTGTTAAACGTGTAAAGCAGAGGCTCACAAGTCTTTTATTGTTTTTAGTCTATGATCTCTTTAAAAGAAATACACAAAGAGAGCTTTCCTTTATAGTTAAAAACTGTATTTTGACCCTAAAAAGGATACAGACTGAACGTTACTGTTAAAGATGTTAATGTTAAATGATACATGATACAATGTTAAAGACAGAGAGAGAGAGGAGGGAGAGAAATAAATACTTGAGTGTTTATTGAGTGATCTCGAGTGAGATGCAGAGAACATCAGTATCGACCAGACTGTTTAGAAGAAGTGGACGTAGTCGTTGAGACGTCACTCGTTGGTTTGTGGACTGATGTTTTGAAGCCTCAAGTTTGGAGTTTGTCTGTCGCCATCTTTGTTTTTTGCAACCAGTGAAGAGGAAGTGACCACATCTGGACTGAGGAGGAGTGACGTAGAGACGCCGTATACGTCTCTGGTAGAGACCTGTCAATCACTGTGTAGCCCCGCCCTAAAGCATCCCCTGCTTTATGGTCTGTTTGACTCTAAATGGACCATCATGTACTAAATGAACATCATGCTGTATTGAAGAAGACTTGAAACTAGAGATTGAGACCATAAACTCATGTTTACAATGTTTACTGAGGTAATAAATCAAGAGAGAAGTAGAGTCATTTTCTCATAGACTTCTATAGAACCAGAGGAGTCGCCCCCTGGTGGACACTAGAGAGAATGCAGCTTTAAGACACTTCTTCTTTACGGCTTCACTCGGTAGAACCGGATGTTGCCGCCTGGTGTCGGCTGATATTCAGCGCGTTGACTGAGCCTAACAGCAGATTAGCTGACGTTGACTGATGTTTCCGTCGTGTTTCACACATGTTACGCCGCTTTGTGACGGTTATTTGCAGCCGATCTGAAACAAACAGTAGTGAGCGTTTGCTGTTAACATGTCGGCCGTGTGTTTCATGACTCCGTCTCTGAGAAAAGATCAGCAAGAAGAAAGCTGTACTGTGATGTGTGAGTGCTGTTGTGTAGAAGCTGAAAAAGGCTTTTAAAGAACTTATTGTTTTAAAGTCTTTTTCATTTGAAAGGTTGTTTCAGACATTTACAAGACGGCTGAAGCACTTTAAAACAGTTTTCTTTTATGATGGAAATGTCTGTATTCCAGGCACAAAATGGGGAATAAGCAACAACAAAAACATCGGCAATCTGCCAAAGTGTTATCTTTCAACATTGAATTGGTCCAGAATTTCACAATCGGCGCATCTTTCTAAGCATGGAATAAAAACAACTACAGGAAGTCACGGTGACGTCATCTTTATGCCTCAAAGAGCTCAAGTGAACAGATTAAACTAAATAAACACTCCGCTTCTGTAAATCTCATTTTAAATCAAAGGAAAGTTCTTTAATCAGACTAAAAGATATCTATCTACACAGCGGGGATCGTAAAAATCATAAATATGTACACAAAGAAGATGGCCGTCAGAAAAAGATGGAATATGTACAGAATGTCAAGAGTGCCGCCAAATGAACTGCTTGTTTTAGAGCATCAGGCGACAAACAGCGGACGCTTTCAGCCACGTGGGAAGATTTTGTGTTTTTATAATTGAACCTCATCATACAAAAAAAAAAACATGAACCAAAATTATCACTTTTACTTTTGTGTTTTTAGATTTAACATGTTGAGAAACGTTTAAGTTTAAACAGCAGATGAACAGAAGGTTAACGCTGCTTCTGTGCTGTGTTCAGTGTGTGTGTGTGTGTGTGTGTGTGTGTGTGAACTCGGCGGTCTTTGGATAGAGTCCTGCACACCGTGGCGTGCCGCTGCGTTATCTGGGCCGGTGGTTGGCCAGCAGGAAGTCCGTGTCCTTGCAGGTGAGGCAGAGTTTGAGGTTCCTCAGCGAGCCTCCGGCGGAGTAGAAGGCCCAGACGCCCATCAGGAACATGATGACGTAGGTGGGAACCAGGCTGCCGACGTACTCGGGGTTCTGGAAGGTCTGCGTGAGAAGACGACAAACATACCGACATGAGCGGAGTCCTGCAGCTACAAAACCACACTAATGCCGCCTTTCCATATTCTGTTTTAGAGGTTTAATTTAAGTGTTTTCTGTTTTTACAGACATTTCTGCACAGGCTACTCTAAGCCTGCGTGGGTAAAAATGGAGGAGGAGACTGGCAGCACCATCCCGGGTTATGGATTTGTTATCAACAAAAAGAAATGTAATTTAAAACCCTCTCAGTGGGATTTCTCAACACAAGCGAAGCTACTCCTCCGTGTGGAATAACCCTCATCTGTTGGCTGGAACAAAGGAATACATGTCAAAGAGCTCTCATTGGAGGACCTGAAAGAACCGTTTACTGTAATGAGGAGCAGCATGAGGTCAGTGTTTGGAATGAAAAGACAAGAGGAGGAAGATCATGAGACTCAAGAGTTTCTAAATACACTCAGCCTCAATGTTTTATAGAAAAATGTCAAATATTCAAATCTAGAATGTGCGAAGGCCGGACACTGATATGGCAAAAGTGTGTGGCAAGAGATAACATGGAGTGTTAGCCGGGCTGCAAGAAGCACGTTTATCCATCACATAGACTGCAATATATATATATATATATATATATATATATATATATATATATATATATATATATATATATAATTATGATATTAGATATAGTCTTAGATTTTGGATATCGTAATAAGGGGTAAGTGTTCCATTACTTGCCTTTACCCACTTAGTGATCATTTATACACATTACTGGTGACTATTTATCAAAAAGACGTAGAGACCTGTCAATCACAGTAAGCCCCGCCCTAAAGCATCCCCTGCTTTATGGTCTGTTTGACTCTAAATGGACCATAATGTACTAAATGAACATCATGCTGTATTGAAGAAGACTTGAAACTAGAGATTGAGACCATAAACTCATGTTTACAATGTTTACTGAGGTAATAAATCAAGAGAGAAGTAGAGTCATTTTCTCATAGACGTCTATACAACCAGAGGAGTCGCCCCCTGGTGGTCATTGGAGAGAATGCAGCTTTAACACATGAAGCTTTGGCTTCACTCTGCAGAACTGGAGGTTGCCGCCTGCCAGCAACCAGCAACCTCGTCACTTGACCAGCAACACTCACCAGACAGGAGACGAGGAGGTGGCTGAGGACGACAGTAGCCACCGCCCACCAGCGCCGATTCTCACAGCCGTCAAAGAAGACGATGCCCCAGAACATGTGGAGCAGGATGATGGCCATCGTCATGAAGGCTGAACACAGAGGGGAAAGTGAGACACGTTGCAGGACTGATTCCTCATCTTTGACTTATGAACGAGTACATGGTGACATCAAGTCTCAGCTGGTGACTGCTGTCGGTACCTGAGGAGAGGAAGTAGTGCTGAGAGTCTCCGTGGATCCCGATGGTCCCCGGACCCACAGAGTCCGCCAGGATGTTGACCACCGAGAACGCTCCGCTCATGAAGCCGAAGCCGAGGCCCGACACTGAGACGACAACAAGGACAACAGAGGAGCTCTGTTATTTCATTGGTCCCGGACACGGCCGAGGCGTCTTTGAGCCATTTTCAACAGCGAAGCATTGATGCGTTGAGTCAAAGTACAGTTTAAGTAGATTATATCTTAAGAACTGTTTAATTGTGCAGTTACTCTTTAAAAACTGAGATTTATTCTGTGGTATGATGACTTTTTGTTAGATCTTTCCTTCCCGGTCCCATTCTTCTAACACAGGCTTTACATTACAAAATAAAACAAACCAGTACTACAAGTACTACTACTAGTACTACTACTAGTACTACTACTCCCATGACAAAGTAAACTAAATGAATGTGTAGTGTAGGTTTGGTGGCTCCTTGAATCAGATTCTATTTAACCGTGCAGTTGAAGCTGGAATGCAAACATGAGACGTAATGTAGTTAAAAACAGACGCAGTGATGTGAAGAGCAGACTAACGGTACCGTAGGCCAGCTGCCGTATGGAGATCGGCATGGTTTCCTCCTGGCTGAGGGTGAGGAGGCCTTCATTGGCCTTCCTAAAAGAAAACACACACACACACACACACACACACACAGTCAGGTTGTTTCACTGAAATCTATGCAGTTTCCTGTTGTTTCTGAGTATTTGATGAACATAAATGTCTATTATATTTGAGTAAATGAAACCCAAATTAACAGAATCATTGTATTTCAACATTGAAAGAGGAGAGAAGCTTCAAACTAACAACTATATTTTCATTATTGATTAATCTAGCGGTTATTTTCTGGATGTCTTTAATGATATTATTATATATTAACTTTAGTGTTATATAAAAACAGGAAATCTTCACATTTGAGTGGCTGAACAATAGAACTTTAGCGGTTGTTTGAATTGCTATCTTCATTCTCACAGCTGATCACTTTGGGCGCGGCTGACGTTACTTTGTGGCTCAAACCTCTACGCAGTAATAAACCCAGACCAGCGTTTCAGCGTCTGCTGTAAACAACGACATGAATTAGAAATATGTGTGTCGGCGAGAGGAAGACGATAAGAATGAAAACAGAGAAGGAAACCTTGAACACAAACACGCCGAGAACAACTTCATGTTTAAATAACAGACGGAACATTTCAAACTCAAGAGTCTTTGTGTGCTTCAGGTTTGTGAGCTTTGAAGGGTTCAATTAAAAATTAATGACATATTGAACACCTCTGACGGACATTGATCCTTTTCTCTCCTGTATTGACTTAAAGTCCAGAAACGGTTACTTTAATTATAAAATACTGACTTTTTAAGAGATAAAACGATTAGTTGTTAGTTAATCGATCCACAGAAAATTTATTTTCAACAATTTAAGTTTGTTTGGATTAAAATAATCATTTGGTTTTAGCCTCTAAAATATGAACATTTGCTGAGTTTCTGTCTTTTATGAAAATAAACTGAATTTCTTTCAGTGTTGGGCAGACAAAACTTTACACTTTATAGACCAAAGAAATGTATCGATTAATCAGGCATGAGACTTTTCCGCCGTTCGGCGGATTTCCGCCGTTTTTAGAACTCCAGAGACCATTTCTGAGATCAGTGTAAATCCGAATTTTTTTTTTTTGGGGTGGGGGGGGGGGTGTTAAGAATACCTCCGTGGGCTCTGACGATCGCGTGTGAACATGTGAACACACTGTGACTCCGTAACTATCCGGAGCGCTTCTACTCGTATCATTGTCTTAATGTATGTGCTTGCTAACATAACGATAAAAAGCAGAGTACGTCGAACTGGCCAGCCAGCGTTTCTCCGATTGGAGTGAGACGAGGAGAAAAGGTGATGTCGTGATCTTCACAATAAAACATCTTTGATGTGACGTGTCGAGTCTTGTCCAATCAGCGTTCAGATGTCTACAGCGTCTTCATTTCCCTCCGTTAAAGTTTAAGTTCCGTTATGTTCCGTTACCGTTCAGACTTGCTGGTTAAGTTAACGTCCACTGCATGCGGAACTCTGTCGACTGTTAACGTTCGTCATTATCGCGAATTTGGAGGAAAAAACGTAACGTGATGAAACATGAAGCCCCCCCCCCGTGTTCCGGTTCAGTTCACGCGGTCACTCGTTAACATTAAACCAGAACACCGGCGGATCTGCTGGCAGGTTGTTTTTTTTAACTCAAAGTAGAATGAAAGGCCCAGATACTGATGAGATGATGAGGTCAAAGAGCTTCAGGGCTGAGCTGTGAGTGGAGCTGGGCCTGGATAAAGGTGGAGGTCTAAACAGACGTGAGTACAGCTTCCTGCTGTCAGTGTTTTAAATACATTGATGAGGCAGGTCTGCTGAATGCAGCCTCTACAGCAACAAGGGCTCACGTGCCCTCTTATCACACTACCAGACACTGTTCACTGTAATGACCACAGCCAGAGTAGATTATCATTTTAATTTAAATAATATAACTGGATTGAATGCATATTAATTGCAAATAGAAGATAGGCCACTATTCTAACAGCTGTACAGTAACAGTAGAAGTTAATATGAAGACATACAGTAACAGTAGAAGTTAATATGAAGACGTACAGTAACAGTAGAAGTTAATATGAAGACATACAGTAACAGTAGAAGTTAATATGAAGACATACAGTAACAGGGTTCAATGAAAACTAATCACAAGCTAACTAGCCAGCTGTTCAACTGGAGCTGAAATAGTGATAAATAACCGAATAATAAATTATTCTTTTGCTTAAAGAGTAAATATGGTCTTATCACTAAATGTTATTCTCAGAGTACACCAGAGTGCTACATTTTAAAGATCATATTTAAAAATGAAAATTCATGCCACCAGCACCCCCCCCCCCCCCCCTAGAAATGTTGTGTTGATAATGTTCCTCCCTTTTCAGCATTTGTCAGTCTCATGCCTGTTAATCAAGACAATAATCATCAGATAGAGAGATAACAATAATTAGTTATGAATGTAGATCGATATGAAACAGTCTGCGTGTGTCATTGTATGTGCACTGTGATGGATTACATAACTAAAACACAACATGGTCACCAGGAACTATACGAGTACATGGAGTGAGTAGTAGAAGGTCTGAAAACATGCAGTATGGACCAATACAGCGACACACTACCCCTCAACACTGCTGTCAACTCAGCTGACGTTAGTTTGGATAGTAAAAGGAGGCGCTGGCCATTCCTTTCACTGCAGGGTGAGAGCGACATTATTAAACTCTAGCGGCCTCTAGTGGCTGCTGTTCACTAACACGAGCCACTACACTACTCAGATGTTAGAAAACAAAACTAAAAGATCTTTTAATCTTTAGAGAGACGGGTTGCTTTCGTTCGTTAAGTCGCAGTTTGATCGACTAGACTGTGCACGAATTGCATCTGGATGCGTCTTTAACCTGTAAAATGAGTTATGTATGTTTTTGTGCTGTTCCTTATCGTTATGTCATCTATTTTGTTTATTTTGTAATTGCTTCTATTGTTTCTGTTTTTCAGCACGTAAAGTGTCTTTGAGTAGCTTTTAAAGCGCTGAACAAATAAAATGTATTATTATTATTATAAGTGTGTTGATTTGTTGTATACCGTCTGCAAAAGCAGTAACATGTATTCTCTAGAATATACTGTGTATGATTACTTTGTAGTATGGACTTGTTAGTCTAGTAGTTTCTGCCATCAGCTCGCTTCCTTCAGTGAAGTCAAACTTTTCAGTTATTAAAAAAGAAAGCAGTGGATTTCAGTTTTTGGGCCACATTTCTCCAACTTCATTTGTGCCAAAATATACAACTAATAAAGGAAGTGATGATATCTGATAACTATGACGGCTGTCCCACTGTCTCTCGCACACATCTTGAGCCCTTTATGCAAACTTTCCACAAGTCCATATTTCTGCAGACTTTTTCTTGGATATTACCCACAATTCATAGCTCTATGACTTTGAATACAGAGTTATTTAAGAAAAGCCTGGAGGCGTGTAAGCTAAATGTGCCTCTTTGTTACCCTTACTTTTCTTACGTCTGGTAACCCATGTTTAATGACACATTGCTATGAATTGTGGGTAATTCCCTTAAGCAGAGTCTGCAGAAATGCAGACTTCCAGAAAGTGTTTAAAAAGGGCTCAAAATGTCCTCAAACTCTGGATGATTTGACTGAGGACAGAACTAAACCCTCACAGACTTTAGAAGAAACGCACATCAAAGTCCGTGAGAACTTACTTGAGCAGCTTGTAGTAACCGAAGCGGAAGGTTTCCTGCAGCAGGACGGACAGCACCACGCCGAAGATGAGGAGGCCTTTCTGCTGAGCGGCACTGTCCTTGTTGCTGATCTGAACGGAGATGAACCAAACCAGAGAGGCCAGCAGCAGAGACACCAGCCAGAAGAACGCTCTGAGGGGGGAAATAAACACACTCACAATTAGTTATATGAAGAAGAAGAAATAAAGGTGTGACATGAATTAAATGATTCCTGAATGTATTCTGTATTTTGATTTCAGTCCAATAACTCTTATTTCATTTTCTTGTCACAAATTGCTGTGAATGTGTCTACAGATATGCAGCCTTAGAGTCTATATATATATATATATATATATATATATATATATATATATATATATATATATATATATATATAAAATGTTATATTGTACTACCTTTCACCTTATACCATATCTAATTTATCCCATACAGCATCCTCTCTGATAGATAATATTAATCTAACATATAATATATAGTGTTCACATGTCACACTGATCATATTCTATATATTATTTATATTACATGTCATTATATAATCACATCATATCATATAGTGTTCAGCTAACTAGCTTGCTCACTAGCTTAGCCTTTAGTTAGTTAGCTAGTCTTTGGTTGAGAAGCTAGGATCCGATCACGTTTAGACTCTAAAACTTAGATATTTAAGTTACCGTATCTGGTGTTTTTTATTGATGTGTGTGAGTTTACAAACAGATTAGTGTTTACTTAATGTGTGACTAGTGAGGAAGAACCTAACAAAAGATGTCCGAAATAGAAGCTAATAGTAGCAGCTAGCTAATGTAGCGTTCTCGTTAGCTAGCAAGCTATAGCTAGCTCTGAGTGTTTCTATCTACTATCACGATGACTATGATGACGACACGTTTACTTCTGATGAGTTATGATTAAAATGCTCACCCGGCTATGAGGAAAATGACTCTCAGCGGCTCCCGTGCGATGGTAAACCAGAACAGAGCGATGGCCGGCCCGAAGGCGATGAAGGTGCAGCCGAAAAACACCGCCGCCGTCATTTTGGTCTCTTCGTTCGGTAAGGGAGGAAATCAGCGGCCAGCAGCGCGAGACCGGAAAGAAGCGCCGTGTCTCGCGGCTTACAGATATTTGTATGTAAAACGTTAGCAACCGTTAGCCTGGTGCTGCTATTGTTGTTGATGGAGGTTTATTTCTGGTTCATTCTACTTCCTCCAGGGTGTCACATGGTCTTCTCGTGACGTCACATGATCGAGTAGAAAAAAGCAAACCCATCTTCTTCTTCTTCTTTAATTTAATGGCGGACTACAAACCAACGTTAAAGGTGTATACCGCCACCTACTGTACCGAGCCGTGTAATAGCATGGCTTTATGACAGTTTATTCATCAAAGACAATAATATTGTCATTATTATAAATAATATAAATAATTATATATTATTATAATTATTATAAAAAATATTATAAATAATAATAATAACTACAATAATAATAATACTTATTATTATTTATTTTTTTATGTAGTTGTATACTATTAAACCTGTTTCGTTTTCAACAGTTTTCATACAGTTGCATTGCTTACATTTATCCGATAATAATAATAATAATAAGGAAAGAAATGCTTCTCCTTCTTCTTTTTCCTATTTTTTAAAGCTGTTAGCAACCAGCTAATTAGCTGCCACATTCTGCATGTGAATTAGAGAAGGACCGATCCATCAATCCTGTTTGTCTGATAAAAGGTGGATAAACTATAAACTTCAGTCGCCCATATATAAGAGACTCGGATTGGAAAGCTCTGCAGAGGGGTGGCCTCACCGATTCTCCCCTTCTTGCTATGGAGGCCGTCCAGCGAAAGCACCGTCTGTGAAGGGCCGCAGTATCATCAAGGACACTTCACACGCCGGCAACAGACTGCTTGCCCTCCTCCCCTCTGGGAGGCGCTACAGTTCTCTACAGGAACAACTGCTTCCACTCAACCAGGCGGCAACTTTGGGTCTGAAAATTGAAGCCAACGCTCAAGTGCCTTTAACCTGCATTCTCTCCAATGGCCATCAGGGGGCGACTCCTCTGGTTGCAAAAAGAAGTCTGGTTGTAACCATAGACTGTCTATAGGAAGTGGATGTTGTGGACTGATGTTATGAAGCCTCGAGTTCGGCGGTTTGCTGTCGCCATCTTGAATTACGGCCGTCGCCATGTTGTTTTTTTTTGCAACCAATGAACGGAAGTGACCATATTTGGACTGAGGAGGAGTGACGTAGAGACGCTGTATATGTCTCTGGTGGAGACCTGTCAATCACTGTGTAGCCCCGCCCTAAAGCATACCCTTCTTTATGGTCTGTTTGACTCTAAATGGACCATAATGTACTAAATGAACATCATGCTGTATTGAAGAAGACTTGAAACTAGAGATTGAGACCATAAACTCATGTTTACAATGTTTACTGAGGTAATAAATCAAGAGAGAAGTAGAGTCATTTTCTCATAGACTTCTATACAACCAGAGGAGTCGCCCCCTGGTGGACACTAGAGAGAATGCAGGTTTTAGGATACTTCCGCATCGTCTTCACTTGGCAGAACCAGAGGTTGCCACCTGGACCTCTTGTTTGTTTTTGACTTTGAATCATTTCTGCAGGAAGTTTCTCCTCATAGAAATGTTTTGGCCGTCGAGTGCTTTCCGTTGCCGGCCGCCGTCATTTTGAGATTGATAACTTTATATGTTTTCTCTTTTGTTGGGACTTTGGTTACCGGTGTTACCAAACAAACCTTTTAAACAGGGATCACGGATTATATATATATGTATGTTCAGCTGTGTGACGATTGACATTCTGATCTTTTACTTTTTAATTTTGCGTTTATTTATTACACTTTACCACTTAAATATTATTTGTGGTATGCTTCTTCTTCTTCTTCTTCTGTATGACTGACCATGTGTGGACATAGAGCCTCTGTTGTCAGCTACCATCATCTATAAGCTCTGATGCTAACTCCCGTCTGTGCATTCTGTAATGAGGATGACTCTCGGTTGATGTCACAGAGTGAAACCACTTAACCTTCCTTTCAGGGGGGCGACAGTCAAAAGGGATTACGGGGATCAGATGACTGTAATCTACTCCATGATGTCTGTCCACCTCATCGGCTGGTCGGGAGGACTTCTGTCTCCTACCGAGTATCAAAGACTCAAAGACTCATTATCAACATTACCGCAAAAACTAATTCCACTGCCTCACAAGGCATCGAGGATCGGGTTCCTATTTCATTCATTTGAATCTCAACAGATGTGGCTGAGAAAGATTCTTCTGACCAACCCATAGAAAGAGAATCGGAGTACGTTTCCATTGGAATCAATGTAGCAGGATGATCACAGCGGCGTGTGTACAGCGTACAACCAGAGGAGTCGCCCCCTGGTGGACATTAGAGAGAATGCAGCTTTAACACATGAAGCTTTAGCTTCACTCTGCAGAACCGGAGGTTGCCGCCTGGTTGTATAGAAGTTTATGAGAAAATGACTTTACTTTCCATTTGATTACCTCAGTAAACATTGTAACCTTGATTTACACATGTAGAACATGTAGCACCCGACATCTATTTCACGATTTATCAAATTATTGCCACGAGACCCACTAAAGCACCACACGATATATTTATTCTATCGATCAAACACAGCAACATAGACTCACATAACACACTGAAATGGATGAAACTGGTTCACAGAAGAACAACACGCTGCTGTTTACGCCTCAGTCTCGAACATCTTCTTCCTGCCGTCCATCCCGGCCCTGTCTTCGATGCTCTTCCTCCAGTCGCCCGTCGGCTTCTCCTGCAAAGAAACACGTGCAAAGAGAAGCAGGCGGATTCTATCAATGCTTTTATTTCATCCAAGTTTGATTTCAGAGATGAAACCACAGAAATCAGAGGATTCATTCAAACCAAAAATAAATGTAATTGTCGAACGCGAACTCTGAAAGCACCCACCTCGTCTTTCACCTCCTTCTTGACCTGCTTCAGGTTGGCCCTCAGGTCCATGGACACTTTGTGTTTGGAGCCCAGCAGAGCGGCCAGCATGGCGTCCGCCGACATCCGCACCCTCTTCAGGGCCGGCTTCTTAAACTTCCCCTTCAGATCCTGAACCTTGAGCTTCAGGTCGTCGATCTGACGGAGAAGACTTAGTTACTCAGACCAATCGGTCCGTTTCAAGGAGATATGGGCTGAACTTGTGTTTTATTGTGCTTTGTTTCTGTCTCACGATGAAAAACAAATACTATTTGATTATGAGACGATAATTGACAGATGATTCAACGATCAAATGTATCCATATTAAATAAGATCATTTCTCACATTTGCACATTCAAACGTAACATTTCAGAAAGCTTATAATCTAAAAAATAATAGTTATCTTTACCGTAACCAAAAGATCTGTGGCAGGAAGTGAAACTCTGAAAACGACGTACCTCCTTGTTGGTCTTTGTCACTTTGGCCTCCATGTCGTATCGCTCCTCGTCCACCACGTCTATCTGCTTGTGAAGTTTACGGCACAAATCCTGATTTTTGTAGTCGGTCAGAAAAGAGAGAGAGAGAGAGAGAGAGAGAGAGAGAGAGAGAGAGAGAGAGAGAGAGAGAGAGAGAGAGAGAGAGAGAGAGAGAGAGAGAGAGAGAGAGAGAGAGAGAGAGAGAGAGAGAGAGAGAGAGAGAGAGAGAGAGAGAGAGAGAGAGGGAAGAAACTGTACTCAGCTGGGGATCAAGTTTACTCAACATTTACATTTTCTGTCACCTACTGTTTCTGTTTAATTATCTTTTGATACAAAACAGGAAACACACATTTGCTATTCCTTCACCTTCGTGTCATTTCCCCTCTTTGGTCTGATTGAACCAAAACAATCAATGGAGCAAAACTTCTATTACTGGAGAACTACTGTCATCTACGTCGGACCTAAAGTCATCGCTGCTACTGGTACTGGTACTACTGCTACTGGTACTACTACTACTGCTACTACTGGTAATGCTGGTACTGGTACTACTGCTACTACTACTGGTACTACTACTACTGCTACTGGTACTGGTACTACTACTACTACTACTGGTACTACTACTACTGCTACTGGTACTAGTACTACTGGTACTGGTACTACTACTACTGGTAATGCTGGTACTGGTAATACTGCTACTGCTACTACTACTTCTACTTCTACTGGTACTGGTACTGGTACTGGTACTTCTACTGCTAGGTACTGGTAATGCTGCTACTGCTACTACTACTTATACTGGTACTGGTACTGGTACTGGTAATACTGCCACTGCTACAAAACACATCTTTAAAATTATTTTTTTCTCCGATTCTGAGCCAGAAATCTAAATGCTAAGTAGCACTAAGGGTTAAGTGTGCCATGGAAAAGCCTAATTATTAATAAAATAATAGAAGAGAGAAACGTGTCCAATAGAGTTGACTGCTCTGTTGTTTCCCATTATCACACCTTTATTGAATATAAGTAGAGCATGACAACAGCTGTGGGCTTTGTTATTTTAGCATCAACAGATTCTTGTTTTCCCACGAGGCACCAGTGGCAAAGATGGGAGCTGTTGTAAAAGGAAACAAATGGTGTGTGTTCAAATGTGAGGGGAAAGAGCAGCGATGCATTTATCTCTGCAAACATCGGCCATGTTTGTTTGTTTCTGGCCTCCATGGAGCCTCCAGGGTGACGGAGGAGGAGCTTTACCTGGAGCTCCTGCATGCATCCTGGGAGGAAGAAACCGGGGCAGTTCTCCTCCATGTGCTTGATCTTCTGCTGCTCAGCCTCCCGCGCCTCCTCCTCCAGCATCGCCTCACCGATCTGCAGCAGCAAGGTCTGAGGAAGAGCAGGAGGAGGAGGAAGAGGAAGAAGAGCATGAGAAGGAGGAGGAAGAGGAGGAGGATTAAGAGGAGGGGAAGGAGGAAGAGGAGGAAGAGGTGGAGAAGGAAGACGAAGAGGAGGAGGAGGAAGAGGAGGGGGGGGGAGGAGGAGGAGGATAGGAGGAGGAAGAGGAGAAGAATAGGAGGAGGAAGAGGAGGGGGAGGATGAGGAGGAAGAGGAGGAGGTGGAGAAAGAAGACAAAGAGGAGGCGAAGGAGGAGGAGAAAGAGGAGGGGGAGGAGGAAGATGAAGAAAAGGAGGAGGAGGAAGAGGAGGAGGAGGAGTGGGAAGAGGAGGACGAGGAAGAGGAGGATAGGAGGAGGAAGAGGAGGAGGAGGGAGAGAGAGTTAGTTTGTCACAGAACAGAAATACATTAATAAAACTCTTAACTTGTTTGTTTATCATATCATATTGTAAAAGTTCATATTTATGATTCTTAAACATCTTGAACTATCACATTGTGTTCATCGTCACCAAGCAGAATTCCTTTTAGTGCAAGTGTACAATAAAGCGTTTCTGAAACGTTCATTGCCCCGAAAAATAGAAAGATTTGGGACAGAAAAGTGCTTTTATTCTCGGACGATAACTCAATGTGATGATTTATCATCTTTCAATGGAATCATAACATCGAGATATTGTCTGAATTGATAATAACAACACTAACTCTTCAAAAGATCTGAATACTTTTGCACTTAAGTTCTTAATTAAATGAGAAAATACTCAGAGCTTTTCATTTGTCAAGTATTTAATTCACACACAAGTATAATTAACCTTTTTATTTATTACCAGGAAACATCTTGATACCATTAAGGAGAAATTAAATAACCTCTTTATCATATACTTTCATTTCTAGATTAGTTTTTTAAGAAAAAAAACCATCTTTATGCTCACATTTTGTTTCTTTCTTTTTCTTCCTCTAAATGTTGGTTCTGTGTTGTCTTCATGTAAAATATTAAATCTGACATTCTTCATCAACATCCTGGTTCGATAAATGAATAATATAAAACTAATTAAAGTCATGGAGCATGAATGTTAGTCTGAAATAAACACGGCTGCAACTTTTTCATTATCAGGTTAATTCTTCTTCTTTTTATAACGATGAATAGTTTAATTAGTTATTTTATTAGTCAGAACATTTTTAAACATGCAGAGTGTTTTTACCCACTGACACGTCTGAATACAGAATCCTTCATCAACGCATATCATATTATACCTTGAGCTGATTCCTCCGGCCCGACGACATCTTTTTCCTGGAGAGAAACAAAAACAATTATTAAGAATTATTGATTCTGTGAGATTTCATATAAAGTCTCCTCAGTTCAGAGCAGGACTTACTCCGCCATCCTGACCGCGGCTGATCCCTGAGAGATGAATGGAAATACCACAGCTCCATCTCTCTTTATATGTGTGTGTGTGTGTGTGTGTGTGTGTGTGTGTGTGCGTGTGTGTGAGGTGGACCAGCAGCAGTTGTCGGTTGAACTCCAGACCGAGGGGTCGACGGCAGCAGCTGAGCCTGAAACAAACACGTCAGGAATCTTTCTTTTCTGTAAGCATCTTTAGACAATGAAGGAGCCTGATGACGTATTTAGTTCAGTCTTTTAGGGGGTTTGATCTTAACTTGTCCTGGTTAAAAGTATCTCCTAACAAGTAATGTGTGTGTGTGTGTGTGTGTGTGTGTGTGTGTGTGTGTGTGTGTGTGTGTGTGAGTGTGTGTGTGTGTGTGTGTGTGTGTGTGTGTGTGTGTGTGTGTGTGTGTGTGTGTGTGTGTGTGTGTGTGTGTGAGTGTGTGTGTGTGTATCACAGCCTGATTCACTATCCTGCTGCCGAAAATGTGGATTCATCCGCCGCTTAAATTAGTCCCCCAACAAATGGCTATTTCCTCCTGTTTCCTATAAGTAAAAACTATAAACCAGCTGTTTTATGACATGACTGAGATTACTGATACTTCAGCCAGTATAGACTGAACACAATGCATCACTCAACTCTGATATCAGAACACAAAGTCTGACATCTGAAGAGAAAAGAAAAGATGATCTTCAACAGAGACAAACTGAACCGTGGAGGGATTTCTCTGCTGTCAGCTCAGCTGAAGTCTGGAACAGCTGACGGGTTGTTTTCATCTGTTTGTTTCATTCATTCAACATAATTGAATGGGAACTCAGCGGAGATTCATTCAGTGAATATAAAGACATCCACGAAGAAAAACTGTTTTCCAGAGATGAGGTCCCCGATTGTTCGGGATCTGCAAGAGACATGGACCGCTTTCATGGAAAGAGATGTAACAAAATATGTTAAAATACAATTGTAGCTTAATAAGACAAATGTGTGACTTAAAGTCAAAGAAAATATAAAATACCTTCAAAATAAAATAACAAACTGACAGCGGGATGGATGTTTGGCTGGTGGTGAACCAGAAGAATCCTCCCAACAGCTGTTAGCTCTAAACTGGGAGGATTTATTGCTGACTGGTCCCCCTTTTACTCAGCTGCTCAAACGGGGAGGACACACACACACACACACACACACACACACACACACACACACACACACACACACACACACACACACACACACACACACACACACACACACACACACGAATGCTCTTCCAGTATAGTTTAAAATCTAGTTTTCTCAGCTTTTACGATAAACCACATTTCACATTTGTACCATCAAAACAAAAGTAAAGAAAATAAAACAATAAGAGCAAAATAAGTCAAAGCTAAACCAAAACACAAATAAAACAAAGCTTTTCTGGTTCAAAATGGCCTTATTGTAAATTAATAAATGTGCATATTTATAAAAAATAAAAGTGATAGGGTGGAATTGTGAATCCAGAACAGTCTGTTAAACCATACTGTATTATTTGTCTTATAATATATACTTATTATTTTTCAATGCAGGATTTTTTATTTATTGTTGGTAAATAATTTATTTACTTAAAACTAAGATGACTTATACCAGCTTACAACTCATTAGAGTAAAATCAAAAAATAATCGGTAGACAAAATTTAAATACAATGACCGGAAGTTGAATATTTCTTCCGGACAAAAGGCTTTTATTGTGAACTCTCTGACCGGAAGTGATGCAGCCTCATCATCAGTACCAGCTTGTCAGTGGTGCGAAGATGGCGGCGTACAGTTACTCTCAGCTGCTGCCGCTGCTGTTGACGTCCGTGTGTCTCTGCGGCTGCTTCGGCTCCGTCCTCGGCTCTAAGACTCCCGGAGGCCCGGCCGAGCCGCCCAACCCTCCAACCGGCCTCAGAGCCGCGGATCCCCCGGCCAAGGATGCACCTGCCGCTGCAGCCGCAGCCGCCGCCGCCGCCTCCTCCGCCGATGCTGCTGCTGCTGCTGCTGTCGTCGCTGGGGCCTCTCAGCCTCGAAGGGCGACCGCTTGGAAGCTGTCGGAGGAGGAGGCCTGCCGGGAGGACCTGTCCCACCTCTGTCCCAAGCACACCTGGACCAACAACCTGGCCGTGCTGGAGTGCCTGCAGGACCGCAGAGAGGTAAGCGGCCGCCAGGGTGAGTGAGCTAGCGGGGTGCGCAGCGGTGAGGTGATGGGCATCTGCTGGGTGTGTCGCACCGGTGGTTTACGTCCACACAGCGGGACACTGGTGCAGATGTGAACATCCACACCTGCGTCACACACAGTCACACACGCGCACACACACACTCACACGCACACACACGCACACACACTCTCTCACACACGCACACACACACACGCAGGTTGATTTAAGGCACTATACAAATCCACGTTCTCCTCTTGATTTAATTCCTCCAGAAGCTACAAATATATTATTTCTACCAAATGTGTAAATGATGCAAGATTATAGTGGAGAAACTGTTCACACTTTTACAATTATATTCAGTTTTTTTTAAATATTTATTTTTGTAACTTTGCAAAACATTGTTTTATGTGCAGCAGAACCGGCTCCACTATGATGCATTATTGGAGTCAGATCAACGCTTTAATAATTACAGGCGTTTACTAATAGAAGAGTTTGACTTAAATACTAAATATAGTCCTCTTTCAATGCTGAGTTACTGACTTATTTATTTAACATCTAGGTTTAGATGTTATTTAAAGACCCCGGCATCAACAAGCTGTAGTTAAGATTTAGTCTCACCTCCCAATGCCCCTGAACATTTAGTTCATTATTTGTATTTTTGATAGTTAATTTACTCAGTTAACTGTTGAATTAGATTCTCTGTTAAAGTCTGCACTACCAGGATACAATAAACCAGGTGAAGGTTTATAATCATAAACTGAGTGTCTCTGGGAACTCGTGATTGTTTTTTATAAAGTAAATATCTAATTGTATAGTTGCAACAAAATGCATTCATCTATAATGCAAATCGACAGAAGTTGCAGGCTTATGTACTCGAAACCGCCACCTGTTTAAAAAGCACCGTAACACCGAACTATTGTTGTGGAGGGAAAGGTTTCATGTGGTTTGAGGTTCTCCCTCCTCGGCTGCAGACTCAGCAAGGTAATAATCAACCAGCTGTCAGGTGACCAACAGGCTGAAGACTTCCTGCTTCTCTTTGTGATTGATCAAAACAAATATATATACATTATATATATATTATATATATATATACCAGTTACTCACCCTGTAATCTTTTTCATGCCTCGTGGTGAACGAAGAATCAAAAACTTGATGAATAAAGAGTTTCATCCGTGCCAGTTCGGTTTATGCAGAAGTTTTTTATATTTTAGCAAAGATACATACTTTTACTCTTTTACTAAACCTAACTACGTATTTAACGATCTTTTACTAAACCTAACTACGTATTTAACGATTTTTATTAAACCTAACTAAGTATTTAACGATCTTTTACTAAACCTAACTACGTATTTAACGATCTTTTACTAAACCTAACTAAGTATTTAACGATCTTTTACTAAACCTAACTACGTATTTAACGATCTTTTACTAAACCTAACTACGTATTTAACGATCTTTTACTAAACCTAACTACGTATTTAACGATCTTTTCTTAAACCTAACTAAGTATTTAACGATCTTTTACTAAACCTAACTAAGTATTTAACGATCTTTTATTAAACCTAACTAAGTATTTAACGATCTTTTACTAAACCTAACTACGTATTTAACGATCTTTTACTAAACCTAACTACGTATTTAACGATCTTTTATTAAACCTAACTAAGTATTTAACGATCTTTTACTAAACCTAACTACGTATTTAACGATCTTTTATTAAACCTAACTAAGTATTTAACGATCTTTTACTAAACCTAACTAAGTATTTAACGATCTTTTACTAAACCTAACTACGTATTTAACGATCTTTTACTAAACCTAACTACGTATTTAACGATCTTTTATTAAACCTAACTAAGTATTTAACGATCTTTTACTAAACCTAACTAAGTATTTAACGATCTTTTACTAAACCTAACTACGTATTTAACAATCTTTTACTAAACCTAACTACGTATTTAACGATCTTTTATTAAACCTAACTAAGTATTTAACGATCTTTTACTAAACCTAACTACGTATTTAACGATCTTTTATTAAACCTAACTAAGTATTTAACGATCTTTTACTAAACCTAACTAAGTATTTAACGATCTTTTACTAAACCTAACTACGTATTTAACGATCTTTTACTAAACCTAACTACGTATTTAACGATCTTTTACTAAACCTAACTAAGTATTTAACGATCTTTTACTAAACCTAACTACGTATTTAACGATCTTTTATTAAACCTAACTAAGTATTTAACGATCTTTTACTAAACCTAACTAAGTATTTAACGATATTTTACTAAACCTAACTACGTATTTAAGTAACCTTAGACGCCACAAAATCTGAGACATTGAGATATTTTGATTTTAAAGATAATCTATTTGAATTTATGTTTAAATTTATTTCCCTTCGAACCGTCACTTCAATCTAATTTTCATTCACTGCTTATAAATGTGTAAGTGTAAGTGTTACCGACGTAAACACACTGAACGGATGTCTGTGAAAAAACATCCACCATGCTGACGTCAACCACACACGCACGCACACACACACACACGCACACACACACACACACACACACACACACACACACACACTCCTTCAGCGGCCTTTGAGCGATGCCCTCTTTACTGAGATAATTACATCGCTTCAACCCTATGAACAGCTGTGGCCTCCTGAAGAGGTAAATGGTTCTTATAAATCTGCCTCTTCTCCAGGGAAAGACACGCACACACACACACACACACACACACACACACACACACACACACACACACACACACACAGCCCCCAGCAGCAGCTAACTGGCAGTAAAGCAGCGTTCGGTTTCAGTTCAGTTTGAGTATTTATCTGTGCTGGTTCGTGTCCTGAAGATGGTTATAAACTAACTGCTGGACAGGAAGTCACTTTGCCTCAGTGCCTCAGGCCTGTGACATCATGGACGCTTCCAGCTGTCACACTGATGTCAGATGAGACAAGATAGAGCGGCACAACGACGGAGATAAGAACAAATATATAATAAGTAAATGACGCATGAAAACGAGAAAGAGGAAATGTATTAGTTTATTCATTTGTCAACAAATAAAAAATAATGTTTTAATGACGAATCTTTTGTTCTAATAATACTTTTTCCTTTGGTAATAATTATCAGTCTTCGGCCTTTTATTAATTTCAGTACAGCGTTATTTTTTTGGTAACACGTGTTATTGGTTTTATTTGCCTAAAGTCCTCAAATGTTTTAATATTTACAACTTAATAAACAGAACATGCACTTTAAATTCTGGTGTAAAAACCAAAACGGCACCATGCAAACTCATTACGATTACATTATTATTACCTCCACCAGGAGGATTATGCTATCGGCTACATGTGTGCGTGAGTGACTGTGCACCTCTGTGTCCGTCCACGGCTAACCGCTCGTTGTGCTGCAGCAAACTGTCCAGTTATGGCTGCATGCTCAAGGACTCACACTTTCTTTAAATAACCTTTTATTTCCTGGTTTTTATACTACCATTGGCTGCCTGCTGACTCCTCACTCACTACTCTGAACCGACCCCCGGCCGGTAGTGTCCAAAAAAATAAATAAATAGTCTGTAGCCTTGTATAATGAAACAACAAAGGGATCTGTATCTGTTAATGTGGATCACTAATCACAATTTGTCTCATACGACGTCTTCGAGCCGATTGCCTGCATACGTCACTGCTTGTTTTTGATTTTGAATAAAGTGTGTGTTACGACACCTCACTGGTGTCTAGACGTGGGTAGACGTGTGGGTTGTATTCTTTAAATCAAATACAGCAGTGGTAGCTGCAGACACACCTGGTGGAAGTGCACCTGTCTGGTTAGCTCTTTGTTTGTTCTCCACCAACTCTGGAGTCTCTTTAGCTGCTAAATGCTCCACTTTGTTCACCAGCTGGTCTCTTAACTGTGTCTGTCTGCTGCAGCAGGAAGCGTTCAGTCGGTTTATAAGAGCGCCGAGACTGAAACAAACCAGCAAAATGTGCCGTAAAATAACCCAACGGATGAGCTAAAAAGAGGCTAAAGATGGATAACGAGCTCATTTTCACTTTACATATAGTCACTTATGAAGTCACTTGTATTCCCAGATGAAAGAAAAGCTGGTACGGTTCTGGTGCTGCGGACCACAAAGACATTTTGTTCAACCGGCGAGACGGCTAGAGTAAATCTACAATACAGCTTTTGTTGGCTTAAACGTACAGAGGTTTGGTCTCACACTGCCGACTTCTCAGTGTATCACATTAGCTTCTCTGTGATATTTTGTCACGTTACTCCCACCCATTACCCAGACACAATTAGCCTCTGTTACCGCTTTGATCCGTCCTCTCCATTAATCTCCTTTCAGAAGCCTTTTGATGTGGATGGAACGGCGCCTTCGTTAATCAATAACTCATAGTTTCACTAATTTGGTAATTCTAATCCTGGAGGCCGCTGAGGGTCTGTTTCCTCATTACATTTGTTCCTCTTGCCTCTGAAACTTTGAGTGGAAACGACGGTTTATGAAATCAGGAGAGTTTCCCCGTGGGCCGAGCTTTCATGTCTTTCTTTATTTATTTTTTACTGCAAAGTGGTGTGAAGCTGTGAGAGAAGCTTCTCCTGCTGTGTTTTCCTCTGATAGTCGAGGATCATATATGATATACGAAGGGATGGTTTCCTGTGTGGGAGGACCATATTTTGTGCGTTTGTGTGTCTCTCTTTAATGTGTCACATGCACACACATACTGTGCCTTGCAAAAGTGTTCACCCCCCCCCCCCCCCCTTCCCTTGGCGTTTTTTTCCCTATTTTCTAACATTACATCCTTGACCCGAGTGTGACCTTTGACCTCTTTCTCTCTCTCGTCTCTCTGCAGGAATCTGAGATCGCTCCCGACTGTAACCATGTAAGTATCGTCCTCCGAAACATGTAGTTATTCTTTAGATGATTCAAAGGAGAGAAAGTTTGTACACATTGTACACATTCACACGTTTGACTGCAGTGGTGGAATATAACTAAGTACATTTACTCAAGTACTTTACGTAAGTACAATTTTGAGGTACTTGTACTTAACTTTAGTATTTTGTAGTTGACGTTACCGTAAGAAGAAGCCAGATCTGGGTCTGTCCACGGTGGACCGGTCTCTGCTGGAGGATCTGGGTCCGTCCACGGTGGACCGGTCTCTGCTGGAGGATCTGGGTCCGTCCACGGTGGACCGGTCTCTGCTGGAGGATCTGGGTCTGTCCACGGTGGACCGGTCTCTGTTGGAGGATCTGGGTCTGTCCACGGTGGACCGGTCTCTGCTGGAGGATCTGGGTCTGTCCACGGTGGACCGGTCTCTGCTGGAGGATCTGGGTCTGTCCACGGTGGACCGGTCTCTGCTGGAGTCTGAGCTGAAGGAGTTTCTGGTGAACCTGCATGATGTCATCTGGTTTCACCAGGATCCGACCCGGTGGCTCCGATGACGAGCTTCAAGAATAACTCTATAGAAACAGACCATCTTCTCTCTGATGGTCTCTTTACTGATGGAGGTCTGATAGAGGACCAGGACTACACTGAGACTGGTTCAGGACCAGATCAAAGTTCCTCAGAGTGACTTTAAGCCACATTGTGAATGCAGGACTTGTCCTTGTAACAGAGTACTTTGACTCTGTAGCTACAGAAGAAGAATCTTCAGTAAATCATAACTGACGAGCTTCACAAACGTTCCTGAAGCTCGTTTCTCTGGATGATAAACCTTCAGAGTTCAGAGTTCACTGCAGTTAACGGCAGACGGGTTTATGAAACACCACAAGGTTAATGGACCACTTGGACCGTCTTTATTACAGCACAGGCTGCAATTTACATGTCACACACACACACACACACACACACACACACACACACAGTTATTTTCTGGGCGGTCTGACTGTCTGCAGCAGTTATCGGTTGCAGCTGGAGAATCGCTGCCAGGAAAACAATAAACACAACAATACAAAAGGACCGAAAGAGAGAAGAGAAACTGAAGACGAGAGAGAAACGTCTTTACAGAATTACAGCAATGCAAAATGGCTGTTGTCGTTAGTTTTAGGGAAGCTGTGAGCCGATCTGCACGGTCAGCACTGAGCTAAAGAGGCTCTGCAGCTACAAAGCGTTGTGTTTATAGTTGTGGGACATGCAAGAGACGGATTTTAAAAAGGAATTGTCTAAATGTAAGCAGCAGAGGCCGACATATGCTGATTAGTCACTAGTGTGGGTCAAACTCTATTCATTTAGACACCAGTGCACCACCCGTTCAGAACATTCCTGTTGGGAGCAGGGAGAAATACACCTGCCACGACGTAGTTGCGTCCCTTAGCAATGCTAGAGTTTACGCGTCATTAGCTAACAGCTAGCTGTTTGGGACCAGGCTATTTAGCGGAACAAAAGCGTTAATTCTTAAAGCTACATTGCTGACGCTTTTTGCAATGTTTGCGATTGTTGTGATAACACAGTGATTGACAGGTCTCTACCAGAGACGTATACGGCGTCTCTACGTCACTCCTCCTCAGTCCAGATATGGTCACTTCCTGTTCACTGGTTGCAAAAAGCCAAGATGGCGACGGCCAAGTCGCCAAACTCGAGGCTTCAAAACATCAGTCCACAAACCAACGAGCGACGTCATGATGACTACGTCCACTTCTTATAAACGTTCTGCAGTGTAACAGTTAATAGTGGTCCCGTCTCAAACTGTGATTTCATAACAAACTACTAATAATTATTAACGTGTGAAGCGGATGAGGTGAACAGTTGGACAGACATGCAGACGCAGACATCGTTAGACGTCATGAAACTGTAATGTTTTTCTTCCTCTCTCTCTCTCAGCTGCTGTGGAACTATAAACTCAATCTGACCACAGATCCAAAGTTTGAGTCGGTGGCCACGGAGGTCTGCAAGAGCACCATCGCTGAGGTCAGTGTGCACCGCGGACGAGGCTCGGGTTCAAGTTTAACGGAGTTATTGAGTTATTACAGCAAAATCTGTTCAAACTTTAGTAAAAACTATTGTCTAAATCATCCCAGAGACAAATGAATGTCTGTTAGAGGAAGTTAAACACCTTCACATACCTCCAGATAAAGGAGTGTAACGAGGAGGAGCGGGGGAGGGGCTACCTGGTGTCCTGCCTGGTGGATCACCGCGGCAACGTCAGCGAGTACCAGTGTAACCAGTACATCACCAAGATGACCAGCATCATCTTCAGCGACTACAGGCTCATCTGTGGCTTCATGGACAAATGTAAAGAGGACATCAACAGCCTGCACTGCGGCAGCATCAACGTGGGACACAAGGTGAGTTTGCTCTTCCCTCTGGTCAACAGTGAAGCGGTGTGTATGTCTCGGGCTTTTATTGTGAAAGGTAAGAAGGAAGGAGTGAATCTGGTCTGCGCTGAAGGGATAGTCCGCCTTCTTGGTTCAGACTACGGAGCAAGTGTACGTTTTTATTACGTCCGTTCTGCACAACGTGATTCTAACTCGCTCGCTCTTCCTCGTGTTCTCGTCAGGACGTCCACTCCCAGGGTGAGGTCATCGCCTGTCTGGAGAAGGCGCTGGTGAGGGAGGCGGAGCAGCAGGATCACGTCCGTCCAATCAGAGAGGAGTGTCAGAGGGCGATCCTGCGGGTGGCGGAGCTGTCGTCGGACGACTTTCACCTCGACCGACATCTTTACTTCTCCTGCAGAGACGACCGCGAGAGATTCTGTCAGAACGTGAGGAAGACTTTTTAAAGGATGTTAAAGATATAAAGACTACAAACGACGGTTTCTACATTCAGATCAAATTGAAATGACACATTATTGGGTATCAAATTCTGTTTCATCAGCAGCTATAATTCAATCAAACCATTCACGCTAACTTCTGGCTGTTAGAAAAGGCACGAGTTAGATTAATAAAGAGGTGTGTTAAAGCTGCATTCTCTCTAGTGTCCACCAGGGGGCGACTCCTCTGGTTGTATAGAAGTCTATGAGAAAATGACTCTACTTCTCTCTTGATTTATTACCTCAGTAAACATTGTAAACATGAGTTTATGGTCTCAATCTCTAGTTTCAAGTCTTCTTCAATACAGCATGATGTTCATTTAGTACATTATGGTCCATTTAGAGTCAAACAGACCATAAAGCAGGGGATGCTTTAGGGGCGGGGCTTACTGTGATTGACAGGTCTCTACGTCACTCCTCCTCATTGACTACATTTAACATCAACTGATCGGACATACACATAAAAGGTGGTGAACTTTTCCTTTTAAGAAAACCTTTTAAAGGTTTCTACATCCTTCCACCATATTCCATGACAACATGTTTACACGTTTGTTCCGATAACTAACAAACAATGATTTATATCTTTTGTTGCTCCTCTCCACAGACTCAGGCAGGAGAAGGGAAAGTCTACAAGTGTCTGTTCAATCACAAGTTCGAGGAGGCCATGTCAGAAAAGGTACGACCAACCGTCGGTTTGTGTTTTGGGATCATGGGCGAGCTCGTCTTTCGGTCTCTAACACTCCCCCCCCCTCCTCCTCCTCTTCCTCCGCAGTGCCGCGACGCTCTGACCACCCGTCAGAAGCTGATCTCTCAGGACTACAAAGTCAGTTACTCTCTGGCCAAAGCCTGTAAGATGGACCTGAGGAAGCAGCGCTGCAGCCTGGACACCAACCTGCCGAGGGCCCGCGAGGCCCGGCTGTCGTACCTGCTGCTGTGCCTGGAGGCTGCAGTGCACCGCGGTGAGATGGGGGAGGAGGCGGGATTTACACCTCTGTTTCCTTAAAAACGTCATTTAAAGCAGCAGGTAGCTGTTCCTAGTGAAAATATACTTTGATCAACCGACTTTATGCTACCTGCAGCTAGCTAATGAAGACAGCAGAGTACTCAGTAGCTAAAGAGACAGAGATTAGTTGCTTTATAGTTCACAGTGTTGTGTTTGTTAACACGGTGCCCTGCAGCCTCCGAAAACGTAAATGAATGCAGCCTTAAGTAAGGAGAGGATATTGTTTATTATTATAATGTAAATAGGGTTTGAAATGTGTCGGTAATAGTTTGATCTCGTGCAGGTCGTCCGGTCAGCGGCGATTGTCAGGGCGAGATGCTGGACTACCGGCGGATGCTGATGGAGGATTTCTCTCTGAGTCCGGAGATCGTGCTGCACTGCCGGACGGAGATCGAGGCTCACTGCTCCGGTCTGCACCGCAAAGGACGCACGCTGCACTGCCTGATGAGGATCGGACGCAGCGACCGCAGCGCCACCGTGGACGGCGTCTGCCAGAGCGCCGTGAGTAACACCGTCCGTGTTAAAGAGACGCAGACCGTGTGTGAGGTCTGATCGAGTTTAATGTTCCTCTACTGTTCTACAGCTGCAGAGCTTGATCCAGTCTGCCGACCCCGGAGCCGACTACCGGATCGACCGAGCGCTCAACGAGGCCTGCGAGTCCGTCATCCAGACCGCCTGCAAGCACATCCGCAGCGGAGACCCAATGTGAGCCGCACACACACACACACACACACACACACACACACACACACACACACACACATACACAATAACTAGTTTTGTGAATTACAAAAAAAATATTTTTAATTGAATTTAACCATTTGGCAGGACCTCTGTGACCCAGTGTAGCTGCCTAAATAGAAACAGGTTCATCATCTAGTGTGTGTGTGTGTGTGTGTGTGTGTGTGTGTGTGTGTGTGTGTGTGTGTGTGTGTGTGTGTGTGTGTGTGTGTGTGTGTGTGTGTGTGTGTGTGTGTGTGTGTGTGTGTGTGTGTGTGTGTGTGTGTGTGTGTGTGTGTGTGTGTGTGTGTGTAGGATCCTGTCGTGCCTGATGGAGCACCTGTACACGGAGAAGATGGTGGAGGACTGTGAACACCGGCTGTTGGAGCTGCAGTATTTCATTTCCAGAGACTGGAAGTGAGTCTGCTCTTTAGACTTCTCGCATTATTGACTTCATTAATATTCAACAGGACACAAAAGGTTAAAGTTCACTTATGATCTGAAGATAATTAGTTAGGATCCACTTACTTAATTACTCACTTGTAATTTGTATGTAAGCACGTTTCTAGCTCTTAAAGGGACAGTTCACCCCAAAATTAATAATACATATATTTTTCCTTTTACCTGTCGTTCTATCTATCAATCGAGATGATCGAGTTGGTTTTACTCCAAAACAATGTTGATTGACAGATAGCACCACGGTTAAGAGGAAACATTTACTTTATAAGCTGAAGTGTAACACGGAGGAGAGAAGTGGTGGTTCTAATGCTAAACCCTGTGGTTTGTCTGTCAGGCTGGACCCCATCCTGTATAAGAAGTGTCAGGGCGACGCCGCTCGGCTCTGCCACACACACGGCTGGAACGAGACCAGCGAGCTGATGCCGCCGGGCGCCGTCTTCTCCTGCCTGTACCGCCACGCCTACCGCACCGAGGAGCAGGGGCGGCGGGTACGAATAGAAGCACACGCTCTGTTTGTCTATTTATTCTAATGTCCTTTAGATGTGATGACCGGTAGACTGTGGTGAACTCTCTCTGATGTTTTTAAATCCAACAGGTGAACCCGAAAGCGATCAGTATTGATCCGGGTGAAGGGTTCCATTGATGCTGTTGGTTTAATCTGGTTTAAACAGCGACTACAATCACCAATTTAATTTAGGTGGAGATTCAGTAGACGATCGACCGAAGTAATTCTTCACTGAACTACAAGCGGGCTTCATTCTGTTCTGCTCACGATCACAACGTTACCACACAGATTACTTCAGGCTTTGTGTGACCTAATTAATCACAGTAACTCTGAACATTAGGAGTGGAGTAATAGAGCCAACGACATCAACTAATATTAGTTTATCAGAGATATATATTAGTAAAGAAATGTATGTCGGCCGATAAGAGTTTTGTCATCAGCTTATATGTATATATTATATATTAAACGTGTGTGTGTGTGTGTGTGTGTGTGTGTTCGCAGTTATCTCGGGACTGTAAGGTGGAGGTTCAGAGGATTCTCCACCAGAGGGCTCTGGATGTGAAGTTGGAACCCGAGCTGCAGAAACGCTGCATGACCGACCTCGGCAAGTGGTGCAGCGAGAAGACGGACGCTGGACAGGTGAGACGAACACGTACTGCTGCTGCTAATGGTGTCTGATACAACCAGGAGGCAAACCTCTGAGTAAGAAGAGTGAAGCCGATACTGAAGTGTGTTAAACCTGCATTCTCTCTAGTGTCCACCAGGGGGCGACTCCTCTGGTTCTATAGAAGTCTATGAGAAAATGACTCTACTTCTCTCTTGATTTATTACCTCAGTAAACATTGTAAACATGAGTTTATGGTCTCAATCTCTAGTTTCAAGTCTTCTTCAATACAGCATGATGTTCATTTAGTACATTATGGTCCATTTAGAGTCAAACAGACCATAAAGCAGGGGATGCTTTAGGGGCGGGGCTACACTGTGATTGACAGGTCTCTACCAGAGATGGCCAATCATAGCGTAGCATCGTCCAGCAACTATCCGTCTCTGCTCCACAGACTCTCGTCAATGGTTTCAGATGTTCTTCAGGTTTTTGCATGTTGTAACAATTTCAATATGTATCATCTAGATATTACTGACCATGTCTTACATCTGTGTGTGTGTGTGTGTGTGTGTGTGTGTGTGTGTGTGTGTGTGTGTGTGTGTGTGTGTGTGTGTGTGTGTGTGTGTGTGTGTGTGTGTGTGTGTGTGTGTGTGTGTGTGTGTGTGTGTGTGTGTGTGTGTGTGTGTGTGTGTGTGTGTGTGTGTGTGTGTGTGTGTGTGTGTGTGTGTGTGTGTGTGTGTGTGTGTGTGTGTGTGTGTGTGTGTGTGTGTGTGTGTGTGTGTGTGTGTGTGTGTGTGTGTGTGTGTGTGTTCAGGAGCTGGAGTGTCTGCAGGATCACTTGGAGGACCTGGTCTCTGCCTGCAGGGAGGTCGTGGGCAACCTGACCGAGCTGGAGTCTGAGGTCATTAACACTGAGCGGACATTGTGGAGATCAGGTGCGTTTCTTTGTCTCACCTGCACATGTTGAGCTTCCTGTTCCTCTCCGTTCACTGCAGGACGTCCAGATCGACGCTCTGCTCATCCGAGCCTGTGAGCCCGTCACTCAGGCCCACTGCCATGTGAGTACATGCACCTCCATAGAGACAGTAACAGTAACAACACAGTCATCAGAGTAAGAGGAGAGGAAAAGGAAACAAGGACTTCAGTTCAAAAGTTCCTGAATATAGAATAAAAAGATTTGAGTGACTTTCCTGTTTTGCACATGAAGCAGGACTTTAGACTTAATGATAGATAATAATGTTGTGTCTCGTTATTCTGTGTGTGTGTGTGTGTGCGTGTGTATGTCTGTGTGTGTGTGTGTGTGTGTGTGTGTGTGTGTGTGTGTGTGTGTGTATATGTCTGTGTGTATGTATGTGTGTGTGTGTGTGTGTGTGTGTGTGTGTGTGTGTGTGTGCATGTGTGTGTGTGTGTGTGTATGTCTGTGTGTGTGTGTGTCTGTGTGTGTGTGTGTGTGTGTGTGTGTGTGTGTGTGTGTGTGTGGCTGTGTGTGCGTGTGTGTGGCTGTGTGTGCGTGTGTGTTTGTGTCTGTGTGTGTGTGTGTGTGTGTGTCTGTGTGTGTGTGTGTGTGTGTGTGTGTGTGTGTGTTCGTGTCTGTGTGTGTGTGTGTGTCTGTGTGTGTGTGTGTGTGTGTGTGTGTGTGTGTGTGCAGGATGTGGCTGATATCCAGATCGATACAGGGGACCTGATGGAGTGTTTGGTTCAGAATAAACATCAGAAGGAAATGAACGACAAGTGTTCGGTCGGCGTTACACACTTCCAGCTGGTCAGTCTCTTCTTCTTCTTCTTCTTCTTCTTCTTTGTTCAACTGTTGTTATTATTTTATAGTTTCACTTTAAAGTTCAGGTCAAACTAAGGTCAGACCTGAGAACAGACTTCAGTAAAGATAAGACTTAAAGTCATTATATTGTTTATTTTATTTAATAAACAAACATTCCAAACATATAAATATCACAAACAGAGCACAGACTTCACAGACTTCACAGAGATGAAGAATATCAACGTGTTTATTGACGAGAGTTAAGAGTTATATTACAGCCTCACAATCAATGAAGAGTTGTTGATTTCTTATGCAGCACTTTCTTAATTAATTAGTCGACTAATTGTCCTTAGTCATTTATATTTCATTTATATTTTCGTTAGCGTCTGAACCAGCTGCTCGTTCATGTAAACACTTTAATGGGTCCCTCGGTGATATTCAGTGGTTACAACCAGCAGGACTAAAGAGAGAGAACCAGGTGATGAGCTGTGCTTCATAAATGCTCAACTTTCAGGTCCAGATGAAGGATTTCCGGTTCTCCTACAAGTTCAAGATGGCCTGTAAGGAGGACGTTCTCCGCTTGTGTCCAAACATCAAGAAAAAGTGAGTTTGATTTCCATGAAAACATCCAGAAAACTGGAGACTTGAAGTTCACTCTGGACCTTTACGCTGCAGGGTGGACGTGGTGATCTGCCTCAGCACCACGGTGAAGAACGACACGCTGCAGGAGGCCCGGGAGCAGCGGGTCTCACTCAAGTGTCGTAAACAGCTGCGGGTGGAGGAGCTGGAGATGGTACCACACACACACACACACACACACACACACACACACACACACACACACACACACACAGACCTCACAGTGTGACTCTCCTCCCCTCTCAGTCGGAGGACATTCGGTTGGAACCAGAGCTCTACGATCCGTGTAAGTCCGACATCAGCCGTCTGTGTCCCAACGTGGCCT